>PVKB01000062.1:858839-965356 GCA_004027205.1 Ctenodactylus gundi
GGGGGGGGAGGGGTGTGGTTTGGATAGCAAATAACTACAGTATATAGAGATATACTAGTGTCTCCTGTCAGAGCAGAAGTAAGATTTGTTTACTGTCCATTGTTACAAAGATAATGTCTCTCTCCAGAGCAAAAGGAAGGTAAGTTTGCTTGTAGTCATTAGAAGATTCAGGTTCCCTGAGCTTGGAGTTCTGTAGCTTTGAAAAACCTCCTGGGGATGCATCTGGTCCTCCATGAGACCCATGGGGCTAGCAGGCAAGAAGAACTGATGAAACAGGCCTATGTGCAGCCTGCTGGCTGTACTATTATGGTATGATTTTTTTTTTTTCCAATCCAGGAGTCTCACGTCTTCTGCCAGAACCCACACAACTGTGTAAATTTAACTCAGTAACTTACAAATAGGATAAAATCTCAGACCCTACACACACCTGGTATCTGACTCTCTCCAACGACAGCTCCCCTCCCTCCTTTCAGGCCAGCCACACAAAATTTTGATGCTCTCTGAACACACTGGGCACATTCCTTTCTTGTTGCATTTGTGCTGGCTTGTTTTCAGCATGAGATGCTCTACCCTAAGATATTACTTTAGTTTCTTCGTCAAGTGTAAAAATTTCACCTTCTCAATTAAACAGACTATCTTATTTGAAATCACAAGTGGCCTTCCCTACCTTCACATTCCCAGTTCCTTTACTCAGTTGTTGGGTTTTTTTTTCTTCCGATTACACGAATCACTGTCTACAGATTATACTGGGATCAGGGAACATTTCCTTAAATACTAGATAACACATTTTTTTGGATAATTTTACTGTGGCAAAAATTTTTCACATGATATAAAATTTAACGTTTTTGTAAATACATAGATTACTAATGGGATTTGGGGAATTAGCGAACTTCTATGTCCACCCGTTTTTCAGAGTTTTACCCCCTTTTTTTGAGACAGGAAATTGCTCTGTAGTCCAGGCTGCTCCTGAACTCACTATGGAGCCCAGGCTGGGACTCATGGCAATCCTCCTGTCTCAGCCTCTTCAGTGCTGGGATTATAGTCATGTTCCACCACACTCAGCTTATGTGGTGCTGGGGAATGAAACTTGGGTACTTAGTGCTTGACTTAGCACTAGGCAAGTGCTTTAACTGCTGAGCCATTCCTTCACCACCACCCTTTCCTACTGGATCACTGCTTCTTTTCACCCTGCCATTCATGTCGGGGCCTTGTTATTACTTTTGTGCATTTCATAAGAGCTACACTCATCTATAGTCAGTCTTTTGTGCTTGGTCAATTTCACTGAGTACTACTAACTCTAGGTGACCCCATTTTTATTCAAATCCCTCATATCTGTCTGTCTTTGTGGCTGCATAGTGTTCCATTGTGTACAGGTCCCACATCTTTAACCATTCCTCTACAGATGGGCAGGTAGGCTGTTTCCAGGATTTGGTTATTATGAATTGTGCTATTATAAACACGAATATGCATGTGTCTTTTTGGTATGCTGACTTTCTTTTGGGAACATGCACAGTAAGGCAATAGCTGGGTCAAATGGAATTTCCATTCTCAGTTTTCTATAATGGTTGGAACAGACTGCATTCCCACCAGCAGTGGAGTAGAGTTCATTGTTCTTTGAGTTCTTGATGTAGGCCATTCTAAGTGGAGTGAGGTGAAACCTCAACATTGTTTTATTTGTATTTCTTTGATGGCCAGAGATGAATAACACTTCTTCATATGCTTGTTGGCCATTTGTACTTCTGTGAAGTTTTTCATTTCCGCTGCCACTTCTTGATGGGATCATTTATTCTGGAGGGTTTTATGTTTTTCAGTTCCTTGTGTATTCTAGACATTAAAACTAAGTGTTACTGGTGAGTGTCTTTTCCCACTCTGTGGATTGTCTCTTTACCTTGCTGATTGTTTATATTGCTATGCAAAAACTTTTCAATTTAATGTAGTTCCATTGGTTGATTCTTGATGAGATTTCTTGGGCAGTTGGTGATCTGTTCAGAAAAAATCCTTTCTTGTTCCTGTCTTCTAAGGTTTTACCTATTTTGTCTTCAAGTAAGTTCAGGGTTTCTGTTTTGACATTCAATCCTTTGATCAATTTTGATCTGATTTTAGTGTGTGGAGAGAAATATGAAGACAAAAAGAAACATGCATATCCATACTTAAAATAGCACAACTCATATGGGTCTAGTTTCATTCTCTTCTATGTGAAGGTCCAGTTTTCCCAGCATCATTTGTTGAAGATGCTGTTTTTTCTCCAGTGGATTGACTCCTTTGTCAAATATCAGGCGACTAAGAGTGTCTGGGTTTCAGCATCCTCAATTCTGTTCCACTGGTCCTCTTATCTATTCTTATACCCATACCATGTAAAGTTAATCACTGTTGCTTTGTAGTGTTTTTTGAAGTCTGGGACTGTGATTCCTCCAGCTTTGTCCTTGTTGCTCAGAATTGCTTTAGAGATTCTGAGTCTTTTCTGGTTCCATATAAATTTTAAGGTTATTTTTTCTAGTTCTATGAAGAATACAGTCAATATGTTGATTGGTATTGCATTGAATCTGTATAGTAGCTTTGGGAGTATGGTCATTTTGACAATATTAGTTCTTCCTACCCAGAAACATGAGATGTCTCTTTCCATTTTCTAAAGTTTTCTTCCGTCTGTTTCTTTAGCAGTTTGTAGTTTTCTTTGTATAGGTCTTTCACCTCTTTGGTAAGATTTATTCCTAAGTATTTAAAAATTTTGTTGCTATTGTCAAGGGGGTTCTTTTCTTGATTTTTTTCTCCTTGGCTTTGTTATTGGTGTACAGGTCTGCTATTGATTTGCAGGTACTGATTTTATAACCTGCTACTTCACTGAATTTATTAGCTCTACGAGTCATTGGGTGGAATATTTTGGTTCTTCTATGTAGAGTATCATGTTATCTGCAAATAGGAATATCTTTACTTCTTCCCTTCCAATGTGTATTCCTTTTATTCCTTGGTCTTGCCTGATGGTTCTTGCCCAAATTTCAAGCACTATGTTGAATAGTATGAGTGACAATGGGCATCTTTGTCTTACTTCTAAATTTAGTGTGAATACTTCCAGTCTTTCTCCATTTAAGATTATATTGGCTGAAGGACTGTTGTAAATAGCTTGCACCATATTGAGGTAGGGTCCTTCTATTCCTGCGTTCTTCAGTCTTTATCATAAATGGCTGTTGAATTTTGTCAAAGGCTTTTTTCTGCATCTATTGAGATAACATATGATTTTTATCTTTGCATTTGTTAATGTGGCACATTATGTTTATTAATTTGCTTATGTTGAACCAGCTCTACATGTTTGGGATGAAGCTCACTTGGTCATCATGTGTAATCTCTGATTTGCTACATTCTATTGGCAAAGATTTTATTGAGTATTTTTGCATCCAAATTTATTAGGGATACTGGTTTTCTTTTTTTGTTGAGTCTTTGTCTGATTTTGGAATTAGAGTTATGCTTGCTTCAAGAAAAGAGTTGGGCAATTTTCCTTCCTTTTTAATTTCTTTAAAAAAGTTTGGTGAGCACTGATACTAAATATTCCCGAAATTTTTTTACAGAATTCTGCTTGGGAGTCCATCAGGTCCTGGGCTCTTCTTGGTTAGAAGTATTTTTATTACTTCCTGAGCTTCATAGGTGGATATTGGCCTATTCAGATGTTTAATTTTTTCTTCATTCAGTTTTGGTGGTTGATACATGTTATCCATTTCTTCCAGATTTGTAAATTTATTGTAATACAAATTTTCAAAGTAACTTATCATTGTTTGGATTTCCCTGTTATCTGTTGTAATTTCACCATTTTCATTCCTGACTATATTGATGTAGGTTTTCTCTTTCCTTTTTTTTTTTTTGTAAGATTAGCAAGTTTATCGATCTTGCTTATCTTTTCAAAACCAACCTTTTTGTTTCATTTATTATTTTGTGATTTTTTTTAGTTTCTATTTCATTGATTTCTGCTCTGGTCTTTATAATTTTATTTATTCTGTTAAGTTTGGGGTTGGTTTGTTCTTATTTTTCTAGAGCCTTGGGTTGTGAGGTTAGAGTATTTATTTTGGCTTGCTCAGTTCTTTTTATGTGTGCATTTATGGAAATGAATTTTCCTCTTAACAACTACCTTCATGTGTCCCAGAGTTTGCATTGTGATGTGCTGCTTCTGTCATTTGTCTCTATAAATTTTATTTCTTTCTTGATTTCTTCTGTAACCCAATGTTTACTTAGAAGAGTGCTATTCAGTCTTCACTGATTTGAGCTGTATCTTTTGTGTTGTAGTTGTTTTCTAGTTTTATTCCACTATTATCTGACAGGATACATGGGATCATATCAACATTTTTTGTATTTGTTTAAGCTTGTTTTGTGGCCTAGAATGTGACCTATTTTGGAGAATGTTCCATGAGTGGCTGAGAAAAATGGGTATTCTGCTATTGTTGGATTAGAAACTCTGTAAATGTCTGTCAGATCCAACTTCTATGATGTATAGCTCAGATCTAGTATGTATTTGTTAATTTTATGTTTAGTTGACCTGTCTTATTGGGATAGAGGGGTAGTAAAGTCCCCCACTATTACAGCATTGGAGTTTATGTGTTTTTTGAAGCCCAGTAGCTTTTATTTTATGTAGTTGAGTGCATCATTGTTCAGGGCATAAATGTTTATGATGGTCAGTTCCTCCTGCTTGACTGTTCTCTTTACAAGAATAAAATGACCTTGTCTTTTTTGACCAGTTTTGGCTTAAAGTCCACTTTGTCAGCAAAGAGTATTGCTACCCCTGCCTTTTTTTGTCCCCCACTTGAGTTGAAAATAGAACTCCAGCCTTTAATTTTTGAATCTGTTTATCTTCATACTTGAAACATGTCTCTTACAAGCAACATATGGTTGGATTGTAGTTTTTAATCCAGTTATCCAATCTATGTCTTTTGATTGGTGAGTTGAGGCCATTAGCATTTAGGATAATAATTGATTTGTGTGTCTTAGGTCCTGCCATTTTGCAACCCTGTGAATAGTCAACTCTTTTACTTACTTATTTTTTAGATGTTCTATTAAGGCTAAAACTGACACTGTCTTCTTTGTTCTGGTTGTTTCCTGTTTCCCTATTCAGCAGACCTTTGAGAATATTTTGTAGTGATGGCAGCAAATGATGATAGCAAATATTTTAAATTTATAGGCCTTAAGGACCACTGTCAGAACTCGTTCACTGTTGTGGACAGAAAGCCACAATAGCTCAAGTGTACATGAATGGATGTGCTAGGTTCTACTAACTACTTAGAAAGTTAGTGAGATCTCGGTTCTCAAAACCCACAGCATATAGTTTATAACCTTTGTTACTTAATCTTCTCATCTCGCATAAAGATATACATAGGAAGCAATCTGGTTTTTTTTTTTTTTTTTCACCTAACAGGTGTCGGCAGTGTCAGAAATAGAAGGAATACAATATTGGCTAAACAGAAGTACAACTGAAGAACATATACTGTGGAACAGTTTTCAAATAACTAAATTACATTCAAAACAAGATGATATTTTGGGAGTAACTTACCTGGTTTATAATGATCTCTTCTTCTTCCTTTTCTGACTCACCAGATTGTAGCTGTAAACTTCCAGTCACCTGTGCTTGTTCCAAAAATCTTGAACCTTTAGTCACAACTATTTGAGAGTAGCATCACTATGTCTCCCAGCCTAAACCAAAAACAAAACAAACCATCCCTTCAAGGAGTTGGAACATAGACTTAGAAAGATAGTTTGTGGAACTCTCACATGTGAATTTGAAGCCACAGATACATGTAGCAGAAGAGTACTTACTTGTTTCACTGAAGTTGGTCATAGCTACATGACTTCGTTATTAAACAAAGAAATAAGCTAGTGCACTTTTCAGCAAATGGAGGTGAGACAGTGGATGTCTACACCCTATCTCACAGCATGTACAATAATTGATTCAGAATATGTCAAAGGCCTACGTTGGACCAAAATTGTAATATATGTCTTAGAAGAAAACAAAGGCATAAACTTGTGTGAGTTTGCATTAGCCAATGGTTTCTTACATAAGACTCTAAAATTACAAGGAGAAATAACAACAACAACAACAACAAAATAAAGTGGACTTCACATGACCAAGAAAATAAAAAGATGGAATAGGACAAAATTTTTGCAAATCATATATCCAATAGGGATCTAGTATCCAGATTATAGAATTTCTAAAAATCAGTAAGAAGACGAATCTTAGAATGTTAAAAAGATTTGGATAGATATCCTATTCTCTCAAAGAAAATACAAAAAGTAGCCAGTAAGCATATAAAAAGATGCTTGACACCATTAATCATAAAGAAATGCAAACTTTAAAGAAAACACTGAGATGATACTTTACACCGAGTAGGATAGTTATAAAACAAATCTGGAAACTAACAAGTGCTGGCAGGATGTAGAGAAGTAGGCACTCTCATTTGCTGTTGCTGGGAATGCAACAGAACTCTATTTCTGAAAACTGCTTGGCAATTCCTCAAAAGCTTAAATGTAGAAACCCCATGACCCATAAATTCAATTTCAAGGTATAAACCCAAGAAAACTGCCATTATATGTTCACACAAAAACTTGTGTATGCTCCTATCACATTCATAATAATGTGCCATAACACTAATAATCCTAAGAAAGTAGAAGTATCCCAAATGTCCTTCAACTAGTGAATACCCAAATTACTATCAGTGCTACAACTTGGATAAAACTTGAAAACATTATGCTAAGTAAAAGAAGCCAGACATAATGGCTGCATTTATATGAAATGTCTGCAAAAGGCAAATCCATGTAGGCACACATCAGATTAGTGGCTACCAGGGAACGAGAGAATTGGCTGCTAATGGGTAAGTGGGGTTTTTTTGGAGTGATGAAAATGGACCAAGATTAACAGTGGTCATGAATGTAAAACATAATGAATATAATAAAACTGACTGGATTGTACTCTTTAAAAAAACAGTGACTGTGACCATAAATAGATGTCAACTTAAGGCAATTAGGACACACCCAGAATACAGCTAACAGGTGTGTGTAATTTGTGGGCCAACAAATAAGGGAAGAACACCCACCCAACTGGGAGCTTGAACTGTGTAAAAGGAAGGAAGAAGAAAGATTGTGACAGCTTTTCCCTCTGGGAAAGCGAGGTCTATGGACGGACACTGACATGCTTGCTTCACGCCTTCAGTTTCCAGTCTTCGCCATTGTTGTTCGAACAACTGAGATCCGCAGCAGACTCTCACCAGCTGTCCTGCAGTTCCCGACAGGTGTTCTACCTTGCGGCTGAGCAACCATCATACCCTCTAGCTCTTGCGTATGCAGGCCACCATCTTGAACTAAATCTCTCCTCAGACTTGTAAGCCCTCCAAATAGATCCCTTTTTCTTCTAATTTCTGTCATTTCTGCCTTCTGTAGAATCCATATTAATACAGATTTTGGTACCAAGAGTGGTTCTCAAGAGCCAGAATTATAACACTAAGGTATCTAGTGGCTTCTGGGGTTAGCTACCTAGTCTTATGAGACCTAAAGTTGCTGCAGTCTCTTCTCTTAATAATGTAGGGAGAACAAATCTGTATGCGTTTGGGTTAGGGCTAAAATACTGACATCATCAAATGCTGATGAAGATGAAGAGAAACAGAAACTCTTATATGCTACCAGTAAGAATGTACAATGATACAGCTCATTAGAGACAGAAAATGTTCCAAATAAGCAAATACTCCAATCAACCCAGAAATTCCATTTCTGGGTATCTACTCAGGAGAAAAAAAAATCTTATATCCAAAAATTTTATGTGAATGTCCTCAATGGTGTTATTTATGAAAGGCAAAATCTAGAAACAACCTAAACATTCATCAAATGGTGAATGGATACCTGTGTCATGCATCTATAAAATGGAACCCAACTCAAAGACAAAAATAAACTGTGAATATATCTGTTTTGGTTTAATCTCAAAAACATTAAGCAAAGCGAAATAAGCCAGAAACAAAAGACTGTATGACTCTATTTGCATACTTTTTATTATAGCCAGTACAACACAAACAGGTCAGTGTTTGTGTGGGGAATACAACTGGTACAGGGATTGACAGTGAAAAGACAGGGTGAAAATTTTGAAGGTGATAGAAATGCAAAACTTGTAAAATTATGATGGTTGCACCTAAGTTATGAATTTACTCAACACTGACCTGCATATTTAAAAGAACTAAATGTTACGGTAAATTATACCATAATAAGGGGGTGTACACATGCATGCGTGTATGTGTGGATGTAAGGCAGCATGTGATTTGCCAAACTCCCCTTTGCTGTGGCAATGAGCATCATTCCAGATGGTGGAGGTTCCTATGATCTCCAGACTCCAGAACAATATTCTCTAACTGACTTAAACTGTATAAAGAGTGTGGGTTAGAAATAAACTACAGTTACTTTAAGCCACTGAGACTTGGGGCTTGTTACCACAGCATATCCAAGTGGATTCTGATTAATACAAAATTGGTTTCAGAAAGAGTATCAAGCCAAGTCAATATTGAATTTAGGCAAGTCACTGAGAGAGATGTCTTAAACATATTGTAATGTGGTAATCTGGCATAAGAAGCAGAATCAAACAGACAGAAAGCACATTAAATTCAGAAGGATTGTGCTGCTGAACAACAGCCTGCACTGAAAACACTGACTTTTTGAGATTTTAAAATAATCCTCTGGCCCCAGTGTGAGGCAGCAAAGGGTCGGAAAAGTTGCTCAGTTCCCCAGAAGGGCAATTTTCTTGTCAGTCACTTCAAGTGTGACCCAATAAATTATATTTAAAAATTTTAAATTTTTTTAGGTGAATCCAGATGCCACAAAAACAAGGGACAAAGATAATGTCAGGCAATGGGACCAAGGCCCAATCAAGGCCCATCCCCTATTCTCAAGGTGTGAGGCTCAAAATATGTAATTTTAGAATTGTCACATAAGGGTGTTCACTGTCCCCCCCCCCCCTTTTTTTTTTTTTTGCCTTCTTTGTCTGTGTGTAGAAAGGAGAGTGAACCAGCTGTCTGGTAACCAGAAAGTCATTGGTGCTATCCATCATCAATTCCTGGTACTTCCTCTCTCCAGGTAAGTGTGAGGGTAACATTGTTTCACCCAAGAAAAATTAGGTGAAATTGTGTGATTTGCCTGGACAGGAAATGTCTTTAAGAGCCAACACACATACACCATGCTTCCTTCCTCCTGGCATTCCAAATGAAAGATACTATTGGTCTAGTGCCTAAATGAGGACAATGTGAAGTTGATCCCTCACTAGCTTAAAACAGAGAAGGAATATTCTACTAGCACCTGTCAAGAATGTAGATGTACAGAAGCAGACAGAGAAAAAATGCTCTCCACATCTCAAAAGCTTTTCCATTTTGAATTTAGGTATTTCTGAGGATCTCTCACATTCCTGTCCTTGGGTTTCATAAAATAGCCATTATCTCTCTGGTATGTATTTATAAGTTTTTGTTATTTAAAAAAGCTTAATCACTTCCTGTTAGGGTTTATATCTGGAATGATCCCCTCATGTATATGGGTGCTGTGGATTATCTATGGATTTTATGACTGCCAGAAGGTGGGGCGTGTTGGGAGAGGCAGATACTAAGGGTGTAGGGGATCCTGGAGATGGCAGCCCGGGGTGTGGGGGCATGCTCTGGCCCTGGCTTCTCCCCATCCCTGCTTCTTCCCTTTACAATGACACGAGTAGCTGTTCTCCACCAGCCCCTTCCACCTCGTCACCACTGCAAGCCAACCATGCACAGAATGAGACCTCTGGAATTGAGCTAACACAGAGCTTTCCTCCCTTAAGTTGGGGGTGTTGGGTACTGTGTTCCAGCAACAAGTGACTAAGCCACTTCCAAATAAAAAAGCTGCAATTAATAGATATTCAAACCTATGAAGCTCCCATCCCAAGGGATGAAGGAAAGACAAGCAGGAAAGGAGGGGACACCCTGGGGAACCATGGTAGATCCAGGCCAAATGGGGATGTGGTAAAGGGAAGCTATGTTCACCACACCCACTTCCTTTCCTTGGGCCCACAGGCTAGATCACATTTCTCTGCCTCTAGCGTCATTAGATGAAGTAGTATGACTAAATTCCAACCAAGGACACTGGCCTGCAGATTGGAAACCACCAATCAGTGGTTTAGATTAGTCCATATGGTTTTTCCGTACCTCTTCCTCTCATTCTCTTTAGAGCTAAATTAATTAAAATTGTCCCCATTTAACAGAAGGGTTAAGGAAGGCTCAGGAAAGTTAAGCGGCTCAGGAAGGGAATCATATGCCATATATAACTTAGCCAAATCAAAACTTAATATGCACCTCTTGATTCCCAGGCACCAGTACTTTGTCCATTATGCTATACTGAATGCTGACGATTCCTCCTTCATCTAGACAAGCTGATACCTAACTCAAACATTTGAGCTATTGAACAGATTATAAAACAATACAAAAGAAGGTAATACTCCCTCCAGAGTACCATCCCATTTATCTCTTCATGCCCATGACTCAGCCAAAAATGGAAACAAAGAAGTGCCTCCACAATGTCTGCTAAGGTTGAGAGGAGAATGTCAAGAAACAAAAACCCAAGTCTATGATATGTGACTTTAAATAATAGCTCGACCCCATGTTATAGGCAAACTGGTTGCAGCAATCTGAAAATCTAGACTACCCAGGGAGAAAAATCTGGCAAAGTAAATGTGTAGTTAATAATGCAGAGTATTCTGCAGTACTAAGGAATCAAAAATAAAACATGTTGGCTTTCAAGTTGGATGATTTATTTGCACTTAAAAATACAATTTCTAAGATGACATCTGTTTTCAAAAACATCTAAATGATAAAAATAGGCCACAGGAATTGCTGTTTTGATATTGAAAATGTAGATCTCCCATCAGCATTAATTTACAAATCAGAGATGATAACACTGACACAAATTCAGCAACAGAATACTCATTGGAAATTTTTATAGAACAGTTTTATATTAAGAATATCAGAAGTTCACAGTTTTCTCCTTTCTTCTTGACTTAATACTTGATAAACTGCTTTTTTAGCAACTTTCTCTTCCACTTTTTGGTACCAGAACCAATGCCTAGTTGATCAGCAGATGGATGTTACTGACACGTTCATTTTACACAGAACATATACATCTTCAATTTCTAAAAATGTTTTTGCTCTGTAAAACTTTGACTGCAAAGGAGACCACTCCCAAATGTAGTAAGGAAAGAGTGAGTTAAAACATAGGCAGTTTTTATTAACGGAACATGGAACTCTGAAGCACACACAGGTGGCCCTGATGACTCAAAACAGGAAACTTCAAACAGGTTTATAAAATGCTATAGCCTTTAACTTAACTTTTGCTTAATCCCAAAAAAAGTGAAAAACAACTGCAATCAAATAATTTCAAAATCCTGCTAATGTTTTGTTAGCATTATGGGCTTTTACATAGCTCCATCATAAGACAGGTTTATTTTCTATTTTGAGACAAAGTATAATTTTCCAAAATAAACACCTACAAAATAAATTTGCTTTCAAAATAATTTCAGTAATAAAATAATGCTTTCCATTTATTAAATATATATATACACATTTGCATTTTTATGTAATTTAGAAACCTGTATCAAAAAATATGTGTTCTACGAATATCTGCAAATAAATATTTTCAAACATTAATATATAAATAAGTTACTTGATACTCATTTCAGTGTATAGTTAAATGCTAGTAGTTAATAAAAAGGGGGCAGGGGCAACTTAGTAATAGAATTTCCACAGTATGATGTGAGAATCCTAAATATAGCTGGGAATTAAGCAATTTTTCTGGACAGCACATATCAGTGAAACACATGTGCTCTGCCTCTGCAAATATTAAGCAGAACCCAACAAGCTGTTTTCTTAAGCCATTAAATCCAACCAACAGCCTAAGATTTTAAAAATGTTTACTATAATCTCTCTTTCCATGCAAACTCTTTCCTTAAAGAAAAACAAATCACTCTATAGAAAGCAATTTTCTACTCTGAAGAGTAAATCACTTATGGGGAAAAGTGACTTAACTGAAAATTATTTAAATTCATCTACTATCTTCAAAGTTACCACTTGGACTTTTGGCTGTCTTAAAGAGTAGCTAACATGCCTGCATAACTTTCAAAGCAAAGAGTGTCACACCTTTAAATTGAGTTACACTTCCAAATTTCAAAATAACAAACATTTTTTAAAAATGAAATAATATTCTTTAATGTGCCCATTTATTCAATTTATCTGGCTACAGGTTCTGTTACATTAAGATCAACTTTTTTTCCCCTGAAAATGGTGCTCAACAGATTTCTAATAATTAAAACCAATTTACTGGAAATGTTAAGCAGCAATAAAACAAAAAGCTCTCAATGGAATATGCCAGCATCCTTTAATCCTTCATTTAAATTATGCATTTTTAGAACTACTGAATTAGCATACTGCATTGTATATTAATATTCAGTAGCTCAACTTCATGAAGTCAGCTATGACCATACCTTGGTTTTTCCTATTAAATGTCTAATCTGTAGGCATTCTCTATTAGTCAAACACAATGAGGCAGCTTATTTGATTTTTCCACGCAAAGTCTTGTTACAGTGTTATTGTGTTGAACATGTATGTCACTGGTATACAGCAAACAGGAGGGAATGGGTATAAACTTCCTCTTAAGCTAGTTCCATACATCTCCCTGGATGGTTCAGGCTAAGAACCTAAATCTTAATAAAATAAACAGTTTTCATATCATTTCCTTCTGTAGAGATGGAGTTTTATAAACAAACTGGAATGCAAGAAGACCTAATAGTTCAGATCAGACAGAACTGCTCGACACAAAAGATGTCTTCCCTAGTAATCAATTCTGCTGTGCCCTTCCCATTACAGTTCCAGCTCAACATTTCAAAGCAACTAAGTCCAACCACAGACATACAGAAGACAAAACTTCCAATAAGGAAAGCAGAAATAGGGCTTTACAACAAGCCCTCTAATACTTCAATAATTATGTAAATAAGTGGGAGGGAGAGGGGAAAATACTCTGGAGAAAATCTTGCTTCTTGAAAGAGCAGTATAAAATATTATTTATTAATATAAATAAGTTTTTCACAAATATTTATAGATTGATCAGAAGATATATCTAATTAGGGAATGTCTAAAGAGATTTAACATGTCAATTGTACTTATGCATATCCCTTAGGCATCATACACATTCCAAAACATCCATAATAGGCAGCAAAAGATGTAAGATATGTAACTTTAAATAAACCACACGCCGCACTCTCTAAGTGGATCACCTGTGTCTACAAAACATTCAATAGTAACACTGGGCCTATGGAGTCAATGCTGAAACACTGATATAAAATTACTGAAAAGGATTCACTACATTTTTTCAGAATGATGTTGTCATAGAGGTTTTTATTTTAAGCATGAAACCTAGCATTTCAAAGGCCGGTCACTTTTCTATAATTATAACGTTGTACTTTCTGAAAAACCAAGGACTGTGAATCAGACTAAAATAGTGACCTTAAAAACAAAGATTTTGAGTCTGGTACAAAAGGAGTTCGGTGAGGAAATAAAGGCAGTGAAACAAGTATTCTTACACATCAATGACCTCAATTACCTGCAGAACAAACATGATGACATGGAAGTTTGAGGACACTTAAACACAAAGTAAACTCACCGACAGATACACAACTGATTCAAGTACGGTGACTGGGTGATTCCAGCAGACATCTTCAGACAGCAAGCAAACCAGGACACCAGGAAGCAGGCTCCTGGAGGCCATGAAGCAAGTAACATCATCCACGTTGCCCTGGCCACTTCAAGTGTACTTCAAGGCCGCTGATGGCAAGTGACAATCGCACTGAACAGAGTAAGTTAAAAGCAGAACCACTACTGCTCAAAGGCTGAAGATTACAAGATAATTTCCTAAGATGCATTTGGACCAGATAATTCACAAAATCTTACAATTTCAAAACAATCACTAGAGTCTTTGTTAACTCATTTTACAAATTTCAAGATTTATAAATACACACAGTACAATTGGGAGAAAACAAAAATAAGAAAAAATAAATCAATGGACAATTAATCATAGTAATTCGATTTTTTCAATTTAGCAAAGACGTTATTACTATTATTTTTTTATTATTCAAGGTGGAGGGCACCAAAACCAATAGCTTCACATTACAGAAAGAGATGACAAATGGAATCATAACAAGTATTAATAGTAAGTAGTATTAAAAGTAGAGACGGTTAATGCCGAACACAAAGACTTCAAAGGAAGAAACATTCATTTGAGTAGGGGGCACTTTTTTTTTTTTTACAGGTCACTCCCGACTGCTTCATGTCCTGATCATAGAATCACAGAGTGACCTCAATTCAACTAGGCCAACCCCAGGTAGGAATGGCAGTCACCTAGTACTATTAAACAGAGCCCTTCACTACAGAGTAGGCTATACTGCTGGATTGTTCCTATGATAAAAACATTCAATTATCCTCCCTATAGCGTTACACACTTCGCTCATCTCTGCCCCCGTCATGTTTGTGTTTTGGTGCTGGGGTCAATCGAGTGCCTCATCCCGCTAAGCAAGGATTCTGCCCCTGAGCTAAATGCTCAGCCCACTTTGCTGTCCTCTGCAGGAAAAGAGAATCAATAACATAGTGTTTTTTTAAGACCCAGAACTTTCTTATATTCACAGGCATAGAAAACATGAAAATACATGTCAAAGGTTGATGTGAGGAGGAGGGTGGGGTACACCTGTAATCCCAGCTACTCAGGAAGCTCAGGTGGGAGGATCCCCAATTGAAGGCCAGCCTGCCTAACTTAGTGACACTTCCTTTCAAAATAAGATTTTAAAAGGGCTGAGGATGCCACTGAGTGGTGGACCATTTGCCTAACGTATGCCAGGCCCTAGATTCAATTCCTAGTACTGAAGAGGAAAAAAGAAAAAGAATATGAGTAAGAAAAAAGTGGCATAATTATCTCCAAATGACTGTCAAGTGAAAATTGTATCTTCCTTGTCACCAATCCTATCCAATCTTAAAATGTACTGCCTTCACTTAAAATTACAAAGCACCAAGCAAAACATTGACTCTCCATTTAAAAATAAATAAAGGCAATTATACCAGGAAATACATAAATTACACTGTCAGACACCTTTGCAACCCTATCTCCTCACAATTGTCCCTCAAGTATTCATTCTTCACGGAATTTTAAATCACAAAAAAAAGCCCTCAAAAAAATGCACTGTTAGTTTATGTCACAAGAAACTGGGGCCAGCACAGTATCTTGAACATAATAGGAAACACATAATATTCATTGCATTAATGATATTACAGTACTTAAAAATCTCCTACAGATTACCCACAATACCAGGAAAGTATAAAAACAACGAGAAGTAATAATAAAAACAAAACAATAAAAAAAGGGAAAGCTTTTAACTGAACTGATGAATTTCCTTTATATTTGTTTCATAATAAAGCTAAAACTAAAACATTATTAACTTAAAATGTTTACATTTCACATCAATGAGAATTTTTTATTGTCAGTTTCTCACAAAAATAATACGTATATATATATATATATATATGCTTTAATAATATGTGCATATCTGCTTTTAAAAATAAGGCTACCTAAGCTCTTCTAAAGAATTTATAACTTTTTTCCAGAATTATGCACAAAATAATTATTGAACATATTTTCCTTTATTAATTACATATAAAGACAGTCTATTTGTGTATATCTTTTCTGTGCATATCCATAGTTACGTAATTTCTATGAATATTGACATCTGTCACTCCGCCATCTGAAGAGTTGATACTCTGACTCTACTTGTACTAACATCCTCACTGGGGAATACTTCCTCAGTATTGATCAAAAACCAGTACCTTAAAGAAAACATCAAGCACTTGCTGGGTACAGGGTCCTGTAGCAGGGGACAGCGAGGAGAAAATTCCTGATCTGGTCTATTATTGTCAGTGACAACTATATGAATAAATTTAAAAGATTTTTGAATTTCTAGACTTCTCTGACTACAGCAGAGACCACAGATTCACCCAATAATCTTATGTTGACACCTTTATCTATGCCAAGAAAAACCAGTTACAACAACTGATAGTCTATAACCTCTCACAGTTCATAAAAACTACTGTATATTGTCTAATCAATTCCTCATGAGCACCAAGTACAACCTTGGCATCCTCACTGGGAAAACGAGCCCAGAAAGAGGAAGCCTGTGCTCCACATCACGACACTAGTCACCAAGACAGGTGGGCTCCTGACTTCCAATCAGGCACTGTGAAGGTCTTTCTGTGAAAAAACAGAGGCTTCCAGGACAAGTCACTTTTCTTTAAAATAAAGATAGAAGTGAGACAAAAACCCGAATTCACCGATGTATTAACTGTTTTTCCTCACTCCAGATGCAAATCTGGTCCCTAGCTCCAGCATACACATGGTCAGCTGGAGGAAAGAGTGATGACTGAAACACTGTAATACACACTCAGTGGGGAATGCCTTGGAGTAAACATGCACCACTGTCTGTCAAAAATAAATTCCTAATTCACATACTCATAATTATAAAACGGAATGAGACCTTGCAAATCACCTCTTCTTTTCCAATTTCACAGGAAGATCTGGTGATGCCCAGGGAGCAGGGCCTGATTAACTGCTCACTGGCTGCAAAGCCGGACTGTACAAAGCCAAAGCTCTTTCCTGCTTTGTGCCCTGATTCTGTTTCCCAACTAACGGACATTTACAAGATATCATCAGAGTGCTAGACAGATTAGAAAATAAGGTCTTACCAACCCAATAAGTGTAAAAATTGATATTTTACATATCATTCAAAGCAGCAGGAACTTTACCTTGCTTTCTATAAGAAAAAATAATCAATATATACATATATATTTTAAGCTTTATCACTAAAGTTAAGCGTAATTTCTAAATTGTGAATTTTTTCTTCCCTTTAGATATACAGGGTTTAATTCTGCTTTTGTATGATAGACTTAAGTACATTCAAAGACAGGATAGTCTCAAGAGTGTCTCCACTTTTAACCAACATGAAGAGTAAAAACTCAATCACTTAGTATTTTATCACTGATAGATACAGACCTCTTTAACCCACTATCCTGTCCACAGCTTCTAATATCTTTTTCAGAGTTTTCAGAAGTTTACTGTTAAGTTTGAATGTGATATTTCTCTCCCTTTTGAGATGTAAATACTAGCAACATACATCTTTGAAATTTAAATGACAACTCTAAAAATGGCTCAGCCTAAGCCATTTGCTAGATAAACCATATTAATTTCCACATAAAAATAATCTAATTGGATTTTATTTTACCTGTGAGTCTTTTAAAAGATATCTACACTTGTAATCTAATATGAAACTCTTTTTGGAAAGGTAGAATACAAGAATTTCCTAGACAGTATTGAATGTCATTCCAAAGGAAAAGTAAAATTATGAAAACCACCAGTAGATCATTCAAATGGTAAAAAAAAATACTGACAACTAATTAAAATTAGTTTTCTGTCTCTTATCCATAAAATCATTTCCCCACTTTAACACAGGTCTAATCTAGAGCAGACGCCAAAGCTTCTTGGGATAAATTCCATCCTCGATGGTCTCATCAATCTGAAGAGGGTTTTTTCCAGAGGTGAAGAGCAGCCTGAATTCTGAAGTGTAGTCTGGACTCCAAGGAATAATCTTTGTAGTTGTTTCTGAAGACAATAACAATAAAATTGTACAGTCAGATCTTCTTTGTACCCTTCTCTTCCTCTCTCTGGTCTCCTTACTTTCCAACTTTAATATGCCTAATCATGCATCTTAATGAAATACACATTCTGCCTCCAAGTGGGAGAGGGACAGCAAGTCTGTATATCCAGAAGCTTCCTGGAGGTGATTTAAAAATCATACTGAGTAGCAACATTCTACATAATTACCAGACCACTCACAAACACAGAAAGAAAATTACGAGAGGACCTTATGAGTTTGGTAAAATATTCCTAAACAGTTTGCCTTTAAATTGAAAAATGTTAAGGCATGGTGAACATGATGAAACATGATATAAAAGGAAAATACTTGGTACTTTGAACTTTCATGAAACAACTAAAACAAAAACAGAAGGATTAGTTGATGACCCGAAGATTCTTACATGCATATATCAATGGGTTGTACAATGATTGTATGTTAATAATAAGGTCAATGTCAGAGGGACCATAAAAATTCAAAGACTGTTTTAAAACTTGACTTTTGTACCCTGTCATAGCAGACAGGGAGCATATAACCTCTTTCTTTGCAGTAGCACTTATTTATACAGTGTTTCACCCTATAGATGGGCCTAAGGGTTATTTAGTAGTCATTTTGATGAAGGGTTAGTAAAATGTATTATTCATAAACTAAAGTAAATAGTTTACCAGAGTTCACCAAAGAATGTACTAAACATTTTCCTAAATGTCTGGGATCATGCTTGGCAACTCTTGACAACTTTGCAGAGATCCTATTATATACATAAGCTTAGAAAAGTTAGTGGTGGCTTTTGACTGACTAGTCTTTCATTTTCATTATAAATTTGTCTTACTGTGCATTGTACAACATGAATATGTTAAAAAAATAAATATTTGATACAATGACACTTACACTCTGTAATTTCCTACTAGCTAGTTTAACGATAAGGAGTGTGGGAATTTGTGTGATTGTGTGTAAGAGTATGTGTGTGTATGTCTTATTTTATTTTTATTTTTTTTTTTTGAGGAAGGGTCTCACTCTGCAGTGCTGGTTCTGAGCCCAGGATAGCCTCAAACACATGGAAATCTGAAGTACTAGGATTACAGGCATGTGCCACCACGCCTGGCTTAAACAGTCCTGGGGAATCAAACCCAGGGCTTTGAGCTTGCTAGGCAAGGTCTTTAAAGGCCGAGCTATTCCAGCAGCACATGTGTGTCTTTTTAAAGAAGTCCTTGTAGTCTCCACTTTGTCCTCATGTACAGCAAACATTCTAAAAGTCTGCCTAACATGACTGGCTCAACTTCCTTTCTCACTTCACTGCCAAAGGCATCGAAATCTTGCTACCAAATTGAACAGCCTGTTTTCTGGTCTCATGTTGTTTGACTTCTCAGCAGCTATCTTCATAAAGGATCATTCTCATTTTTTCAAACACTTGCTTTATTTTCTGTTGGAAAATAATATCTTCCTAAATCTATCTAATATTATTAAGAAAATCTTATCTACATCCATACCGCTCTGAATGCAACCGACCATATCTTATTAAGATTTTAATTTTACTGACTACCTTCTAAAACAAGGGCATTTCCGAAGCACTATACTAGACCTCCATCTCTTGCTCTATAACTTTTCCCAAATGACTTACCATTTAAATGGCTTTAAATATCATTATTTTTGTACTGGTGACTTTAGAATGACTACATTCGGCCCTTACACCTTACCACTGAACTCCACGCTTGTGCATCTGACTACCAACAAACCCAGCAGTCCCTGACTGGGCTACACAGCAGGAGATAAGCTGCAGTCACTAACGGGAAGCTTTATCTATATTGATAGTCAGTCCCCACGTTGCCCATATTACTTCTAGAGCTCTGTCTCCTGACATCAGTCCTGGCATTGGGTTCTTTTTGTTTTTCCCACTTCACTGATATGTATAGATGCAAAACATAATGTTTACATTGATCTTAAATATTCTGTGCATATACATATTGTGGCAAAATTACAAATCTTTATCTTCTCCCTTTTCAACCCTCTCAAACCCTCTCCCTCCCCTCTAATTCCCATTATTCCCCTCAGTACTACGAAATAATTGTGATCATGGTTTCTCATATTAGAGAAATCATTCGGTATTTCACCTTCTCCTTCTGTCTCACTTCACTGAGCATGATGGTCTCTAGTTGCATTCATTTACCTACAAAAGCCTCAAACCTGTCTGTCTTTATAAATGAGTAGTATTCCATTGTGTATAAATACCACAAGTTATGTATCCATTGGTTTGTTGATGGGTGTTTTGGTATCTTCCACATTTTAGCTATTGTTAGTTGTGCTGCTATGAACATAGGTATACATGTATGTATCTCTGTTATATATTAACTCTTTTGGCAGAATTCTCAGAAGAGGTATCACTGTTCAAAGGGGGTAGTTGTTTCCAATCTTTTGAGAAACTTCTATACTGATTTCTAGAGTGGTTGTGCCAGTTTATATTCCCACCAGTAGTGCAAGAGGATTCCTTTTTCCCCACAGCCTTTGAAACCTACTTTAAAAAGGGAGAAAGGACCTGTAGTTTTGCCATGATAGGCATATGCACAAAATACTCAGGATCAATGCAAACATTATGTACTGCATCTATACATACCAATATATTGGGGGGAAAAAAAGAAACCTACGTTAAGGGACAGGAGAAATAGCTCAGCAGTTAAAGTGCTTGCCTAACAAGCACTAAGTACCTGAGTGTGATTCCCAGCACCACATAAGTTGGATATGGTGGCGCATGCCTGTAATTCCAGCACTCAGGAGGCTGAGGCAGGAGGACTGCTCTGAGTTAAGGCCCGCCTGGCCTATATAATGAGTTCAGAGCCAGCCTGGACTACAGAGTGAAACCTGTCTAAAAACAAAACAAAACAAACAAAAAAACTACTTTAAACTGCTCATGTGAGGATCTAGGTTGTAATGCCTGATGATCTGAGGTACAGAAGAAATGATGCTAGGAGCACCCTCTTCTCCCCCGCCCTCCCCATGGGAAAGTCACCTTCTACAAACCAGCCCTTGGTGCCAAGAAGGTTAGGGAATAACTGAACTAACCCTCTATACCTTAGTACCTAATAGCCATCTCAAAGTATCATGATTCAAAGAGAAATATGTTTCTTTCTATCCCCAAATCTGTACTTCTAAAGAATTCTCTACCTCAGTAAAAATCTTTATTCTTGCCATGAACATGAACAAAGTATAAGTTCACAAAAATTATATTACTAATTTTGCACTTACTAAAGTGTCTGATGTTACTGCTATTGTATGTATACTGATAAGCCTGACTCCATAGCAGTCAGGGAAAAGCCGTCTTCATCACTTACCTTGCAGTTTCTAGATCCTTTATGGCCTTGTCAATTTCCCCTTGGCTTTTATGCAAAAATGCACACTCAAATAGAGTAAATGGTACTAAGTAGTGGTCATATTTCAGCAATTTTTCACTGAAAGAGCAAGTGGATATCAATGAAAGCTTAAACAGAACAAAATATTACTTTTCAACATATTATTTATTATTCCTCATTTCTCAGAAAACAAGTGCAGCAGTAAGCCTATTATTACAGAATAGTTATCATTATAAAGTTATGATACTTAATAAACTAATGGCAATAAGTAGTGTGTTAATATATTACCTTTGTTCCTTAATGTAAATACAGCACTGATGATTGCTTACTGTCTCTTAGGTAGATGGATGCACAAACACACCTTGAAAGATCAGCCCTCAAAATGACAAGATCAGCTTTCTGAACATGATGAATGCATTCCAGAAATGAGTCCATTTAGAAATGTTTTGAAATGCTAAATTTTTAAAAATTCCCTTTATTTTTTTAAGTCACAATGCTTGAGCAGGTCATAAAGAAGCAGTTAATGCTTCTGTTTTCAGCATCGTTATAAAAATTCTCTAGCTACAAGGTATTTAGAAGCTGTGGGTAAAATATAACTAATACCCTTTCAAGTGCACGGATTATTAAGAAAAACTCTTAGGTGTCAAAAATAAGGAAAAAACTAAAAAGCATAACTCTAAATACATGGGATAGTGCTGAATGAGTCCTGGGGTTGCTTCCATCTGAACCATGCAGGCTCTGTGTCTTAGTGTTCATGTAGAAGATGAGGCTTTAGGTCTACAGAGAGCAGATGGCAGGAAGTGCATCCTCTACTTAAAAGCTTGAGTCCTAGAAGAGTTAGTTACTGTTTTAGAGAAAGGGAAGATTAGAAGAAACCCATTCACTGGTAGAAAAAATAAGACAGTGAACTTCTTGATCTACACTTTTGGTAGGAAGAAAAAAAAAGAACATATCCCTTGAGAATTTGGTAACTATTGAGTTGTCCAGGAAGTCATGACATATTTTTATGTCTTTTGAGGTTATTTATATAAAGAACAAAGATCAATCAATGATACACTGCCCATTTTGTTCCATAGTCTTTGGCCATCTTTCAGTAAACTTCACAGTTCCTCATTCATAGAAGGACCTGTCTTTATTGGTGAAAAATTGAACAAGGTGCTTATTTACAGCCTTATCTGAAATGAACATTACACATCACGCAAGGACTTATGCAGAGAGTGAAACAAGTAGAAGTCTGTTGCAGCAAGGTCAGGCAAGTATGCTGGGTGTGGCAATACATCCCATCCAAAGCTCCAATAACTTTTGACAGGTGAACAAACTTGGGTGTGGTCATTCATAGTTGTGATGAAACACTATTCCTTGATGGTTAACTACTCTGTATGTTTCTGGATGATAAATCTGTGCAAGCTGTCTAACTGCCAAGAGTACACATGAAAATGTGGTTGTTTGGTTCCTTGGTAGAAACTTGAAAAACACGATCCTTAAAAATCCTACCACACTGCAAGCATAACCTTCCTCTGATGAATGTCTACTCTCAGTAATGCTTGCGGCAAGTCTTCACATTGGATTCAAGACCATTTGCACACCACATTGTTGTACATGACCCACTTCTCATCACCAGTTACTAGTCACTTCGAAAATGCATCCTTTTCCTCACATTTAATGAGCGTATCACAAATATGATTATGCACAGCATCAAATAAACTTCTTTGAGCCCATGAGGAGCCCAATTATCAAGTTTGCTTAGATTCCTGCTTTTTCAGGTGGCCATGAGTACCTGAATGACGAACGTTCAATTTTTCTTTAATAGTTCATTTTGTGTAACATGGGTTTCTCTCAATGCCTTTATTTTGCCATCATCAACTTGGGTGGCCCTTCCTGTCTGTTGAAAACAATCCCCCAAGCATCACTGAGATCAAAATGACCAGCACAGAATTTCATGAACCATCACGGGCACTGATGTTCAGGCACAGCACTGTCGCTGTAAACTGTATAGAATCTTTCACAAGCTTGATGTGTGTTCTTCTCTATACAGAGATAAAACAGTAAAATATGACGACAATGCACAGTTTGGTCTTCTGTCTTCAACTTGTAATATCTCCAAAACTCAACTGAATCACTCAATTTTTTTATAGAATGAAGCTAGAACTGTCAGCTGTCAAATGTTATAGAATAACATAGATGCAAATGACTCCAGTATTTCCAAAAATGAACTAGCGTCATTTGGTGCAAAGGTGCGTCAAGACTTTACTGACAACCTAATTAGAGGTCTATCACTTGAATCTGCAATTCAAATTTACACTTCTCAAACTGTCCAAGAGCCTATCAGCAATGAAATTAACATGAGAGTAACCTTGGTATAGGGAAGTCTTGAGAAACAAAAAAAATAAGTACTGTGGAGAGATTTCCCCAGTATAGTCTCACAGGAATTTGAAGCTGAAACCCCATGAGAGTAAGTTCATAACACGAAGTCATAATACACATACATAGCACACTATTTATTTGAGAAACATATTGTCTCTTTCTTCTTCGTATGCAGACATCAGTCCTCCTACATTGCCATGACTATTGTCAAGAAAAGGTTCAGAGAGACAGCCGTGGGTAGAAAGACACACAATACAGAAAACAGAATGTCAACTGCAGTCTATGGCTATGATCTTTTTGGCTTACACAATGTTTTCAAAAAAATTTGAGATGGTATTTAAAAAACAGAAGATTTTACATAAAATCTAGGTTTTAGACATTTCACAAAAAACACTAAGGAATACCATCACCAGCCACACATTATATAGAACAACAGTCAATGAGAATCAAGGAGTGGCTGTAACTCTTGAAAGCAACCCCGCTAATCTACTGTGCCTACCAATCCCACTTCCTGCCATGGCTCCACTGGCCTCCTTCAGGAAGGCTACTTCTCTAGCCCTTGCAGATATTCGCATTTGTCACAGAAGAGGATCCCGTATCCCACCCTTGATTCAATACTATGATTAGTACAAGAATAGGATTTCATCATTGTTAAGTAACAAAAGTCATCCTGTGGAGCCATAGCTGACTATTCTTATTATAAAATGTTGCTCTTCCCTCATATTTCTGAATTATGGCTTCAAGGTGGTTGCTCTTATCATGAAAACAACATGATTTAACATAATTTGTTGCCACTCTGATCACAACAATAATAAATAAATCTTCATTTTAAAAAAACAAAAGTTTTTTTCTAAAAGAAATGCCTTTTGGCAAAAAGTAGCAGTTATGGTGCTGGTTACACTTTTATCCCATTCTGAATGCCTAGGATCCAGCACCGTCTCAGGCACACAGTAGATGCTCAAATACCTGCTAAGTACATAAATGAACAAAAAACAAACAAACAAACTTGAGAACTTGCGTTAACAGAGCACCAGAGGCTCAGCTGACTGCTGCTACAGTTGAGTTTGAACACATACCTGTTGGCCAGACCATAAATTTAGTTTTTATGAAATCTTTAACCAAGTAGAAATGCATAAAGCCACATTCCATTTAGACCATAGTTCTGTTGATGAAAAGTAACAAAAACACTACTGGATTCTCTCCCTGGTAACATCAAGTAAAAATTTAGTAGCTAAAAACATTCTGTCTTGCTTTCTCACAGCTTGGAAAAAACACACCTTGTACTCTGGGTGATATTATTGTGTGTTCTTACCTTTCTTTAACATGATTGAAACACAGTTCAGCTTGCAACGGCCGCTGTAAGTTCTTGAGGCAGCAACCTTTAAGTAACTTCACTAAGCATTCATCATCCACAGAGTAATCACTAAAGCCTTAAAGCAAACAAAAAATACAAAACAAGAATAAAATCCTGAGGTTTTGTTATTGTTGTTGTTGGTTTGTTTGTTTGGCAATGCTGGGGATTGACTCCAGGCCCTCATACATGTTAGATAAGTGCTCTACCATGGGGCTATATGCCCAGCCCAAATACACTTTTAAAATCCTAATTAAAAGGAAAACTAACAATTACTAGGTTTCAGAAGGATCATTTAAAAATAAAGATAATGTTTCTTAGCATTTGTCAAGGCTCACTAAATAAGACACAATGAAACATTTTAAATCAAAAGAATGTTACATTTACTAAATTAGTATAACATTAAGGAGTTCTTTCAACCCATTTAAAATTTTTTTCAGGCAATCTTAGATATAAACAGGAATTGAGAACCCTAAATAAACAGCTTTATTAATTCTAAAAAAGGTAAAGCCGGAGGAACAAGAAGGCTGCCTCCTCCTGTTGTTCTGGCTTCTAACTGTGTTGGCTTCAAGGCAGGAGAGGATAACACTTCCATATGGAGAAGCAGATGGCCTCATACCCATTAAAAATTCAGGAAGTAGAACACCCTCTCCAGATCATTATGTTTACAACTTATCAATTCTCCCAGGTTATGTTCTTTTGGGGGGAAATTATGTCATAAAATTAGACAAAACAGTTCTGAAATATAAGAAAGGCAACTAAAATCCCCACAAACTTTTCCATGTTTATGAGCTTTAATGTAAAGGACTTTCTTCTAGCGTTTTTCCCTTCTGAAAATGGCTCTCTGCCTCCCACAGCTCAGGTCAAATGCCTGCGTGGCTTCTGGTACAGGTAGCCACATTTACCATGTTGCACGGTTCTCTTCCTTCTTTCCTTCCTTTCTTCCTTCCTTGGTTCCCTTCCTCTCTCCCGCCCTCTCTCCCTCCCTTCCTTCCTTCCTTCCTTACTTCCCTTCTTGGTTCCAAGTGACAGGCAACTAAGAAGCTATTTCAAAACAGAATGCTAATTTACACATTCCAGGCTGTGACAACAGGGCAGAGGCAACTAATGAGGCTCTGGGAATTGCTCATGTTGAAATTTTCCTGCTTTCGGTACAAACCTCAGAAATCCCCAGTGATCCTGCTATCATTTTACTTGGTAAGTTGCTTGTCTCTGAGAGGTGAACAATGTCAGTCAACTAGCAAGGGGTCACTTTACTGCTAGGTGCTGAAAGCAGCTGAGAATGGCCTCTCACTTTCAAGCACTGACAGGCCACTCATTAGCACGATCACACCAAAGCCAGCAGGCACACTTCTCATTACAAATACAGAAACCTTTTTTTTCGACCAAAAAAATAAAAATAAAAATAAATCGAGTGATGCTTTTAACCATGGATATTTACTGACCTACACACCCAATAAGCAGTATCTTCCAGGGCCTAGATCCAAAGCTTTAGGTTCATACTGGGCGCTAGTTTTTCAGATCATTTCTATGCATTCGGTTGAGTTTTATGTAGCACTTTTTATTGACAGTTTGTGTTATAACAACATTCTGCTACTCAGTGAGTGATGATTTTTGATGAGGAACAGACAGCACCATGGAAAGTCAAAATATCAGAAAAGCCATGAGTAACTTTTATGTAACTCTTCATTCAGATGGGTTCAAAAATTCCACATTCCTCCAAAAACATTAAAAGCAAAAATGATTATTTCCACAGACCACAATCTGTTCAGATGGTTATTTACCCTAAAAAATGTCTTCTCATGATTCTTAACTTCATGAATGAGTTCATGAATGAAGATTTTCACTGTCCATTTTACATTACAAGAAAAACACATGATAATACTGCCCAAGTAAGAGCTGTCACAAAAAGACCTGCTGAACTTAGCAAGTTAATGGGTAAGCTAAGAAAGTAAAAATAAAAATAAATAAAACTAAAAATAAAAGAAAGCAGGAAGCCTGGAGGCCAAAATACCATGGTATCCATTGGGAACATTTTAGAAGGTAATTGAAAGGAGCAAAGGAAAAAAATCTTGAAAAGAGATTTAGAAAGTAGAAAGTTATTACAGCAGGAATTCAGATTATATTTGCTGTATAATTTCACCAAGCAAATTAACTTCAACAAACGGACAAAGTGGACGGACAAAGTGGATCTGCTGTACTAACATCTGGCCACTTGGTATATTTAGTAAGATTTCAAAGGAAACACTCTGAGAGTCAATACCTAATGCTGGCTCCAGGCATGTTACCAACTGCTTTTCTGCCTTCAGAGTTCTGCCCTTGACTCAGTGAGTCGGCCTTAATGACCACAGCCAGAGTAGTGCCAGAGCACACCAACCACATCCTCTACCATTTGTCACTTTGGACCCACCTGTCAGAGCTAGAAGCAAAACTATATTCAATTTCTAATAATGAGGCTGGAAACTAAGGTGGAAGCTGACAGAAACTCAAGTTTACAATCGCACTCCATTGTCTATTACAGATTTTTCCTCCACGCCAAAAAATAGATTAATTACTGAAAGGTCCTAACAGTCCAGGTTGAGTTGTAAGCACTGTTTTTAATATGAACTTTTTGTGTGATACTTTTTCTACAGTGAGACAGACAACTCCACTCATTCAGTTTTCCTGTGACCACTGATCTGTGTTTAGAAGATGGTTCGTGGTGGGAGAGCTAAATAGGGTCTGTGGCTCCGCAGCTCCAGAACGAGATTCTAAGTTTCTAAGTGATTCTGCAGCTACCTGGTCTGAAACCCTGAAACCTTCACCTTCACACCTAAACCAATTGATTCAGCTTTCATAATTTCTTCTCCTTTTAGTGAAAATCTATGCTAGAATTATTTTAAATAGAAAAAGTAATCCAAATGCTCAACAATACTGAATGAGTACATTAAATTATAACACATTAGCTCTATGAAGCTCTTGAAATACATAAAAGCCATTTAACACAACTTAAAACATGTAGAACATACTAAATGAAAAACTAGGCTAGTATATATCCAGATATCCTATATTTATAACTCTAAAAGCCAGCATGGGATATAAAAATATGTAAATTGTGTCATGATAAGAAAAACATGGATGGTCTTTTTCTACCTATAGCTAAGAAGTATAAATATGTATTTAAAGTTTAAGTCCTCCTTCCTGGGTCCATACTGATAATTTATTCCATACTATTGGGGCAGGTGAATGATGGAGCCAAGGCTCCTTAAGTGCTCATCTTTCTCTAGTTATGAAAAACAAGCTAACTATTAACAGTTTTCCTTACTGCTTTGAATTTCTATACCTTTTACTAGGTCTATCACCACAGAAGTTTTCATTTTACTCCTGTCACAGAAGTTTTCATTTTACTCCTGTGGTTAGAAGATCACAAGCTAAGATCAAGATCACAGGGTAGTACCCCAGTCTCTGGCACTGGTAAAGAACACAACAAAGGCAGGACATAGTCTATCAAAACATAAAGCCTCTGTTAAAGACAAATATAAAAAAGCAGAAGTAGAAATGTTGGAGTAGCACAACAATGCTGATTATCAAACACTTCCCTCATTTCAAAAGAAGACCAAAGGGTGGTTTCCAGAGCTGGGACCCTGCGCTCACATCTGATCTCCTTCTACTGCATTAGCTGCCTCTGGTAAACTGGGTGAGGTCTCTAGCACCACCGAAGATAATGAGAAAATAACCTAAGAGATGATAAGATCTGAACTTGGAAACAATCCCCTGAGCAATCAGTGGTCATGGAAAGAGTCCCAGCAAACTAAAACCAGAAGGAAGTGCACGTGCTCCAAATCACTGTCCAATGCCTGAAGTCCTCCTTTAAACTTTCTTGGAATAGTTTTCAGACATAATTCACTCACTACACAATACATTCACCTAAAGTACATAATTCAATAGTTCAAGTACATTTAGAGAGTTGTGCAACCATCACTGCAATCAATTTTAGAACATTCTCATTCTTTTACAAACAAAATGCTGTACCCCTCAGCCATCACATACACCACCCCAGTCCCTTACTCTTCAAGCCCTAAGCTACTAGTAGGGCTTTCTGCAGCAATAGGGATAAAAGCCAGTGCCCTCACACTGAGCTATATTCCCGCCTTTTCTTTTTCTTGCAATCCTCCTACCTCAGCTTTCCAGAATGCTGGAATTACAGGCATCCACCACCAGACCCAGCTTACTTTCTGTATTTAAACACTAGCGCATGCTGGATCTATCATATGAATGTGTTCATACAATGTAATACCATCTTCGGGATGGCTTCTTTCACATAACCGGCAGTTCCCAAAGTTCATCCATGCTTCATTCACTATGTGCCATTCCTCCTTCATCTTGATTGCAACCACCCAAACACCTGTAGCTCAAGTTAGTTAGCCCTTGTGATATACAAAAATTGACATGGACAGATGTGCACAAGGGAAAGAAAAAAATAGAAAACGAACACACACATAGATTACCATATGTTTACTTACTTTCATTTTGTAAAGCTTCCTCAGCCTTTTCAACGGTTATCAGGAGATTTTCACAAAGGTCTTCTCTCTTGCCCACTATTGAAAAACCATTCCAAACGTACATCATTTCCTAAAGAGAAAGAATGAAAAAAACACTTCTGTGACGTAATTCAATATCTGTCACAATCACAGAAGTACAGAGGTTTGCTCTGCCCTGGTTGCTAGGGATTAAAGACAATATTTAGGATCATTTCCTTTGGCCTTCTTCATTGGGAGTTTAGTGATATAATTTCCCTTTCTCTTGATTCATCATATGTCTGTTGTCTTTGATACTGAAGTAATTCCACATACACACTATGCCTCTATGAGAAATCAATTTATTCACTCATTTAACAAATATTTACAAAACAGTTATTACCCAATTCTTTTGAAATAAAATATAAAAAACAGTATTTTAAACTGACACTGAAAGATTCCATTTATGTAAATTTTTGTTGTTATTTTGATATAAAGGGAAATATTTTTAAATGCCTGCCAGTTGTTTTCATAAAATGTTTCCAAGCATATTACTGGAAATGAACATTAGAATAATTTACTCCTGCAGGTTCTTTTATACCATTAAAAACATGTGTTGGTCCAGTGATGCAAACTAACACACAGAGAACACAGCCATTAGAGGCCATATGGCGGTACGACAGCTCCTGAGAAGTTAAATCAATGATTTGCATTGCAGATTATAGTTAACGGGCTAACAGATGAGAATTTGGGCCATGGCGGGGGGGGGGGGGGTACAAAAGCAAATGTGCTTTTGCCTGAAAATATTTTTCTAATGCTCCTGATAGTGCAATTCATAATTTGAAGGGTATACAATAAGTAAGGTAATTAGTACCTTCTTAGAAATAAATGAATTTTAAAATATGAAGATACTGCTTTAAAAACTTCTTACCAGGAAAGCAATGGAAACTAGGAAAATGCATTCAGAGTGGTGGTAAGTTTAGTTTATGACATTAACACTAAACCATAACCCTATCTTCCACTTACATGACACAATTTCCCACCACTTACAGAGTAAAAGATCAATTCAATAACTTCTGGAATATTTTTAGAATGATGGTGGTATTTTTTAATTGATAGAATATATTACCAAAAGGAGGTAAGCTTGTGTATGAGACTTTAATAAATATGGGTTTGTAGTAGAATTCTTAGGTGCCACCAATTCAAGACAATTTCCTGTTTATTATAATTCCACAGACGTGGAAAAGACAGTGCAGTGAGTTAAATCTTCCTTAAGATTCCAAATAGCAACAACAGCAGTTATATGCATGTTGGTAACTAAGTGCTAATACAGGGAAAGAACTAAGATGGTTTCCACAATTTTCTAGAAGGTTCTGTGAGACAGAAGAACTTTCCCAGCACACACAGCTTGATAAAAATTAAGAATGGAACTGAAGCTAACTGGTAAGGCTGCCGCAATGCTACCATCATGTTAGCTGGGAAGGAAACGTGTGGTTATCTTTGTCACCTGCACAGTTGTTCTTATATGTATTTGTGCTCAGACAGGATTATAAAGTGATTCCACTTTTGTCTTGCTCCATTAGAGTCGCAGAACAACCTTGCCTGACACCGGTGTGCTCCATGTTTAGTGGGGAACACCTAGGGCTGGGTGCCTGATGCAGGCTGCTCCTGACATCTGTCAGGGCTGCATTTGTCTTCCTCATAAAATGCATACAAAGCTCTATAATTCAGGGACAAAACAAGAATGAACTCAATAAAAAACTAAAGGATGACATGAAAAATACACAAAGAAAGAAGTAAAAATGAATGGACACATGAAAAGCAGCTCACCAACAAACAGGGAGAACAAAATAAAAGAATAAAACATTGCTGGTAGTAATTTAAATTGGCAGATATTGTTTTGGAAGGAAATTTGGCAGTATCTACCAAAATATACCCTTCAACCATGTTATAGTTTGTTATAGAAATGTCGCTTCAAAAAGCCTCTTGGTTTGGAGGGTAATTTAATTATAGGGGTTAATCCACTGATTTTCTGTGCTGTCAAGAAGTGGGGCCTGGGGGCTGGAGGAATGGCTCAGTGGTTAAAACACTTGCCTAACAAGTGCTAGGTACCTGAGTTGAATTCCCCAGCAGCACAGAAGCTGAGCATGGTAGCACACACCTGTAATCCCAGCACTCAGGAAGCTGAGACAGGAGGATTGCCTTGAGTCCACGGCCAGCCTGGGCCCCATAGTGGGTTCAGGACCAGCCTGGGATACAGAGCAAGACCCTGTCTCAAAACATAAAAAAAAAAATAAAATTAAATTAAAAAATAAAGAATGTGGCCTGGTTGGAAGGGCAGATCAGTGGGCAGGACCTGGAAGAGTATCTCCCTTTGCTCCCTCTCTGCTTCCTGTGCTGCCAGTACTGTGAACAGCTTCGCTCCAGCTGGGCGTCCACCATGCCCTCCCACCACCATGGCAGCCACCTGTGAATGGGTTGATACCTTCTGAAACCATACGAGAAAATAAACCTTTTCTCCTTTAAATTGTCAGTGTCAGGTACTGCGTCTTGGCAACAAGGAGTACTAAAGCAAATCAGAAATTCCATTTCTAGGAGTCTAGATATCCCAGAAAAGTAATATTATTTAAGTAACATGTATTATGTCTATTTCTAGACAAAAGCATTAACTGTAGCTATAAACTGAACCACTTGCTAGTAATTCATCTGTAAATGTTCACCTTACAAAATTTAAAATGGTTTTTGATTGAGCTAAACTTCCCAAGCAAAGTTCAGATACGCTTTCTGCTGCCTTAAGCACTCTACTTTGAATACACAAACAGTAAACAGAAACAGATACCAGGGCTGGCAAGACGAGCTTCACAGGGGCAGGCAGGGAGGGGGAGTAGCGCCGAGCCTTCCGTACAGCAAACTTCTCGGTAGGGAGAGATTTACCCGCAATTCTCTGCTTCAGGCCATCCACCTGTCTGTGAAGAGCCCCAGCCCCAACGACAGTCAGTGAACACTTCTTCTTCAGCGTGTGCAATACTGGGGACTGAACCTAGGATCTTCATGCTGAGCTCCGTCTCCAGACATTCTGACCTCTCTCTCTCTCTCTCTCTCTCTCTCTCTCTCTCTCTCTCTCTCTCTCTCTCTCTCTCATTGCTATTTTACTTTGAAATAGGTTTTGCTGAGATAAGTTAATCCATTTCATTTTGTAAAGCTTCCTCAGCCTTTTCAGCAGTTATCAAGAGATTTTCAGAAAGGTCTTTTGAGAGTCTCCTGCACTAGCCTCCTGAGTGCTGAGATGAGAGGCATGTGCCACCACGCCAGGCCCACACTTACATTTTTTACACCTGTGGCTTTCACACTGCATCATAAAAAACAGCCGCAGCTACACCTGGAACCTGTTTGAAATGAAAATTCTTAGGCCCTATCCCAGACCAAATGAATAGGAAATTGTAGGGACAGGACCAGCGACCTAGAGTCTGATCTGGTCTCCACATGATTCTCATATACACTCCAGGGACTATCACTGACTGATGTATTGATTTCTGTCAACTCAGCTAATGTTTACAACTATTAAATATGTTCCAGGCAATCAAGGTATAATTTGGCAGTCTGTGTACACAAGTAATTAGGAGTCCAGAATATTTATTTAAGATACCAAGTGAAAGGAAAGAGAGTACACTCGCATATTTCCTGTTCATATTTACCTGTACGACAGAGATCTATAAACTAATGTAGCTCAAGGCTGGGGGCACAGCTCAGTGATTAGAGTGCTTGCCTGGTATGTGCAAGGCTCTGAGCTCAACCCCCAGCACCACATAATAGCTGGGCATGGTGGCGTATGGCTGTAATCCCAGCACTTGGGAGGCTGAGCAGAAAGATTGCTGTGAGTTTAAGGCCAGCCTGGGCTACACAGTGAGTCCAGAACCAGCCTAGGCTACAGAGTGAGACCCTGTCTCAAAAATAATAATAATGATGTGACTCAAAAGATAGCCATCAATCAAAATGTTTCTCAAGCATAGATGCTTTTAGAAATAATTCATTTAGAACATGAACCATATTTACAAATCTTAAGGAACTCCAATTATGGAATTCCAAATATGAAATTCACAAGCATAAGGTGAGGAGGATGTAGTTCAGTAGTAGAGCACTTGTTTGGCATGTGACAGGCTCTGGGCTCTGTCCACAGTGCAGACTCCAAAAAAGAAAGAAACTCATCACCATACAAAAATGAAATTAGGATGAAGAGACTGCATGTTCCTAAGGACACTTTCTCACACAATTGCATAATTCTACAAAATGCATCAAACAAGTTGCCAAGAAAAAATACAAGGCAATCATCACCTAAACAAAAAAGCAGAATGAAACAAGAGGAAAAAAATCCAGTTTGATTTCAACAGCAAAGCCCCAATAATAAGACCTTAATCCAAACACAAAACAATGTGTTAAAATTCCCAGTCACCAAAGCATATCTGCAAAATCCTGCTAGAGGTTGGTATTTGAGCCTTTGGCTAAATATACCATTCTAAGGGTTCCCATACCAAATGAGTAGAGAAATTAAAGACATACCACAGTAAAGCATGAGAGAGCACTAAGGAAAAAATACAGAAGATATACCTGTACACTTTTGTACATTCGGGGTCTCTATTAGAGAAACTGTCTTGCTTACCTGAATAAAGCTACCACATTCTCATTAGTTGTTAACACATCCTCCTCTGGAAGCATACTCAGAATTGCAGCTTTCAAAAACACATATGTTGCCTGGAAGAGAAAAAGAAAAGAAGCTTGCTAAAGAACCTTTTTAGGTAGAGACATTTCTATCAGCAAATCAGAAATGACCTTCACATCTTGCAGATTTAATGTTAGGAGACATCAAAGAAATCAAAGGAAATAGAATTTTACATTATCCATAGCAATAAAAATAATATTTTTCAATTAATTTACATCTTTTTCCTATTACATAGCTATGTCCTTCAAGGGTGATAAAGCAGGAAGAATGAACAAAGACCATGATCTCACTTTTCCTAGCCACTCACAAATAGATCAAAATTAATTTTAATTAACAAGAAAAGGCTGTTTTTCAGGGCACTGGGGACATCTACAAAAAGGATCAAGACTATAGTACGGATACATAATAATTTTAACTGTGAGTTTATCTATAAGTAAAACTTCTATTAAAAAACCCTGAATGGCTTTTAAAACATGCAGTGCTGAAGACTGCACTTGTGTTACAGATCTCTATGTTGACAAAACAGTGTAGATGTCATACTATTGGACAAACAGTCATATGTAAATAGCACCCTGGTTATTTATTAGTAAACAGATGACATTAATTGCACTTTACCTTGGACCATTTACTCTCTTTACAAAGCAGATCTGAATAGTAGTACGCCTGCATCCAGTTTTGTTGGAAGACATTAATCCACATTAGCTCCCAGTAACAGAGATGGTGAAACTGTTTCCATTCTTCTTGAACTGAAATGCATTTTCGAAATATCTCTTGTGCCTATAAGTCAATTGCATAAAGCTGATCATCCAGATATTAGAAAGGAGGTAACAACCTAATGGAAAAATACACAAAATACTTTGTACAAAAAGAGCAAAATTATTACTCATTAAGCCACTCCATATGATGTTATGTTCCTTTTCTTACAATGATATAGTTACGTCCTTTATTTGAACTTTGTGAGGGGACTGGGGAGTTTCCCTTCCAAGTAAAGTATAAAACACTACTCCTTTAAGAAAAACCTAATAATAATAAAATTAAAATTCCCATTGGGCAAAACACACTTTAACATTCCAGGCACCAGACAGACTGGGAGAAGACATTACTATACTCACAAGGTTAGCTAAACCTCTTAGAAATAAAACTTTTATAATATCTTTTTTAAAAATCACAACTCAATAAGAAAATCTTATATGGATAAACAGGCATTAAGGGAAAATATACACAAATGATAAATATACACATGAAAAAATTTATATATTTTTAAATGAAATTATAAATTTTTCAACCAACACACCAGCAAAAATATAAACGACAGAAATCTTCCAGAGTTGGCCAAGAGCCTTGGAAACAGGCTCTCTCATATCCCTGCAGGGGTTCAAAGTGGGAGAACCATGGGGGGAAGGGAAACAATGTGGCCAGATTGATCAAAATGTACCCATCTCGGACTCACAAATTCCAGTGATAAAATCTGTATCTTATTATCAATATACTTGTATGCAAAATGTGTACACATTGTTCACAGTGGCAAAATATCTATCAATAGTAGATCATTTTACTTAAAAATTACTTATTTTTGAGACATAGGCTGGCCTCAAGCTTGAAATCCTTGTGTCTCAGCCTTCCAAGTGCTGGGACTGCAGATATGCACTAGAGCACCCAGCTGCAGACCACATTATTTAAGAGCAGCATATTCTTCCCATGAAATGAAACCCAAACATCAAAAAGAATGAGAGAGATTTAGACACAATGACCTGGAGAAAGATTCAAGAATCATCATAAATAGAACAAAACCAAAAGACAAATCACAGAAAAATATGTTTGATCCCATCTGTATGGAAAAAAAAAACTTGTGAGTACATGTACATAAAAAGTTCCTCATTCTTCTACTTCAAGAGAAGTAGTAAACAACTAGTGAATGTGTAGTATAGCGAAGTTGTACCATATACATGGTTTAGATTCTAAAGTCAATGTGGAATGCAGAAACTGATAACACCTTAAAGTCTTTTTTAAACCCCTTACATTGAGTTGAGGGCATTGCTCAGTGGTAAGAGCGCTTGCCCAGTATGCACAAAGCCCTAGTTCAATTCCCCAGCACCACATAAAACCTAGCCAGATATGGTCACATGCCTATAATCCCAGCACTACGGAGGCTGAGGCAGGAGCACTGCTACGAGTTCAAGGCCAACCTGGGCTACAAAGTAAGTTCAGGACCAGCCTAAATTAGAATGAGATCCTGTTTCAAAAAATGAAACAAAAAAATCCTTAGATACACACACACACACACACACACATTTTCTAACCTAAATTGCCTCACGTATTTTATGTGTAAATTTGTATCAGAGAACCTAATACCTACAACACTATCTTTTTTATTTTTGTCTAGTCCATACAGCCAAATTTGAATAACTGTTTGACATGACTACATCATACAGACAACTCCCCCAAATAACCGTTGCAAAAAGAAAATGAAAATACCTCTTCGATATTCCCTTTCAGCAGCTCGATTCGGGCATGATAAAACAACATGAGTGAGCCCTGTGGAGAAAGAAGAAAGCACGCTGTTCAACAGTCAGCGCCGGCTGACGATGGTGGAAACATACAATGGGCATACTAGGCGTACATTGGGAAACTGCTGGAGGAAGGGTGCAAGGAGATTCTCTGCTTCCGCAACATTCACTTCTCCTGTACCTAGAAATTAACAGGAAAAGCCTTAGTCTTCAAGGAACACGGCAGATACTTATAACTAACTCTCCAAATTTCATTAACATATAGCAAAGACCTATTAGTGGACAAGATGAAAGCTATTATTTTGTCATGTTTTTAACATTTAAGAAGTAAAGACAAGTGACATTTATGACTTGACTTCAGCAGATCTCTAGGACACACAAATTCTTAAGAACAGAATTGGTTGGCTTAGGTTCCTGATTGAAAAATCTGGTTTTAATAAGCAATAATAATTTATTTTAGTCAATATTTACTTTTCCCCAAAAGAGGAAATTCTTATAAATATTAAATAGATTATCTTACTACAGAAACTTTAATTGAGAATAGATAAAAATCATCAATGAGAGAAACCAGCCCACTCTTTCTATTAAATGTTACTATGAAAACTGTCACTATTTTCGTGTCTCCTAAAAAAATAAGTAAATGGAGAAGAACTACTAGCTCTTATTGATTTCCCTAAATCTGTTGCTTACTGTGATTTAAGACAACTAACTTTCAGTGATAAAGTACAACGTAGTGTAGACCATACCAAGTATAAGGGAGATGTAAGTGTGGAAACCCAGGATGGTGAGGCAGCAGAGAGGGGACCGCATACTCCTTCCTGACGCCCCTTCCCGCAACTGCAGGAGACCCAACTCCTGTGGGAAAGAAAAGATCGCAGCGGGAAAATCATATTTAAAAATATTTACATGCTAATTCTCAGGATCTCAGCCCTCCACAAAGACTGGGTTTATTTTGTAAGAGCTTGGAATAGTGGTGAGCCTAACTAGAAACAAACTTTTACATTTCAAACTGCCACAAAACAAACTCACAAATACTTTTATCTTGTGTGATTCTAGACAGAGAAAAGGCAATACTCATTTCATACAAAGGCTACAATTCTCTTATAAAACACGGATTTATTAAAATATATTAGGATCCAAGTGCAGGGCACTATGGTGGGTATGAACAAACATGGCCTGATGTCCGCAAAACTCCTGCCACTGGTGCTCAGGCACAGGATTATACAGAACACAGATAATGCCCTGCGGAAGGTGACAAATCATCCTGAAGGTGAAGACTGCCGGGCCGTGCTGGGAGAGGATATGAGAAAGCTCTGCAGAACGGACGGCTGCCATCCCTAATCCACCTGTGGAGTAGAGAGCATTTACTCCAAGCCTAGTAGATTAAAGTGGCTCTCAACAAACATCAGTTTGTTTTGGGAACAAGCTGGTTAGGAAAATGTCCAAAACCAGTAGAAGCATAGGAACAGGAAAGCTTAGGGTATGTTCACAGAAGACCCACTGGCCCAGTTAGAACGGATCCCGCAAAGTAGAAAGTATGCATAGCCAGACTGGGAACACTGGATAGAATCGGATAATGGAGACCCCGTGGCCACGTTATGGGCGCAGTCTATTAACTATTCACGAGGCATCACAGAAGGAGTAAGGTGACAGACAGATGTACACTACAGTGAGGGCGATCACATGCACAGCTACGACAGACTATTTCACAAAGAAAACGTCATTTTTACCTAACGACCCACGAAGAACATGGACAGTGGAAGGAATGAAAAATATCATGGCACCTGGTATTTGTTCTCACTACACATCTCAAAACGTGCTCTTTGGCTAACAGGGGCAGTTTTTGCAATGAGGCAATTCTGATAAAACCATCTGAGTGTTGTGATTAATGTTATATATTCACTTATAAAGCAACCATCCAGAGAATAAGTAAAAGTCAAGCAAAACAAATTTTCTCACTTAATTGTATAATAAAACTCACACTAAAAAATATAGAAATCCAAAATATAACTATTTTTGATCTATGCTATTTGATTTGTGAGCATTATTCAATATTAGACATAGAAATCTAGCCTAATGTCTTTACTTCAGAGAAGACAACACTGGGGTTAGTAAAGTATTAAGAAAGAATATTGTCACCACATAAGAGTAATAAAGACCTAGCAAGAAACTGTGTTAGTGAAATATAACTTTTAATCCCAGAATTTAGGTAAGAAAGGTGAGATTTTTAAGTTTTGACAGAAAAGCTATGCCCAAATCCTAAAATGGCTGACAAAGGACTAACAATTCTTTATTGTCTTGCAATAAAACTGCCAATAATTATGTTATTTATGAGAACATATTACACTGTACTCATATTCGAGAAATAATGTTTTATATTCCCTGTCAAAATTAGAATAAAATTAAATAAGTACCCTGTTTCCCGAAAATCCAATAAATTCTAGTAATCGGATAATCCTTGCTGGTAAAAGGGACAGCATCTGTAAGAAAAGAAACATACAATGTGCCTTGTGTACAGTACTTAACTGCAGACAAAAGCTAAGCTCCAAACAACTTCCAGATTTTTATTCTTCAGTGAAAGGAAAAAATAGAAACAAGTTGCAACCAATAGATATAACTCAGTCATCATATTGTATAATTATCACTTATGAATTAATTTCATGTAGCTAGGAAAATGAACCAAAAAAACCTGTTTGGTTTGTTTGTTTGAAAGAGAAAAAAAAAGTCTGTCATTTCTATGCTTCTTCAAAGAATGCTGGCTCAGTTCCTTTTATGCAGTGATGAAGGGGCGGGGTCCACCTCAGACAAGGTGCCTTTTAGATTCCTCTCCTGGAGAACAAAACTTGATTGTATTATAGGCAGTACAAAACCACCACCCAGAAGTGAACAGCTGCAGCAACACTGCTCTTTTCTGGGGCATCCCACATCCTCCTGGTGAGCAGAACTTGGGTTGCACACTCTGTTCAGAAGCAGATAGGGTAGGTGTGCAATTATATGCTGCTGTATGCATTGTGGCCAATGGTTTAGCGACATGGGACTGGAGGGAACCTATTTGAAAAATGGTGACACGGAGGCATGAGGTAGAATAGAATGAATGAGCAAAAATCTGATCTTTATGCTTCACGCAGATGCTAAGGATTTCAATAACCAAGTGGGTAGGATGGCACATCCTAAGGATACCAGTCATCACACAATAGGCTCACCCAAAAGTGACATGGTGGCTCATACACTTTTGTGCATGATTTTGTAACTACTTTATTTTCTTACCAATTCAGGTCAAACATTAGTAATATTTCTGAATCCTAAATATATTGGATTTTTCTTTCCAGGTATTTATTGGGGATTGAACACAGAGCCTTCACACTGATCTGTATCTCCAGTCCAATACGCGCATGCGAGGTTTCACTTTGTAGCCCAGGCTTATCCTGAATTCACCATGAAGTCCAGGCTGGCCTTGGACTCACCGCAATCCTCCTGTCTCAGCCTCCCGAGTGCTGGAATTAGAGGTGTGCGCCACCACACCCAGCTTTATGTGGTGCTGGGGGGAAATCACACTCAGGGCCTTGCACTTGCTAGGCAAGCACTTTAACACTTTAACCTTTGTGCCATTCCTCCAGCCTTTTTTTTTTTTTCAAGGCAGGGTCTCACTACATTGCTAAGTAAGTTTCCCAGGGTGTGCTGGCAATCATCCTGCCGCAGGCTCCCAAAGTGCTAGGACTGCACATGTGAGCCATCAGGCCCAGCTTTGATTTTAACAGACTTCTGTTCAGACTTTACATCTCCCCTAAAAATGAGTAAGAAATCACTTCTCAAGTGATACCATTTACTTGCTTATTTCCAACTCCAGGACCTCCCCTCTCATTACAATAATATTTATGATGTAAAACTTAGAAGAGTTTCCAAATTCCCTGTTACTTAAAACCTCACCTCCCTCATGTTATACAATCTAAAACTGCCCTGATCCATGCAGAACTCTATAGCATAAACTGGCCAAAGCCCCCACAAGGTCACAACACAGGAAAACTCATCCACTCCTGCTTCTTTTCAACCAAACCCAGGGGAGGTTCAGAATGAGGTTCAAGTACGGTACAGAACACACGGAAAACTTGAGATTCTTTTACAAAAGTTTCTAGTTTCTAGTTTCTATGTAATTATTTCCTTACCAAATTAAAGGTTCCTATTCCAAGCTTGACACCTCCTTCAAACTCATAGAAGAATTCCTGCTCAAGTTTGTTCTTTTGCATTACATGCAGAATAGAAAGACATTCTCTGGATTGAAGAAAAAAGTTATAGTGTAAATTTCCTATGACTCTGAAAACAAACATTAATTGAAAGTTCACACTTAATATATTATAAATATCATCACCCAAAACACCACCAAATTTTAAAACAGATAATCCTTTAGCTGAGTTTACTTTTAAAGCTACAGAGTAATAATCCTTTGGGAATAAGGAACCTTCATTTTTAATTGCTCGGCAGGAGAAATCTTCTGAGCTTAAAAACACAGAAGTCCAGCCATTAGCAAGCAAAGCCAGTTGCCACAAGACCACGGCTCTGCAATCTCAGCTTCTCGGAACAATTTGCCAGACTTCCCAGGAGTGCTCAGCTCCTTGGCTGCTGTGCACACTTCATAACTCCACTTCCCACCAAAAACTGAAATGATTCCGGCAAAAAGACCTGAATTCCAGGGACTGCCATGGTTTCAAGTCGGCCAAATAAAATGGAGCTGTGACTAGGAAAGGCTAAGGGAAAAAGCAAACCCCACCACAACAACCACGGCTGCTCTGTCCTTGCGAGATTCTCCACTTCCTCACTTTAATTTCTCCTCCATGCGTTTCTCCTTCCATGACTATCAGCGCCAAAAGGCAAACACATGTACAAAGGAGTACACGCTGGTCCCAAAATAATTCTTTTCATTTGCATTCAGTCTATAATGGAGAGATGTTCTATAAAATAACTGTCCTATGTTCATTTGAAATATCATTAAAGACAAAATAAAAAGAGAAACAAAAAACATTTGAGAGACTTTCCCAGGTTGAAAGAGAGAAAGGACAGCTGTCAATTTGAGCACTGGAAGGACACCAGGACATTCCAAGGACTGTAGGTAAAAATACTGTGTCAAGGTTAGTGTCCTTACTTTAATAACTGTGCTGTGGCTTCACAGAATGTTAATAATTGTGAAACAGGGTGGAGGGTATATAAAAATACCTATGTAGTACTTCTGAAGTTATTTCAAAGTAGAAAATTTAAAATCAAAGCCTAATAGCTTTATATTTTAAGACCATAAAATATTTTTCTTGTTTTTTGCTAATATTATATTTTAAATATTTAATGTTAAATATATAAGGAATTTAATTCTTGTCTTAACATCCTTTTAAATGAATTTTACTACAAATATTTATTTGAAATATTCTCTCTCCCCACTGCTTTGACAGAGACCCACATGCAGACAGGAATATAGTATATTCTGAATTGTCATGTAACTATCTAAGCACACAGGCATGCACACACACACCCATTGTCAGTTTTAACTCCTATGATCTGTTCTGCTGATATATATGTCTGCCATTATAAAATTATTTTAATTCTTTTGAGTTTTTTTAAGTTCTGATGATAGGAAAGGAATTAATCCTTTAACCTCCTCTTTCTTCTGTCCTCTAAAAAAAAAATATTTGGAGAAGAATTTTAAAACAGTATGTCAGCTTCTAAAATCCACCTCCCCTTTATATGATTTTGAGTGGAACACAACCACAACTTTATGAAATGATTTTTAGTAAAAGTAACTATTACGGCTTGGATCTGGAATGCCCCAAATGCTGCACATATTCGGGTGTTGCGAAATACCTATAGAACCACTGCTGTTAAGTGGTAGGGCCTGGTTGGGAGAGCTGGGACACTGGGGCTTCACCCAGAAGGGGCAGATTGCTGGGAGGGGATCTGCAAGGGTAGCTCGGCCTTTCCTCACTCACTCGGCTTTCTGCCCACCATGTCGCAAGCCACTTTCCTCTGAATACGGCTCTGTCACATGTTTCAACTGTTGTCAGCTGCCCATGAATAGACTGTATGAGACCTTCTGAAACTGTAAGCTCAAACAAACCTGCCTTCCTTTAAATTGTGGATTTCAGGTATTCTGTCCCAGCAATGAGAAAGTACCTAAGACAGTACCTCTTAAAATACTAAATTTTGCTTCTGCTCCCACCAATAACAGAATAGCTTGTGTTAGATTAATTCTCCCACAGATAACAATTAAACTTTTAAAAATATACAAAATATGTATTTAAAATATTTTTGCAGGTATTGGAAAGGAAAAACAAGTAGGCAGGACCTAGAGATGACCCAAGTTTCAAAGCAGGGAATAACTCTGAATGAACACTACATTTACACAGTACACACATGCAATCCATTCAGAGTGAGGTCCAAAGAGCTCTAACAGAGCCATGATCTCATTGTCTTAAAGTCAGATCACAGAGCTCAAGGCTGCCAGAGCGGCTTGGAGGTAACGAGAAAATTACATTTACGGAAGCACCACGAAGAAGGAAGAACATTCAGCTATGTCTTAAAACTCCTCTCAAATTCTTGTCCGACCCATACACTATGTGAGCAAAGGGAGAAATCTAAAGAAGAGCAAGAAAAAGAATAAATAATGTAGCAGAGATTTCTTGGAGCTACTCACTCCAAGAGCTTACAGTCTAAGCCTAGAAAAAGTAAACGCTTCCTAGAACAAAAATCCATACTGAGGGCTGGAGTGTAGCTCAGTGATCAGAGCACCTGCCTAGGAAGCTGAAGGCACCATGTTTAATCCTCCACCATCATATAATAGCTGAATGTGGCGGCACACACTGTAATCCCACCACTAGCAAGGCTGAGGCAGGTAGACTGCTGTGAGTTCAAGGCCAGCCTGGGCCACCTAGTGAGTTCAGGACCAGCCAGGACTACAAAGTAAAACCTGTATCAAAAAAGAAATCCATACTCTTCAGGAAAGGATAGCAGAATACAGAGCTCTAAAAAACATCAGAACACCATTTTGAAAATATTGGATATGAGAAGAAACAGAAAAGAGGACATGTTTTGACACAGTCAAGAGACAATGCAGTCAATAGAAACTAACTCTGACTCAGGTTTTGGATGACATCATATATAGCAATTTAAAGCAAAAATCTAATGTAAGGTTGGGGGTGTTTAATATACATGAGTATACTGTATATCACAAGAACAGTATAAAAAGGATAACAGGTAGTGAATAAACTATACTTCTGCAAAGTTCACTTTTACATACAGTGGCACAATATTAACTCCAAGATGAGTTTAAAGGACATTATAATACTTAGAGAAACTGCTAAAATAATTAGAGATATAATTAGAAGACAATAAAAGATGACACTATAATTTTTATTAAAGCAAAGAAGACAAGGAAAAGAAGAAAAAAAGATAAAGTGGTAGTTACAAGTACCAACATTCCAACTGTCTAACTATGTGCATTCGTAAAAAATGCAATTTAAATATAGAAACAGCCAGGCCCAGGGTATAAGCCTATACTCCTAGAACCCTGGTGGCAGAGGCAGGAGGAACACAAGTCTGTGTCCAGCTTGGGCAACCTAGGAGACCTTGTGTCAAAATTGAAAAATAAAAGTAGGCTGGGCATGTGACTCAGTGTAAGGGCCTTGGGTTCACAAAACACATACACGTACATGAACTAAGACTTAAAAGAATTCATGCCATGCAAAGACTAATTATTTTAAGAAGCATGAGCTGAGTGCAGTGCCTCTTTCTTTCTTATGACTATAATCCCAGCTGTCTGAGAGGCTGAAGCATGAGGAAAGTCTGAGGCTAGCCTGGACAAAATAGCGAGGCTCTGCCTCACAATTTATAAAGGGCTCGGGATATCACTGTGTGGGAAAGTACCCCTGCGTTTAATCCTCAGTACGGAAAGAGAAAGAAAGAAAGAAAGAAAGAAAGAAAGAAAGAAAGAAAGAAAGAAAGAAAGAAAGAAAGGGGGAGGTACGGGGAGAGGGAGACAGGGAGGAATAGAGGGAGAGAAGGAAGGCAGGAAGATAGACGCAAAGACAAAGTGAGGCCCCATGTCACAGGCCTGTAATTCCCGCGTTCTGGGAAGCTGAGGAAGGATGACTGCCAAAATCCAGCTGGCTAGACAATTTACTGAAGTAGCATGACACTGTCTCAAAATCAAAATTAAAAAAAATAATAACACAGCAGTCAGACCACCTGGCTAGCAAGTACAATGTCACGAGTTCAATTCTCCAGCGCCTCATAAACCAGACACGGTGGCACATACCTATAATCCCAGCACTTGGAAGGCTGAGGCAGGAGAATTGCTGTGAGTTTGAAGCCAGCCTGCACTACCTACCTAGTTCAGAACCAGTCTGGACTAGAGTGAGACTATCTCCAAATAAAAATGATAATAAAATACAAAAGCAATAATAAGATGGGGGTGTAAAGGCCTTGGGCTTGATCCCCAGTACCACACAGCACACACACACACACATCTATTAAAAAACCATGAATTAATTCACAAGTAAACAAATTTCAGGAGAAGAAGTATTACTGAAGTTAAACATGGATACATATAATGTTAAAGGGTCAATTCATAGGGAAACAGAACAACTGCAAATACATATAAGCCTAACTATAGAGGTCCTAAATATAGAAAGCAAACAGTGATAGAACTAGTAAGAATGGACGATTCCATATCCAAAGCTGGAGATCCTAGGACTGTTCAGAGAATGAGGGAAAACGGGGTAAAACCAATAAGGATGCAGAAGGGAACAAGCACTGTGGGCCACACTGGATTCCATCCACTGCAGAAAGCTTTACTGAGCAGAGCTGCTTTAGAGCCTGGACCAGAGACACCGGGGTCATCTGAAATGCGTAAGCTGTCCTTAGGAGAGACACACTAAGTTTATGTGATCAGAAATTGCATCATCATTTCCTTTCCCACTATTTTACTCTTCAATTCAAATTTTAATTCTGTCATACTGTGGAGTCAAATGCATAATTAATAATCAAACACAGGTCTACTAACACCAAATTTAAAAAGCCCTAGGTTCACTATTGACAAGAATTTTGACAAAGTAGTAGGAGCACATTTAAAAGCCACATTTCACTTTTTAACTTACTTATATATTTGGTAACTTGTTCTGATTTTGAGTCCACCTTTGATGAAGTTGATCATATTTTCATCCTGAAAAGAATTCAATTAAATATACTTAATTAAAAAATCAAACGGTCCTGACAGTTGTTGTATATTTGTATAACCAGAAAAAAAATCAGTTTTGATATGTTTGAAATTAACACATCCTTCTTGCTTTATATTTGAAGTGTGGTTTTTTTTGTACTTTTTCTTACAAGATAGAAGATGACAAAAGTATTTTTTAAATCATTGCATTATTTTATATTTCTTAAAAAAAAAAAAAAAAAAGAGAGTCTGGCTTTGTAGTCCAGGCTGGTCCTGAACTTACTATATAGCCCAGGGAGGCCTAGAACTCACAGCTATCCTACTGACTCAGCTTCCCAAGTGCAGGGATTACAGGTCTGTGGTACCACATCCAGATAGCAAGTGGTGTTGGGGGATCAAATCCAGGGCCTCGCATTTACTAGGCAACCGCTCTAATCCCTGAGCTGCATTCCCAGCCCAATTTTACATTTCTAAGGAAGTAATCTTTACCAATTAGAGCTGAATGTAGTTTCAAATACACTTCAATATAAACATTAGAGCTGGAAGAATGACGTAGAGGTTAGAAAGCCTGCCTAGAGAGCATAAGGCCCTGAGTTTGATTCCCCAGCACCACATAAAGCTGGATGTGATGGCACATGCCTGTAGTCCCAGAGGGCGGAGGCAGGAGGATTGCCATCAGCCCATATATCTGTATATACATCACTATCTACTGAACTACTTAATTTTCTTCTGGCTTCAATAGACTTTAGTGATCTGCTATAAGGCCAACTTTCCAGCCCACTTTATCTGGTAAAAGGGACTACTGTACAGGGTACATGAGCAGTGTATTTAACATTGTGAATTCCATATTTCCAGACCAAAAATACCTAATATAGACATTGAGGTGGTTATTCCTAACATATTTTTTATGGGAGGAAAATCATTACTCTTTGCCTGATTATGATTCAACCATAAAACTGAAGGTGCGGGCCTAGAGAAATGGCATTTTTGCGGACAGCACTTTAAGACTCTTTTAACAAATTATATTAAATAACCTTTTGTCAAAGGTCACCCCAAGAGATGGTGCTGATGGCAAGAGCTCTGTGTTTCACATTTCCAAGAAGACTGTTTCTCTAGTCTACTGATACCAGAAAGATTCCCTTGCATGTATTTTCTGTGCACTCAAGCATTCTTCTGAAGCAAAATAAAAACTGAATTTAGTTCACCAATTTTATTGAGCATTTAACATTCAAATTATCATAAGAATCAAAAGATCGAAAATTCACCATACAACTATTTATCTTCTTGTTCTAAAGAAGTTTATAGTTATACAAGTTCAAATGTCAGCCAGGAAAGAATCTCTTGGTTAGAGTAAAATCTGACTCCAATTAAGAGGATTTGATGTCATGATTTGTCTATTTTACAACAGCTGCTTGGGTGTAAAAATGGACAAAAGTATGCTCAGGAACGAGGTCACACACAGAGACGGGGTCACATGCAGGATGTCACAAAAGCACAGGGATAGAGGGACATGAAGGACGTCATGAGAGCGCAGAAATGGAGGCACACGAGGGATGACAGGAGAGCACATGAGAGGGCACGGAGAGAGCAGAAGAGCCTCCTACAAGCAACCAAGCTTAAATCACAGAAATGATTAGGAAGCGGTCAGGTGAAGAAAGGCAAAGTGGACGGGACACTGCAGCACAGGGAGACTCCTGTGAACAGCTGGGAAGCATAAAGGCCCTGCTGTGCCTGGCCCACTTGTGTGTGTGCCCGTCAGCACTGCAGAAGAATCTACTGCAAAGAAGGGAGCAGTCAAAGAGAAAGAGAGTCGCCTCTACAGTGCCACTCGAGCATGGAAGGGCAAGCAGCACTTCAGGACACGCTAAGTGGGGAAATCGGGGATTGCAGAGGGCACCAGTTAGTGACACTCCAATACAGAACCCCGCCAGAGCCAATGAGAGCTGCTAAAAGCTGAAGCAGAGAAATGGGAAGGCCCATGCCCCACTGCTGGAATGGTGCTCAACTGCAGGGTGAGGGATGGCTGGAGGCAAAAAGACATCAGAGAGGCTTGCCAGGCTGCCATACAGTACAGGCAGGCAAAAGCTGCTGAGCATCTCAACTAGGACTGTGGTCAGGAGACACAGGAAGAGATGGACTGTGAAACCTTTAAAAGATGAACGCATGAATATGAAAATGACTAGATAAGGGGCTAAGGGAGAGAGCAAAACCATGGATGTATCCAGATGTTTAATTTCAAGTCCCCAAATGCAAAACAAACTTTAAAATCCAATATTTGATCATTAAATCCCCATTTGGAAAACACACCAGAAAAAACTGGGGACCTGTGTGAGTAATATTACAATACGCTAGACTGTGTTGTGATTATTACCAATCAGCCTTTGTAAAATACAAGGTATAGGGGATAGAAGAGGGATTCAATTTCACTAACCAAAATCTAACCTAAGACATCAACTTTCAGAAAAGGAAAGAAGCAACTCTCAAAATAATATAAAGGACTCAGATTGAAAGATATCCTATCTTATCAGTGAGTTCTGCCTCCTTATAAACTTGATCCCACCCCGGAGCCATCACTACCATACAAGAGGCCACCATGTAGAAACCTGTGGGTTGTTTTTTTTTTCCTTCCTTCATTCACTCCTTCCTTCCTTCTTGCCTGCCTGCCTGCCTGGCTGCCTGCCTGCCTGCCTGCCTGCCTGCCTGCCTGCCTGCCTGCCTTCCTTCCTTCCTTCCTTCCTTCCTTCCTTCCTTCCTTCCTTCCTTCCTTCTTTAGAAGTACTGGAGGGATGGAGGAATAGCACAGTAGTTAAAGTGCTTAACTATAGCAAGCAAAAGGCCCTGGGCTCAATTCCCCAGCACCACATAAGACAGGTGTGGCAGCACATGCCTGTAATCCCAGGGCTTGGCAGGACTGCTGTGAGTTTGAGGACAGCCTGAGTTACATACAGTGAGTTCAGGACCAGCCTGGACTACACAGTGAGACCCTGTACCCCCCCCCCAAAAAAAAAATTACTGGAGGTTAAAAAGACATGGAAGATATTAACTATAACAGTTCCTATTAGTGAGAGGAATGTGCCTCATAAAAAAGGATTCGCTCTTCTGCTCAGTGACTTTTTAAACTGCTCTTCCAAAGGAAGAATAAAAACAATAAAGGAAAATGAGAACAGAAAGTAGGAGAAAAATCAAATCTGAAGGACACATGAAAAACGTGACTATGCATGCATGACGGCATGCTGCTGTACACGAGATGCAAGGAGGCAGCAGCCGAGGAGCCTCCTGCACGTGGGCCCCTCTCATAGGCGGCTCTACACCATTACAGGTGCAAACTGGAATAACCTTACTACTGTTTTCACATGGAGAATCACCCTGAAACTAGGCATGGGAGGCATTTTAGAGGCAACTTCTTTCTTGTGGAAGAGGGAGAAGGGGCGTGGGAGAGCAAGCCTAGGGCACTCACACTGAACTTCCCTCCCAGCACTTTCATTTTTTGAGACAGGTTTCACTAAATCACTAAGTTTCCCAGGCTGGGCTCAGAGAATATTCTTCTCCCTCAGCCTCCCAGACTGCTGGGACTACAGGTATGTGCCCCCACACCTGGCAAGGCAGTTCCTTTGCAAGAAAGTGATTCCCAATAGACTGAAACATTCAAAATAGACTACCTGTGCTTTTGAGTAAAATTCTTGAGTAAAACTCAAAAGTTCATCAGAATAACAAGCATCTTTTATTACCACTTTAAGTCAAAAGAACAAGAGCACCAACATAGAACAAGCCCCATTGCTCTGTACAATTCTGGCAGGTTTCCCAGCCAACACCAATTCTAAGGCAAATGCTTATTACCTGCACAAACGTGAGTGCTGCTTTCTGTAGGAGACACTCGGCATAGCAGATTTCGGCATGCATTTCCTCTATTAAAAACAAATAAAATGATATTAAGGAAAGCTCCATATCCACAGTAATTGCTCTGAGATGTTCAGAATAGACTGGTAGAAAAATGAGCCCAAGAGAGACACAAAAACTCAGATTGCTTTGGTGTTTCCATAAAGTGGATCCTGAGCAGGAGTCCTTGGAATGTGTGAAATGTGCAGGCCTGGCTTTACTGGCCATTCAAACAGAAACGAATAGTCAGATACGTATGTCAGACACCCAAACTTCACACACAAAAAGAGACCAAATTTCAAAGCCCTCAAAAAAAAGAAACCACTTTTCTTAACTTAAATTTATGAATTTTAGCTTCTAAACTATGGTATTATGACACACAGAAGTGACTAGATGTGGTATTAATCTTAAGGGGAAACAGCAACTTCCTAGAGTTCTCTGAAAAATCACTGTCTGCATGTCCAAACCAGGACTCTTCAAAGACATGATGAAAACAGCACTTCCTGAGTTCTAGGACAATTTGATAATTCATATATCTAGCACAAGAACAAGGTAGACACAGTAAGGAGATGCAAAAGCTACACACATCACAAGATTGGATCTGTGTTTTGGGGAGTGCCCCAAAACACAGACCCAATCTTCCTCAAGCCTCCATTACACATGCCGAGATCGTAAAGACAAAGTATTGCATTTCTGCATAAACAAAATCAGCAGGTTTCTGCTTTCTCCATGGGATGCAAATTAGTATATCATTTAAACAAATGGAGTGGGAGGCAAGGCTTCGCCATGTGCTAGTTCCAAGACCTTGCACACACTGTTCCCTCTCTCTGCCAGTTTCCTCTTTTATAAAAGTCCATTAATAATGTCTACTTCCTAAGTGAAGGATTAAGCGAGGTGCTGCAGGTATAGTTTCCCACACACAGTAAACACTGGTAAATATTAGCAACTAAGATTACTGGCCTTGGCCCATGCTAATGTTTTCTGGTAAAAGCTTAGAAAGCAGAAAACATTTCTATGTCAAGTAAGCAATGGAAAAATGGGATACATCTGTGTCGTTGGGCCTCCTACTGATAAACTAGATAAGAACATGATCACTCTTTAATTTACACACACACACACACACACACACACACACACACAATATACATATTCCACTGGCTCTCACCTATGGGTTCAACTTCCTGCTGGCTCATATTCTAAATTTTCAATTTACAAGACCCCCTGTATAGAGACAGACAGGGCCAAAACACAACAGACAGGAACTTGAGGAGCTACAGTCACCTGTGTGCATCTCACCCAACAGCAACAACATTCAGGATCACAGTCCTTTAAAAACCTCTCCTCATGTATACTCTTAATTTTCCCAGGGTCTTCAATAAGATACAAACAAGTGACTCTTGATTTTACTGAGCTACCTAGATATTATCTTCATAGGTAACTTTATAACAAAGTGAGAACTGTCTGGGGTTACTAGTTCTGAAAGTCAGCTAAAGGACAGATGCTAGCATGGGGCTCTAGCAGAGGGAATGAAGCCAGCTCCAGTGGAGGACCACCGGAAACAAAGGCATGAGCAAGGAGAGCCCAGGGCTCCACTAGGGAAAAGGGGAGCGGAGCTCATGGGCTGCAGCATGATGTCCATCAAGGGAGCAGGAAGCAAAGGGGCCGGAAAGCCCAAGCACCAAGAGTCTGAGGTTCATTCTGCAGGCAGCCACAAGTCCTTGCAGAGACCAGAGCAGAAGGCAAACAGCTCAGTTTAGTCTAGTGACCTATGAAGTCAGTACAAAGATATTAAACAAAAGCAAAGACAAAAGGCATGAGAATTCAAACTCTGTTTTCCATATATAAGTAGGCTTCAGATTAAATCCCTCTCACACCTTAGGCATGCATTTAAATACTTTTTAAACTCTATTTGAAAAACATTCAGAACAATCTACCATCTGGGAGAGAAGAACAGGTGTGTTCCACATTAAGCCCATGGAAAGTTTAATGAAATACATTCCCTCCTGCAGACAACCAGACATTTAAGGATAAGTGAAAATTACCAAAAGGAAAAACAAATCACACATTAATCTACAATGTTTTGACATGCTCCCTTGAACACAAAGTCCAGGTGGGCTGCAGTAACAGCCAAACTCTCTGGAAATAAAATATAACTTAATTTATGAAAGTTTTATTCTTTCTCTGTGGTTGATTTATATTGGATAGCTCCTTAGTTCTCAAAATTAGCCACTGGGTACTTAATGAGAAGGTACCTACCAGAATGCCTCTTAATTGTAAATGGTTTCATTCACCAAAGAAAATAAATTCTGATGCACTGAAATGTTAGCTAAGCACAGCCTTCAGGTATAAAGTCTAAATAAACTTACATTCAGAATAGGCTATAGTCATATACTAGTTTAGTTTTTAATTGGTAAAAACTAATTTTCTACCTTTTTCCAAAATTTCTAAAGTATACTGTCCAGAGCTGGGGGCGAATCACATTGGTTAAAGTGCTTGACCAGCTTGCACAGGACTTGGGTTCAACTCCCAGGGAGCACATAAAAGAAAAAAGAAGTTTATCTGGGTGTAGTGATACATGCCCATAACCCCAGCACTTAGAAAGCTGAGGCAGGAAAACTGCCATGAGTCGCACGCTAATTTGGGCTACATAGGGAGTTCAGAACCAGCCTAAACTACTGGAGTGACCCTGACTCGAAAAAAAAGTACACTGTTCAACAATAGTATATTATATAAACACAGTATCATCTATTTTCAAGATACTTCACATAAATAACCCCATTTCCCTCATTCATATGTGACATATTTTCTACACACATGCGAGAGTGTGTGGCTACAATGGAAAGAGGAATTAGGGAAAGACAAATCAAGTTTAAAGCCTTTTCTGATATACAGGTGACCTGGGCCACTCATTTGTTCTCTCTGAACATCAGTTCCTGATTCTCAATGAGGAGATTAAGTAGATTAGATTGATTAATATTAAAGAAAGCACCAAGGAGAGCATTTGGCACATACAGAGTGTTTTTTTTTTTAAAAAACAAAGGCCCTGTCATTATGTTTTTAATTACTGTTATTTACACTCATGCCAAAAATACCAACTCATTCTTCCAAAAAGTAAGGTTAAAAAAATAAAAAACTCAAATGTCACTTTTCCTCCCACACTGAGCTACATCCCCAGCCTGTTTTTATTTTTGATTTTTAAGGCAGGGTTTCATAAAACACCAAGTTGCCCAGGTTGGGTTCAAACTCATAATCGCCCTGCCTCAGCCTCCCGGAGTGCTGTGATTACAGGCCTGCATTACCCCGCCTGACTTTAAAAGTTACTTTCATCTACAAAGAAAAAGGGAGGCAAAGGCACGTTGAGGGTGACAGAAAGTAAGTATAAATGGAAGTCAGATTCCTTGGAGGCCTATTAGATTTCCCACTCATCCTCTTTACAGAGCTAGGTACACTAATAGCCATTTTTATTCCTTTTTATTTTCACTTCAGAGGGTTATTGTACCAACATTGTTACACGTTTAAGGGAGACACCTCATAGATATGGTGTGAGCACCCAGTTATCACAAACATGAAACAAAGGACTGAATTTTTATTCTTATAATTATAGATATTTAGATGACAGTTTCTGAAGAAAAAGATGTGTCTCAGTTGCCTGGAAGGAGCAATGAAATGTCTTCAGTTCTATCAATACCATGCTTTGGAAGTCAACATCATACACTTCTGGAAGTGTGTCACTGCCTCTCACACAATCAACACTCCAACCTCAACCACACAAACATCCCCAAGTTCTCCAATGACCATAAAAAGTTCATTATAAATACTTGCCTGACAAAATCACAAAACTTCACAATAAAACACATTTAAAAATGTATGTGACATCATTCCTTGACCACCAAGAATGCCTTTGGCAAGTTTCCAGAATTATTCTTGCTTAAATTAACCAAAGGTACTCCTGGGGTTTTGCATTACTTTTTTTGAAGAATAAGTTTGACAATGACAACAAAGGCAAAGATGCCCTGGGATGGCAGAAACTTTTGAAGGGCATACATTTCTCCTCCACAGAATTACCTGGCTCACTTTTTCTGGTAAAATCATTCCTGTCAAGTTAGCACTGATAACAGAGGGGATTATGAAGATTTTACCCTAATGTGAGTGGGAATAGCAAGCCACTACCACCAAGAATTGCTTCTTCCTATCCTGGCTAGGGTGCTGGAGGCATTCCTGGCTTCCTGAATGTTCACAAACTAAACACCCTCCAGACTGTGATGCATTATTACTTTTTAAAAGATATTAAAATAAATTTTGTCTGAAAAAAGTTTTAGTAGCTGTAGAAATCTGAAACTCTCATAGGTGGATAGTAAAATATAAGGTGGTTAAGTTTTTGCTTATTACCTTTAAAAAACTGGCAATATCAGTAAATATTTTAAAATTTTAAGCCATTGTCCTAATAATTCTACCTTTAGAAATCTGTCCTATGCAATTATGTTAGGACCGCATTATTTGCAATAGTGACAAAAATAAAAACTATACAACTGTCCTCTGACAAGGAAAAAGAAAGTAAATTATGATATACCCTCCAATACAATACTATAATATTACATACTATGACAAAGAATAAAGCATTTTTGTGTATTGACCCAGAAAAAAACACATTGTAGAACATATGTAATGTGGTTCTAAGCTCACAAAAAAGCAAACACAAGAACAGCAACATAAGTCCTGTGCCTCTTTTATGAATACTTTTGCATGTGGACACTTAAGAGTCAGCAGCAAATCTTCAAAATTATTAGCAATGGTTGCAAAGGTACTTCAGGGGGTATGTAGGCTAGGAAGAAAAAAAAAATATTCTATTTACTTTCTATACTTCAGTATTGAATTTTATGATCCCTTTAATTTTCTACAAAAGGAAAAATTAGTCTTTCAAATGACTTACCCTCACTCAGCTGTTCCAGAGAACCCCGAGACAGGAAACTTGAAAAAGATTCTACAACTGTGCTTTTTCTCCTATATCTGCATGGAACAGACAGACGAGAAAATGAAAACAGAAAAAAATGCCTACAAGTCAGGCTCAGCTGGTTTTCATTTGGCATTCACTTCAGTCACAATCACACCAGAGTCACAAGCAGGAACTCTAAACCCAACGCCTGCAGGGTACAGACCACCCTTCCAATACTGCATACAGGGCTCCTGGCCTGGGCCGACAACTGTGGACACTCAATCCATGACACCAAACGTGTGTGTGAATGCTAACCCCACGAAGCATCTTCCCTTATGCCTACGGCTAATACCAGTATCTCTGCAGTTAGAGTTAACAACAGAGCTAAAGTGCGCTATTTAGAAACTTTCTTTATTTGAGAGGCTTACAACTTAATTGTGTAAATTGTCATTTTACCCATATTAATATGCACCAATACTAGTAACGTCTTTCACTAGGGTCTTCCTAGTCTCCAAGTAAAGCTTAAAAAAACCTAAAAACCCATCTCACTTCAACTAATTAGAATTTCTTTAGGTGAATAAAACAAACTCTTCCAAACCTGAGTCATGTCCTATAAAATAAGCATGCTCTTCGCTTCACTTGCCACGGCACGTGGTACCTAACTCACTGACCTCAGAAGCCCCTTTAAGAAACACTTACTGTGGACTCTGCTGAAACCTTCTCAGATCTTCATCTGCGCTCAGGCCCCCGACTATCAAAAAGAAAGTGGAAGGTCTAGGTACCAAATGGGAACTATATCATACTGCCTGACAGGAATTTTTTTTAAACTCAATTACATAAAACTACACGATACCAAGAAGCTTTGACGCTTAAGTCCTTTCCTGTAACTCCAGTCAACCTCAGCCACAGGGCCCTCAGTCACGCAAACAGCACTCGGTTAGCTCATAGGCATAAGGGTCAGGATTTTCATCTCAAGTATTTAATTAATGAGTTGGTCATACTTTTGGCAGGTTTGCAAAGCGTCCTTCATGGCAGAAATGCCATTTTGTATGTCCTGTTGCTCAAAGGTCATGACAGCCTGCAACACCACAATGGTGCTGTAGCCCAAGGCATGGTACATACTCTCCTTGGCCCTGTGAAGAACACAGAGAATTAGAATATTTCAACTCAACTGAGAAAACATTCCAGGCTTTGTTGGACAAATCATGCAAAATCCTACTAACTGCATGTCTTGACAGCAGTAACTTTTATTTCTTTCACCCATCACTGAAATGATATGGGCTGGAAAAGGCATGTTTCTAGGAACTCAAGTACAAAAGACTTTCCAATTTAAACCCATACAGGCCAACCACATGTTCCAGGCAGAAGCACAAGCAGGCAACATGCTTTTCACTATTTCGGCACAAGGTGGCAGCCAGCAGGTTCCTAGAAAAAGTCTCAAAGCAAATCAGTCTTTTTCCAACTGACTGTTACAATAAAAGCTACCAGAAATGTATTTTGTCATAGATTCTGGTATGTTTTTTAAAAAATAAAGGTTCGTTTAAAATCACCCCCTCTCCTATCTAGCCAAAGGCCAAAAGGAAGCAAGATTTTTGCAATAATGAGGTCAGCCCTGAAGGACTTCAGACCAAAGTAAACCTTCGGATTTTGTATTTGATCTAACTGCATTACCTACGATTCTTAAAGTTCTTGATAATTCAAGTTAAGAAGTTTTCAATGAAAACAGCTTTAAGAAGTTAAGGACATATACTGGTTCTATATGGCCGACATCTAGTTTCCAAGCCATGAACAAAATCTTATCATTTATAACGTATAAAATATCAATGCATGGGGCAAGGGGTGTGGCTTGTGGTAATACATTTCAAACCATGCAAGAAACATGGGGATTCAACCTCTAGCACTGCCAGAAACAATTAATGTGTAGTTTTGTTTTTAATTTAAATATTAATGTATGACAGCCTGCTGCTGCAGAAAACAGATACAAGCTATAAGTCACACTATTCATTTTTTCCATGGAAACAGCCTAAACATCCTCTGGTAACACACATATACAGCGGGGACACTGCCTGTTCCAAAGAGTCACGAAAACAAAAAGCAACCCAAAGTTAAATTTTCTTTTTTTTCTGGTTTTTTTTTTTTGGGGGGGGGGATTGTTTTTTGTTTGTGGTACTCAGAATTCAACACAGAACATTTATTTGCTCATAGCTACACTCCAGCCCCTTTTTATTATTTATTTGACACAGGATGCCACTAAATTGCTAAATTGTCCACGCTTGGCTTAAACTTGAAATTCTCCTGCCTCCACCTCCCAAAGTACTAGGATTACAAGTTTGTGCCACTGGGCCAAAGTTAGTCATTAATTGTGGCTTTAAACCACATATTTTTAACTGAAAGTTTTGCTAAGAGGAAAAAAGACATTCAAGTGAGGAAAAAGTATTTTCAACAGTGAGTTATGCATAAATACCAAGAAAATATAAAATTTGACTGACTACAATCCTAAATGATTTTTCATTCTATATTATGACAAGCTGGGTATCAGCAGAAAAGAAGGATACTTGTTTGAATTTAAAAAAAAAAAATGGTCCCAGCACTTGGGAGGCTGAGACAGGAGGACTGTCAGGAGTTCAAGGCTAGTCTGGGCTCCACAGTCAGTTCAGGACCAGAGCAAGACTACAGAGTGAGACCCTGTCTCAAAGATAAATAAATAAATAAAATAAAAATAAAAAACAAATAAACAAAAAAGGAGATAACTAAGTAAACTCAGAAAGAAGATGGAGAGATAAAGTGGGAAAGACAAGTAGAAAAAATAAAAGGGCAAAGGAGAATAGAGGGCCAGAAGAGACAGGGAATTCGGAGGTTCTTCCAGGTCTCTACACAAAAAGGGTAGACCAGACTTACCAGCAAGGTAAAGCCTTGACACATGTTAGAGACCAAACCAGACAATTTTCCTTATGACTAAGGTTTCAGCATCTATCTTATCTTTTCTTCTTAAAGGCTAATTAACCAATGTTGATCACAGCTATTCTAAATCTTAACCAAATTACTAAGCCCAACAAGACATCACATGGCAATATTTGAACAAGTATGGAACTTAAAATATAAGAATCCAAAATCTTCTACTTACCAAATTTGAAATAATAGGTTTCTTAACTGAATTTTATAACTGACCTGCAGTAAGTAGCCTCATCCAAGTCAGCTTAAAAACATCCAGCCAGAAACAGATAAGTAAACTTATAACTGCCACATTAAAAAACATGAAAACCATTATCCAAAAAAACAAAGTGAATTACCATGGACGAAGCAATTCCAAGGCATCTGTAAATTTGTTATTTAGAAATAAGCTCAAAGCCACTGCACATTCCTCTAGGCCACTCTTGAGATCCACCTTCGATGATGATGAACTAAAGATCAAAAACCAAACACATCAAAGAAATTGTTACAACTTTTACTATTAGCACATTGTCTCCAGGATTGTGTGTGAACTTTGCAGGCAGAGGGACAGGCTGTAATTGTAACTTTGCCAGTTACTAATGTACAGACAAAGAGAACTTCCCCTGTGAAAGTCTACTAGTCTGGAGGCTGAGCCAGGAGAATTGCCATGCAAGTTTGAATCCAGCCTGGCAACTTACTGAAACCCTGTCTCAAAATAAAACTTAAAAAGGTCTGGAGGTGTAGCTCAGTGGTATAGTATTTATGGGTTTAATCTTCAATGTCTCAAAAAAAGTGAGCTGTTAATAGATTAACAAGAGAATAGGCACACAAATCTATTATATGCACAAAGGCACCAAAGTGTGAAAAGTAAGTATCCAGGCACTCATTGAGTCTTAGCTTATGTGTTCTCTTCACAGAGCACAGGAAGTGGAAGATGTAGGTAATTTAGAGCAAGAGTAAAAGATTTTTAGGGGAGATAACAGGTGGAAGGGTGTAGGCAACAGACAATAGATTGGGACAAAGTTCTTCTGGGCTCTGGGTGTGGTGTCAACTGGAGTCATCTTTCCTAATAATTAAACTTTCCTCACTGGCTAAATTATACAGAAGGGACTAATGATAACTTTTTCTTTCTGGAAGAATCTCCCTCATCCTATAAGGAGTTTCAAATAAAGCTCTTCCCTGTGATCCCAAAAGAGGATAGGTGGAGGTGGAAGAAGGTCAGAGACATTTTTGGTTCTAAGGCTGCTTCTTTATGATTAGTGCCAAGAGATCCAATACACCACCCTGCCCTACTTTGGGGTATTGTTTTCTGCACTCCAACACTAACAGTCTATAACATCAGTAAGTCTCAACTTCATTATCTGCAAAATGAGAACCCCATAATGTACCTCATAGGGCTGATGTGAAAATGAGATTAACTAATATAATAATGCTTCTAGTAGATACTAAATTGATGATAGTTGCCACCCCCAGGAATTCAAGGACGGGAACTATCATTGTTCATGGAGGGGGATGACTTCGTTTCAGTGCGATAATGAGGGGGGGGTGGGGGAGTGGGTAGTGCTTCTGTGAAAAACTATGCATGGTCTAAAGTTAAAACATAAAAGTCCATCTTCAGTGATTACTCTACATGAATCACTTCTGAAGACACTGCATGGAACAACCCTCCACTTCTCGTGGTTCCTTCTCATTATTCACTTGTCAGCCGGTGCAGCACCAACTCAGAGCAGCTTGGCTGAGCCAGCCTCTCTTGTCTGACACTGGTTTTCCTCCATACCCCTATGACCAGGAGCTCATGCACACAGCACAGTATCTCTGTCTGTCTTCCCCGTGGAGAGTGCCCATGCAAGGAAGCTGTTGCAGTCACTTCTTACATAATACCAGTTCCTCGGTAGTGAACAGAGTACACACTCAATAAACACAGATCAGTGGATGCGTGGATGGACAGTGCTGCTCCGCGTAGAAACAGAATGACTCAAGCTCTCAAGTTTCCAAGCTCAAACACAAGTGAGAGATGTTCTAAATGGAAGGGTCACCCAAAAGGTAAGGACCTTATGCCCTCAAGGCCCCAAGAAAGAAGAGTTCGAGAATGCTATTAACAGTTCACAAATCTCTCCCAGAAGAACTTATTCACAAGAAAATTGCTTAATGCCTCCATTACCACTCCATCACCGGGTTGTGTCAGTGTCCTGTTTTGTCTCCACCATGCAGGCCAAACTAACCTACAGTCTGCATACCCACTTTTCCTACTGCACCAGAAAATCTTTAACTAAAATTCTTTCAACTAGTAGGTACAGATCACATGCCAGGTGCTGCCCATACAATAATGACTATGACACACCAAATCTCAAGGACAAAGCAGGAAACACACAAGTAGGTAACAAGTAAGATGATTTCAGGTCAGGATAAGTAGTCTGGAATTGAGACAGAACTTGAACTGGAAAACTATGTGTGTATGGGTGAGAGAGAGAGAGAGAGAGAGAGAGAGAGAGAGAGAGAGAGAGAGAGAGAGAGAGTGTTTGATTAAGAGACCCCAAAAAAGCAGAGATTTCTCTTCCCTCCCCCCAAAAAGCAGAGACCCAACATTAATGAGGATGGTCACAGAAAGCTCTCTAAAAGGAGAAATCTGAGTGCTGTGCAATGGAGTCAGCCACAGAATACCTAGGTTTGGGGGTGCGGAAAGAATGTAAGATGGACAGATGGTGAACAAGGCAGTTAGTGCGGGGAAAATGTGGAGGGGAAAATGAAGACCCAACACAGGCAAATGCCAGAAACCATGATGACAGAGCGGAGGAATCATATTTTAAGGACAAGGGAAATTTACATTGCCTCAGATATCCCCACTCCCTGCCTACTTATTCCTCTTCTTTGACCAGTAGGTTTTTTCCACTCTTACCTCTTGCCTAATCTCATCTTCACCCCCACCATTTCTAAGGTTATAGCTCACCCTTTGTTAGCAGGAAATACGCTGTGAAAGGATGCTGCCAACCAACCACCTCTGCATCTCAGGTGATTGTATTGCCACCTGGGAAGGTGATCACACCTGTCCCTACCCAGAAGGACAAACAAAAGGGGTCAGATTACCCCCAAACATGGCAAACTAAATTTTTCTAAGTGGTTTACTATGCAGTTCACCTGGAAATAACCACGCCCATCTCCCACACCTGCCAAACCTGCTGCATCTGCCACATGAAGTATGAACTGCTTGGCTTCTTGGGTGAGAACACCAATGCTGCAGGGTCCCATGCTACAGGCCTGTAACCCCGATACTCTGGGATGCTGAGACAGGAGGATCACAAGTTTGAGCCTACCGCAGGCAACTTAGTGACGAAGTAACACCCTGTCTCATAATCAAAAAAAAAAAAAAAAGAAGAAGAAGAAGAAGAAGAAGAAGAAATCTAAGAAAATACAGCTCAGTGTTAAGGCCTTTATCTCCATCTCCAGTAACACACACACACACACACACACACACACACACACACACTGCACACTCTTCACCTAGGATTTCTCAGAGACAACAACTCCTCTCCAGTACCACCGCCATTGCATAAACTGGGAAGCATACCTGTCAGATCTGAAACACTCCCTGAGAATGCCTCTGGCTCTGACTACTTTGAGTCTGTGGTTTTTAAAGTTCAAATGCATTAAGACTCACCAGCAGGGCCTATTACAAAAGGCTTCTGTACTCAGCCCCAGAGTTTCTGACTCAGAAGGCCTGGTGTGGTGCCCAAGTCACCAGATAATATCTGCTTTAATTCATCATGGAGTCTTCTCGGACTTGTCTTCCTGAAACAGATGTTCATGATACTATCTACTTAGGTGAAGACCCTAAATGGCTACCCACACCTGCCATATGAAGTGCTTGGCTTCCTGGCCCAAGAAATCTGGCCCCACCACACCTGATGAAGAAGACTATTTGAAAACAGCCAAGTAGTCTGAAAGAAGCTCGCTAACATAAACTGGGCACGGTGGTGCATGCCTGTAACGCCAGCACACAGGAAGCTGAGGCAGGATGATTGCTGTGAGTTCAAGGCCACATAGTGGCCTAGATAGCGAGCTCAATGGACTACATAGAGAGTTCAGAACTAACTTGAACTACAGAGCGAGACCCTCTCTCAAAGAAAAAGAAGCTCACTAACATGGCATCTCCCTTATGCCCGACCTGATGAAAAGAAAAATTTCCTGGGCTGGAAATTAGAACTCAGCACTGCCATTCTCCAGAGGCTCTGGCCTCTCTGGGTCCCTTGCCTCATCTTGAAATGTCCATATGCTCCCCTGTTTCAAAACTGTGCAGAGTCAATGGTTGCTATGTGCATGTTGTACAAACCTTCCTGTTCTGTGCAAATTAGCTATCATTCGCAATTCTCCAAACAACATGAGCATTCAGCCCACGCACACCTTTTCTAGACCTGTTTGCCCAGCCCAGACCAGGTGCCTTTCTTTCTATCTTCAGTACAATGAAATCTTTCTTCTCATTTCTAATCTAAAGAATACACACACACACACACACACACACACACACACACACACACATTTCAGCCTTATTTTTAAAAAAGCAATACGTCACATGAAGATTTTGGACCATACTCATGTATCTCTCATATTCCAACTCCATTTCTCCTTTACTAATTACTTAACAAGCCTGGTTGGAAAAAATCTGCATTTATTGTACTGAATGAAAATCAGAGCTCTGGAACTAGGTTATTCATTTCTTGACTTCACCCCTAACTATATATATGACCAAGGCAAGTCATTTTTCTTCTCTACTACTCACTTTTCTAACCTGTAAGGCAAATTCAGTAAAAGTACCCACATCATAGTTATACTGTTCACATACACGATGTGCTTACAGCGGCCTCAGGCATATAGAAGTAAGTTCTCAAGGAACGACAGCTCCTTACACCACCACTTTGTCAATATTGTGACTAGCCCTCAACAGTCCCTTATAGAGACAGGAATACATCAGAGTTAGTTCTGTCTGTGATACAGTGCACAAGAGCAAGGCCTAGCACACTGCCCTCCACGTTCCTAAGTTCCCTATAGGGGTATGTCAGAATGCCCACTTCTCCATACATTAAAGCCTTGTCCTTTAATATAGTCTGTGTGAATAATAAAGCTGCAAGTTTTGTCTTTGTACCTCAACTTACTCTAGACTTGGGCCTAAAAGAAATAGTCCTTCCAGAGCAAAAACTAAACACTTAGAATTTGATACAGCATTGAGTCTAGAGTTTACTCAAAGACCTGTAGTGTGACAGTATCCAAGGTTATTTCCCAAAACGAAGATTTTTTTTCCAAATCCAAGATCCGAAGACTTCACTTCTCCTTGCCCCCAACACACCAAGTCAAAATGCCTCAGATCTACTGACCAAGGTGGGTAAAATCCAGAGTCGCAGAAATATCTACAGCTACTCTGACAAAATTTGTGAAATTTCCATGATTATTATTCTTAATATTATATCAGTTTGCAAAACATAATAATTATATTCCACTTGAGGATTTGGTATAAAATCTTTTTTAAAATATGTATGCATGAATTTATGACTGTACAGGCAGATAAATGATGAACCAAATCTGGCAAAATGTTAGTAATTAGTAAAATGTGAGCAAATAATTTATGAAAGTTTTAAAAATTCTGAAATAATTATAAGCATGCCACTAATCTATTGCTTTATGTGGAGTATACTTTTGTGATAGATTTAAATTCATTTAATGTGACAATTCGATATAGACTTAAGTTCTTTTAATTTAGCAATTCACTTATTCAGTCTCTGATATAATTTCATTCTAAGAAAACTGATTGATATAATGATAACCTGAATGTCTTTTGAATATATAAACATTTACCTTTCAGTACTCAGTTAAGGAATGTGAAATTTACCTTCTCTTTTTCTTTCTCACATTTTCTAGCCTTATGAATTTCATTATTATAGTTCTTTTCTTATGTGGACTGGTGGATGAAGCCAGGTTAAAGGATCTCAACAAAGATATAGTAAAATACAGAAAAAAAGAACCTTTGGCAAATCGTCCCAGTAAATGACTCTACTAGACCCAGAGAACAGGCATCAAGACATGGCCACTGTAGCCCTTTCTAGGAGTGAGAAGCTGAGCTAAAGAGTGGTGATTTGAGTGGTGAAGGGAGTCAGATGCAGAAGATATGCTAAATATCACATGGTTTCTCTGATTTGGGAAACTCAGAAGACAGGTATTCTACAGAACCAAATGGATGTGATTGTGGGAGTTACAGGGGGATGGGAAGGGTGTGAGGGGGGGCCAAAAATGGGGAGGAGAAGAGATTGCAATGTTGACCTGATATGTATATGCACAAAATACTCAGGTTCATTGTAAACATTATATATTGCATATATATTAATAAAAATGGGAATAATTACTAATAAAAAAAGAAATATCTACAGCTAGACAACCAGACTACAGAGACTCCTGATATAATTCTCATTCAACACTCACAAAACCGGAAGGCATTACAAGTTCATAAGACACTGTGGGCTGTATTGGACCACAAATCTAATTCTATTTCCTCATCTTTAGAAATCATGAGGATATGATAGCATCTGTTCAATAGGCTTCACATTGTTGCTCTCATGTTCAGAAAAGACAAAAAGTGTAAAGGTAAGGCTGGGGGCTGGGCATGGTGACACATGCCTATAATCCCAGCACTTCAGAGTCTAAGGCAGGAGAGTTGCTGTGAGTTTGAGGACAGCCTAGACTACATAATGAGTTTAAAAAAAATCCAACTAAGTAATATATTAAAAGGAATGAGGTCAGTGATCAGTAGTAGCATTTTAAAAGTAAATAACCAGGATACAAGAGTGCATACCTAGAGTACCAGCACTCTGGGAGGCTGAGTGAGGAGGATCACAAGTCTGAGCCCAACCCAGGCAACTCAGCAAGACTTTGTCTCGAAAATTAAACATAAAATGAAAGGATGAAAGGAAAGAAGGAGAGAGCAAGCCTAGTCTAGTCTCTCTCACCTTGTGAACTCTGTGCTCAACCTTCAGACTCAAATAGAACACCAGACTCTAGGTCAGTGTCACTGTGGTACCACAAAGCATCACATCATGTTTGTTTCTGTATACTTGTTCATTAATACAAATGGATTTTTTTTTTTTGAGACAGGGTCTCACTCTGTAGCCCAGGTTGGTTATGAGCTCACTATGGAGGCCAGGCTGGCCTTGAACTCACAGCAATTCTCCTGTCTCAGCCTCGGACTGCTAGGTTACAGGCGTGTACCATGATACCCAGCTACTGTAGTGTTGGGGAATCAAACTGGGGTACTTAGCGCTTGACTTAGCACTTGGTAGGCAAGTGTTTTAACTGATGAGTCGTTCCTCCAGCCCCAAATTATTTATTTTTATTTAAAATTCAGAAGGTGACATATAAATTCCTTTAAAGTACTTGGCCTTCAATGTCTTTCTCCCTGCCTCTTATTAGGAAATACGGTCACAAAAAGCTGATTTTAATACCTCATTGCATACTAATAGTTTTGTATTGCTCAATATAACTCAAAATATAATTAATTTTGAAATGGCTTCTTGGCAAACACAGACAATTACCTCAGTTTATCCTACAAATGAAGATGCAGCGCCTTAGGTGAATGCCAAATGAGTCAGTCAGAGCACAAGGAAGAAGAGCTCAGAAGTACAGCAAGGTGAGGTGCACATCAAAAACATGCCTCAGCTTTCTGAGTGCAGGGCAGAGATTTCCTTCTTTCTTTCCTCATTTTTATTAGTCTGTATACGCTTTACGCAATGGTTGCACTGAGCTTGGGTATTTGGTGTACATTTGTATCTCATCAGCATTGCAATCCCTTACCATTTCCCTTTTTGGACCTCCCAGACCCTTCCTAGGCAGCCCCCCCCCCCCCCAACTCCCACTATCACACCCATCTGGTTCTATAAAATGCCTGTGCCTGTATTCTGAGTTTCTCATATTAGAGAAATCACATGATATTTAACCTTCTGAGTTTGACTCACTTCACTAACCATGATGGTCTCAAGTTGTGTTCATTCACCTACAAAAACCTCAAATCAGTCTTTACAGAAGAGTAGTAGTATTCCATTGTGTACATGTACCACAATTTTTATATCCATTGGTCTGATGATGGATATTTCGGCATCTTCCACAATTTAGCTTTTATTAGTTATGCTGCTATAAACATGGGTAGACATGTACCTTTATTATATGTTGCTTTTAATTCTTGGCAAGATACCCCGAAGAGGTATCACTGGATCAAATGAAATATTTATTTTCAGTCTTTTGAGGAATCTCCATACTGCTCTCCACAGTGGTTGTACGAGTTTACAGTCCCATCAGCAATGTAAGAAATTTCTTTCTTACACAAGCAAGGCTCTGTTCAAGAGAAAATGATACAGATGCCTTAACTACATGGAACATACTACCTAGCACCTTCTAACATAATGAAGGAGATAGGAAAGGAGACTAAGCTTAACTCTATTATTATGGGCGATGTAACCTACAATTCTTTTTCAATTGCGCTAAAAATGCACATGACAACAAATTTATTCTCTTAAGTGTACAGTCCAGTGATATTAAGTATATGCACATTGTCATAAATCTCCAAAACTTTTCATCTTGCAAAACTGAAACTCTATCCTTGCTAAACAGTAACTCCCCTATCCTATGTTCTTTACTCACCAACCCCTGAGTCCTCCTCTTCTCTAACCAGCCCCAGTCAGCATTTTTCTATAATTTTAATGGTTCAGCCATTCGGAAACTTCATCCCAAATAAAAGTCTCTGGAGTTCTGCATCCACAGTGGCGAGAACTTCCTGCATAATTCTGTGATTCCCCAGTGCAAATCTTTACTAAGTAACTCAAGCTTGTGTGGTCTTTATCTACGCTAGGCTAATAGATCCAAGATGGTAACTGAAAAGTTTAAAGTTTATAAAAGATTTTTCTCTCCATTTCTTTAACCAGAGACTAAAGACCCCTGTTCTGCTTCCTGCTTTTATGATTTCCTCAAGTATATCAAAAAGACAATATAGGTTTTATCTTAGAGATTTTAAAATGAGCAACCTTGTCATCAGCCCACCTCCTACAGAAAGAAATACATATACTTGAAGACCCACCAACACAGCCTCGTCTTTAAGAAATATGGTAAGAGGAGGCAGTGATGAGAAATCTTGGGGCCAGCACAGTGTCTTTCCTTATTTTCCCAAAGTGACCCTAACACAGCTGCTTTAGTAACTAGTGAGTCAACAAAGAAGACCACCACAAATTCTGCAAATGTCTTAAACTTTGCCCTTTAAAGATACTGGCAATAAGCTCAAACACAAAAAAATTTCAGAGCTGCAAGGCACTTTAGCTAGTCAGGTCCTTCTTTGGACATCTGGATCTCTTCATTCTCTCCTGTTCTAAGTTGAAGGAAGAATCAAAAGAAACTACAGTTGTCCTAACTGTGGACTGAGCCAGGGTCCTGCACTGAACTATATCCTCAGCATTTTTTTTTTTTAGTTGAGACAGGGTCTTGCTAAATTGTTAAACTGCCCAGGCTGGGCCATACTGCCTCAGCCTCTAAATCGCTGGGATTACACGCATATGCTACCATACCCAACTACAAAACATTTTTTTAGGATTAAACAAAAAGGATTACAACCAAGGAGGTAAATGGGTTCACAAATGATACACCACCTGTAAATGGGAAGGGGAATGATTCTACCGATGCCTGGTTTGGGTATATCACTGAACATCCATTTAGCACTTGCTAAATGGTGACTAAAACTCCTTCCTTGCCTGCCTCAATTGTTCTGAGAAGCAATCAGGTATTTGTGCAGCAGTATCTGCTGACATATTAGGAAAGACACGTATTTTTCGTGCAGCTTAACTACATAAGGGCCACATCCACATGTCTTAAAAATTCTGAGACCTCCCTCCACTTTGCAAATATCTTTTAAGCTGTTTCACAAGACATTTATGAGTACATGCTTTTACTTGTGCATTAGAATACCTACTGATTAAAAGTTAGATAATAAATTTCTATTATTTATTTTTCTGCTTTATTTCTCTGTGTGTGTGGTACTGGAGATTGAACTCAAGGCCTTCATCTTGAGTTACCGCTTTTGACTTCTTTTTTTTATTATTATTATTGCTTAGTTGAGGCAGGGTCTTGCTAATTTGCTAAATTGATGAGGCTGGGCTCTACTTTTCTGTTTTAAACATGATGAAATCTGCAAAGGTTAATGCTATAATGAAAACATCTATAATATTTCCTCCATTTCATCTCCATTCTTCCCTGTGTATGTGTCTTTAACATCTTTCTCTCTGACCCTTTTCCAAATCAAAGAGAAGCACAAATCTCACTCATTCTATCTAAAGAAAACTCATCAAAAAAAAAAAAAAAAACTTCCCTCCAGCTCTACCTCGTGTCCTAGCACACAGCTTCTCTGTCACAGTTTCGATCTGGAATGTTCCCCCAAATCCATATGCTTGGTCCCCAGGGAAATACTACTGGGAAGCGGTGAAATCTTTAAAAGGTAGGGTCTAGAAGATCTCTGAGTAACTGGAGGATGCCCTGAAGGGGATTATGAGACCTCCAGCTCCCTCTGCACCCTCCTTGTCCCTGGCCATGAAATGAATGGTTTCGTTCTGTCACCCCTCTCTACCACGATGTGCTGCCTTGCCAATGGCCCAAAGCAGTGAAGTCAAGCAATCATGGACTGGAACCTCCAAAACTGTGAGCCAAAATAAATCTCTTCTCTTTGTAAGTTGAGTATCACACACATTTGTTATGGGGGGGAAAAAAGCTAACACATTCTGCCTCTCCTCTTGCTAGATAACAGAGTCAAAAAGAGTTGACTTCTTTCCACATCACAGCCTTGTTCCTGTCCCAATTTCCTAATTCCCTTTCAAGCTAACAGTATCTGCTGAACAAACTATAAAATATGAAGTACAGCTAGGCATGGTGGTACACACACGTAATCCCAGCTACTTGAAGGGGCTTAGGTGGAAGGACTGCAAGTTCAAGTCCAGCTCGGACAACTAATTATTATCCAAAAAGAAAAACAACAACAACAAAGGCTGGTACTGTGACTCAGTGGCAGAGTGCTTGTCTTGCCTTAGGTTCATTCTGCAATACCACTCTTAATAATATAATAAAAAAGGGAAAGATTCCAAAAATAGACATCTTTTCCATGCCTGGCTACGTGGATGAGACCCCGGAACTCACCCCTCTCCAGATCCCTTGCCTTCCCTAAGGCCACTGTGTCGGTCTTTCTCTCAAATCTTGTAGCTCTTGCCTGAACTCTCTACCTCGGCAATCCTTCACCATGTATATTCCTAAGGTCTTTCTTCTGTCCATTCCCTTCCCTTTTATTTTTCTTTCTCTTAGAAATACTTACTTGTATTTCTCAACTTCCCCTGCTACATACATGATGAAGACCTCCAGTCTACACACCCAGCTCCGTGCTCTCTGCCAATGTTTTCAGTAATTTTTATTCCAGCTACCACAGTGAGCATTATAAATACTGGTGTAGGAGTAACCTAGGACACTACTGGGTGAATAAGAAGGTTTGGAAGAGGGAGAAACTCCTTTCTGGGAGAAATCAGGTTTCCATGAGTGGGAAAACATGAGGCAAAAAACTATGGTGAGTAATAAAAGCCTTCAGGTCCTTACAAGTGATTTTCAATTTCTTCTCTACTCCTCAATCCCATCAATACATTAAGACAACTGCCAACTCCATAAGGATAACAAGCATACTTGTAAATAACTGAAACTTCAAATATAAAATTCAAACTATTAAAAATCTGCTATATAGTTTTAAAAGTTTAACATCCCTGTAAAGAGGGATGAAAATCTCTTTCTCACGGTATTAAACACCTTTAACAGAGTTGCCTCAGTAACTCATGAAGGAACAACATACATGTTAAAAGAAATAATCTGTTAAATTAATCCTAGAATGGGTTGGAAAGAATGATAATATTTTTGAGGGAAAATATACAGTGTAAAGAAACACCATAAAAATTTTTAGTTTGTTGTTGTTGTTTTGAGACTCAGTCTCATGCTATAGTCTAGGCTGATTCTGACCTCACTCCATAGCCCAGACCGGCCTCAAATTCATGACAATCCCCCACCTCAGCCTTCTAGGTACCGGGATTTTTATAGATATGCACCACTACATCTGGATAATTTTCATGTGACGCTGAAGGATCAAACCTAGGGCCTGGTGCTTGCCAGGCAAGCAATATAACCAGTGAGTTACATGCCCCCAGACCCAGAAATGTCGTAAGATTTAAGTTTTAAAAGTAGTTTACTAACTAGTATACTTAATACAATTTTAATTAAACAATTGATTCCTATCTCTACATATGAAGAGAAACAAATAGCTATGCCTGTGTTTTATGTATTTCATTCTCTTCTCTTTTGGAGGGGAAAGAGGACGGGAGATGGGATTGCACTTAGCTCTTTAAGATTAAGCCCAGGCCTTCGGGGTAGTTTGGCCAGTGCTCTGTCACCTGCCCACGAGGCTGTGCACCCAGCCCTCACCTTCCTCTTTATGCTTTCTACAGCCTCGGAATTTTCTACAATGGACACATTTCTTAAAATGCATCATCAAGCCATGATTACAAGAAATGTTAGGAAGAAAAATGATAACATCATAATACTTAATAACTGATTGTGATTAAAACTATGTCAAGAAGCACAAGCCTATCAAAGAGACTGGCATGAAGTTCACCAAACCCTAAGTCCATGGGGTGGTGGTCAGAATTGTGGGTGGTTTCTTTTTCTCCATTTCTCCAACTCTTAGCAATGCAGTTATTTTATCTTATGATAAAAATAATCATCACGCATCTCTGAAAGTAAAAAGAGACTCAAAAGCAAGTTGTGTCCCTAAACATTGAACTTTGTTTTTTTTTGTTTTGTTTTGTTTTGTTTTGATTTTTGTTGAACTCTGTTCTGATTTTTTTTTTTTTTTATGTAATATGGAGTTCTTTGGGAACAACTGACCATCATCTTCCCTCACTTCCAAAGACAGACACCTAATGGGTATGTGGAACAGCAGATATGTAAAAGTATCAGCATCAAGTTCACCAAAAAATTAGACTATTCTCCCCAACCTCAACTACTCCCAGGTGCCCACACAGCCTGCCCCTGGTCACATCAGACCCCCCCAGGCTGCCCGGTGCCCACACAGCCCTCTCACCTGCCCATATCGGATCCTCTGAGCCATCTGGTTGCCCGCTTCGTATCACAAGATGCAATGTGAAAACTGCTTGTTGCCATATCTGAAGAAGATCTGTGAATTATAAGCATAGTAAGAGGTGGTTTTTCTTTTTATTTTTTTCCTCCTGTACTAGAAATGAACTGAGCCTTTGGACTGAGTTCCATTCCCAGTCCTTTTTAATTTTTTGAGACAAGATCTTGCTAAACAGACCATGTGGGGGGCGGGAGGGGTGCTGGAGGGATGTCTCAGTGGTTAAAGCATGCTAAGTACCTGAGTTCAATTCCCCAGCAACACATACGGTAGGCATTGTGGCACACACCTGCAATCCCAGCACTCCAGAGGCTGAGAAAGGAGGATTGTCGTGAATTCAAGGCCAGTCTGGGCTCCATATTGAGTTCAGGACTAGCCTGGACTACAGAGTGAGACCCTGTCTCCAAAAAAAAAAAAAAAAAAAAAGCAAAAACAAAAACCCACTCATGTTGGGCTTAACCTTTCCATCCCCTGGCTTAGCCTCCCAAGCGCTAGAGTTATACGCATGCCCCAGTCCCCAGCCTGTGAGTAGGCTCCCTGCACACAGGATGCCTCGCTGTCCTTCCTTCATCTGTTTTAGACATCTCATCTCTCTCTTACCAATTCTAAAAAGCCACTAGGTAGCCAAACCTGCTACGTGTTGAGCACTCTGAAGCACCACCCCAGTAAAATATTCTTTTATTCTAGCACATACAAAATAAACTGAACAGGGCCACCACCCTTTCACACCATCCCCATCCATCTGTTCTCTTACAAACTCCTTTGTTAAGTGCGGAAACACAGAATCTCTCAAACACCTTGTTAAAATGCTTACCCTTTCCTGATTGCCTTTAGCTTTAAATACAAAAACTTCCCCAATGTTTACCATTGTATGTAATCAAACCTACGCTCCCTCACATTTCTGATTTTAAGGGCACACTTAGAAAATTCTCCCCTCTACAAATACAAGTATTATGTAACATAGTTTTGCCTAGGCTGTTACTTGTTGGTCCATTTATAAAATCTGAGTATATGGTAAAAGATAATGCTGTGCATTTTTTTCTTACTCTTTGTCATTTTTTCCCAAAATTGGGGGTTTTTTTTGCTTGTTTCTTTTTTGGTAATACTTGGGACTGAATGCAGAGTCTTCACTCTGAGCTGCAACCCCAAGCCCTTTTTTTATTGCGTATTTGAGACAGGGCCTCACTAAGTTGCTAAATTGCCCAGGCTAGACTAGAACGTGGGGATCCTCCTGCATCAGCCTCCCAGAGTGCTAGGATTACAGACATGTACCACCAAGCTGGCTTTCCAAGATCATTTTAAAACAGCCCATCTGCCTCCCCGTAACTTAATATGGCATATATTTAAAACCTTAAATATAAATATAAGTCTGTTGTACCAGGTAAACAGCATGTATTACCAGGTGTTAAAATAATGGGGAAGCTGTCAGGCTAAGAGGCCTCCCGCACCTTGGGTTACTACATAAGCAGACCAAATCTCTCTCTCAGGGAAAAGAAAACCTAAGTTTAATCAGAAAACACTAACTAACCACTAACCAGAGACTCTGTCCATAGAAACTAGTAATTACTCCTAAAGAAAGAGCTTCTATTTCAACTAATCAAATACTTTGTCTTGTTCCAGTGAACATCTTACAAAGTGTCTTCTCAATATAGCCTCAGTGACATCCTAAATTATCTGCAATATGATGTTGCCTTATCAATTAATTATGAATGTGCAAATACACTCATTAAAGTTTTACTATGATTAAATGTGTTATTTTATGGAGGTATAATGGGTACCAGGGGCTGAACCCAGAGTCTTTATATTGAGCTATATCTCCAGCCCTTGTTATTTTTTATTCTGAGACAAGGTTTCACTTGACCATTAAATTGTCCTGGCTAGACTTGAACTTGCAATCTTCCTGCCTCAGCTTTTCAGAATACCAGTATTACAGGCCTGTACCACCAAGCCCTAAAAGTTAACAATGGCTACAGTTATTTTATCTTTACCTAGCACACACAGACCTGAATTTAGCAGAATGTAACAACTGTTAATAAAACAATATATAAATTTATTTTTGAGGTATAAAAAGTTTAAATTAGATCCTTCCAGTGTTTACGTGTATTCCATACTCAAGTCCCAAAAATTCTATAGTATCTTTTAAATTTACACTAATAACATAATAAACATACCATACTACAAATTTACTTATCATTCAATAGTACTTTTTTTTTTCCTATGTTAGCATGTTATTTTTGTTAGGGCAAGCATGTACCTGGCGAAGGGTCTGTGCCTATTTCTTACCACTCCCCAACTCCCACGGACCACATGGAGGGTCTGGTCACAATACACCACCACAGTGTGGGCAAATCTCCCTCTTTGGCGGGGGGCAACCCCTTTGTCTTAGGACCACCAGGGTGGTTTCCTCTTGCAGCTGCTTTACCTCTCAGCCTCCTGACTTCCACCTCCCTCCCACCTTCTCCACGCCCTCAGTATCTTCCCTCTGGCTCCTGGTAGAGTAGTAGGCTAGGGAGCAAGCACCTTCCCAGGATGTTGCAGCCCTCACATTTCTCACTGGAGACACCCAAGGAGAGGCAAAAAAGACAAATGGCTGCGGGGCTGACTGTGCCAGAAATTCTCTTCTGCCACCCTCAGCAGCTGGGTAGCCTTCATTACACACATCTTCTTCATCCTCATGTTCTTCAGACAAAGCTCTCATCAAACAAGCAATACACTGACATTGGTCCCAGGAGATGCCCCATCCCTCGAGGTAAAGTGGAGCCTGCTTATAAAGCCACAACTTGGGCTGGGGGTCACGTGGCTGTGCACCAAAGATGACACCATGCCCACCGCCTGCTTACCTGCAGCAACACTCACAGTACTGTCAGATATTGGCTCAATGCATTCACTGAATCTACTGTCCAGTATTCATCAAAAACTTATCTTCTCATTTTTATAATAAATATTTCATAAGCATAACAGAGAATATGTTAATACACACGCACACGCACACACACACACACACACACACACGCACGTAAAAGATCTATAATCCATTTTTTGAATATAGTGTGAGCTAAGTTTAATCCCTACCCACAGATAGGCAATTAACTCAACCATCAGTCACTTGTGCACCTGCAAACAAGACACAAGGCAGCCTGTCCTCTCACAGTCGTTTTGGAGCACTGTCTGACAAGTCAACCAGGAATACGTCATTCTGCAGAGCAGTTACCTTTGCTTGACTTCCCACTTGCTATTACAACCTACACTACATAAAATTAGATGTGAACACAGATATTTTTGGTCTGGCAAATATATAATTTATGTCTGAAAAGGTTATAGTTTTACTGCCTTGTAGAACAGCAAATTTGTAAACAGAAAATCTCTCTCTCTCTCTCTCTCAATCTCTCTCTCAATTCACAGAGATCTCACTATGTTGCCCAGACTGACCTGGCACTTGTAATCCTTTTGCCTCAGCCTCCCATGTGCTGGGATTATAGCAATCCCCTACACATCAGCTATGTATACCAATTTTTTTTTTTTTTTTTGAGGCAGGGTCTCACTCTCTAGTCCAGCCTGGTCTTAAACTACGTAGTCCAGGCTGGCCTCAAACTCACAGCAATCCTTCTGCTTCAGCCTCCTGAGTGCTGGGATTGCAGGCGTGTGCCACCTCGACCACCTATTATGTGGTGCCTAGGGTCTTGCGCTTCGTTGGCAAGCACTTCCCCACCCCATAGCAAATCTTATCCTAAATTTTTTTTCTTCAGTTCCCAAAACTCTCTTGGAACTAGTCTCAGCATCCTGATGATCTCCTCATTGATAAATAAAGCCTTAAACATGTGTTGATTTTGTAATTATTATTCCTGACATACTGCATTAGACTACCATCTACTACCACCTCCCACCCAGAGCAGGTTTCCATATGAGTGCAGTTCTTTTTCTGGGTTTCCTTTTGTCCTACACACATATGTGCCTCCTCTGTGCCACTCCCACAGTCGTTCAGAAACTGGCAGCCAATGAGACAAAGTCCTCTACTTCACTAAAGGGTCATTTTTAGGGAGTGAGACTGCTATTATTATACAGTCACTCTTACTGATTAATTTTAGAATTAATGACTGTAAAGTCCCAAGAAAATTCCTTTTGGGATTTTTGACTGTGGCTTCATTACATTAGAGAAATCTACAGAGAAAGAAGGGTATTTTTACAATATTACATATTCACTGTATACTTTGCTATAGATTGAAAACACTCCAAGTCCTCCAAGAGTCCAACATGATGAAAGCCTTGGTCCCCAAAAGCACCGTTAGGAGTTGGTGGAAAACCCCTGAGAGCAAGACCTAGTGGGAAAGCTTCAGGTCACTACACTACAATCCCTCGGGTTCTCTAGAGACTTATCAATTACAACAAGAGAAACCTGGTCTTCCTGGCCTCTCCCCGAAACTGCTGTTCACAACATGACTGCTTGATCCATACGAGCTCCCACCATGACAAGTGTTCATCCGTCACCCTCACCAGGGGCCACACTAAGGAGGCTACTCAATCTTGGACTCTGAGACCTATAAAACTGTGAGCTAAGCAAATTCTCTGTTAATGCCTCAGTTACTCTGTTGAAGTAACACAAACTTAATACAGACATTTATTCCCATCTTCCTCATTTCCTTCAATAAAGTTTTTCAAGTATGAGCACAGGGCTTTGATATGCATGGACTCTTGAAGGAGGGCCATGCCCAATCTTTACTCTAATTTTAGAATTCATAAAGTAACTGCAGTTATTAGTAATTTATAATTCAAAAAGTGCAGTTATTAAAAATATAACTGAATACTTGTTTGTTCTCCTGAGTATGACCTAGATTCTACACTCACATGTCAAAATAAATGTATTTCTAATTGATGAAAAAATAGTTATGGTTTGATGAAGGCAGAAGAAAACAACCCACCATATTTCAACTATGAGTATTAGTCCATTAAATAATGTCTTCATTTTGTCCTGTTCTTAAAAAGTTTTTCAACAGCTTTGTTGAGATATCATTCATGTTTAAAGTACACAATCCGTGGTTTTTAGTATGTTCACAGAGGTTTGCAGCTGCCACGAATCCATCATTAACAGTCTCTCTCCACTTCTCTACTGCCCCTCATCTGCTAGGATGACTGCAAGCTACTTTCTGCATCTACAGATCTGCTTTTCTAAACATTTCATGTCTACGGAATCACATGCCATTGTCTTTCGTGACAGGTATTTGTCACTTAACATGTTTCCAAGATTTATCCATGCTGTAGCATATAACAATACTTTGTCCTTTTTATTACCAAATAATGCTCCACTATTTACACGTGTCCCATGTTATCATTTGTTGACTGTATCTAGGCTATTTACAATTTTGGACATTATGAATAATGCTGCCACTAACATGCATGTACTAGTTCTGCTGTGAACATAGTAAACTGCGAGGTCATATGGCATCTCTGTGTGACACTCTGAGGAACTGCCATACTGCTTCTTTAAAGTGGCTGTGTGAAGGTGGGTGTGGTGGTGCACACCTATAAGCCTGTAATCCCAGCACTGAGGAGACTGAGGCAGGAGGATTGCCATGAGTTCAAGGCCAGCCTAGGCTACACAGTGAGTTCAGAGCCAGCCTGGACTACAGGATGAGACCTTGTCTCAAAAAAAAAATAAATAAATAAAGTGGCTGTGTGATTTTATATTCCCATCAATAATGTACTAGAGTTCCAATTCCCTCACAGCTTGTTGTTGTTCATTTTAGTGGGTATGTGATACCTCACTGTGGCTTTGACTTGCATTTGCCTAGAGGCTATAATGTTGAGAATCGTTCTGGCACTTACTGGCCATGTCAAATATCATCTTTGGAGAACTGCCAAGTCATATTCTTTTCCCATTTATAATTGTCTTTTATTATTACTCTAATTTTTAACCACGACGTAGAACTATTTGCAAATGAAAAGTTTACAGCTATCTTTGTTTATACTCTCAACCAAATCAAAAATAGAAGAACCAACTCAAAAATCCAATACAGCATGCCACACTATTGCACAACGATACAAAATATTAGCCCACAGGGGCTGGGGGCATAACTCTGCAATTAAAGGGCTGGCCTAGTTATCACAAGGTCCTGAGTTTGATTCCCCAGCACCACATAAGCTGGGCATGGTGGCACACACGTATAACACATATAACACAGCACTTCATAGGCTGAGGCAGGAGGATTACCATGTATTTGGGGCCAGCCTGGGCCACATAGTGAGCTCAGGACAAGCCTGATTTACAGTGAGACCCTGTCTCCAAAGAGTGAAAAAAATTAGCCCACTCAATAAAGAAAAAAATGAAATGAAATTTCAAAAATTAATAAAATATACTAATATTTTTCAACCATTTTCAAAGACTCTCCTTAGGGAAGAAGAGAAATGAGTGTAGACAAGCCAACTTACCTGCTCTGGAGGTACCACAGATAACTTTCAGGCTGAAGGATGTCCTCTGAAGGCAGAATACAGGACTCCGATGCCCCTCACATACCAACTGCTTACTATTCCTGACCACAGGGATGGTGGCTTGTCTTTCTTAGCAAGGAGAAGTCCTCCCCAGCCCCCAACTCTGCTCAGCGGTATTTCCTTCAGCTAGCCATTCTCACAGCAGAGGAGGTGGTGGGAGGTGGGGGCCCCTGCTGACAATGAGAACACAGGAGCATGCGTGCTCAACAAAGACACCCAAATGCGGTTTTACTGTGAAACTTAACCTCACTTTTCCTGGCCTGTCACCGGTGATACCAAAACCAAAACAATGTGCTTCCCCTTTTCCTCGCAACTCTGATCCTGTACCTTAAGCAGAAAAACCGTTACAGCCTGAAAAAATGCCAGGCAATAGAGGTCTCATTGCCCTACTAAATAAGAAATTTGTGAACTGACAAACTAAACCATCTTCCCTTAAATAGTTTGTTTAGATTTATACAAAGACTACATCAGTCATAATCATTATCTTAATATTACCGGTGAGGTTAGGGGTGAGTTGAGATTCTTTGTTCTTGTCTGTGTTTTTTTCAAATGCTTAAATGATCATGCAATGTTTCAATAATCAGGAGGAAAAGTTAACTATGTATTTTGGGCAGTTTAACTTCAAATTCATGAAAGAAATATTCAAATATTAAGTTAAGAAAATATTCTCTGATCATCCCTTTTATATCACATACAGTTCAAACTGGTTCTCCTAAAAAACATGCAAGAGCTGCATAATTTATTATTTTAGCTCCTTCTATGTGAAGCCCAAATTCATCACTACCCAATAGTGTTTCCAATGTTATTTTATGCCTATTAGATATCTTTGAAACCTTTACTACTTTGAAAAAGTCAGTCTTAATTGTGTGGGTTTTTAATAACATCTTTTCTATTTCCTACATTGATAACATGCTTCACTACTGTCTTAAATTTCTACTTCTTAAATTTCTTCACATATGTTGCTTTTATTTTCAAGACAGACTCTCACTGTACAGCCAAGTTGGCCTCAAACTTAAGATCATGCTGTCTCAGCCTCCCAAGTACTGGGCTTACAGACTTGTACAACCAAATCCAGTGATAGGTACACTCAAACACACACATCTCCTCTTCAGCAGGGGAAACGCCAAGATGAGCTGGAGTCTGAAAATGCAAAGAGTGCTGACCCCTACACCTAAAATGCGTTCCCTAAACACACTTATGAAGGTTTAATTTATAAAGAAATTAAGAATAACTAATAACAAAATAAAAAAATTACAGCTGGGCATGGTGGCCCACATCTGTAATCCCAGCTCTCCAGAACCTCAACAGCAGGTTCACAAGTTCAGGCCTAGCATGGCCAATGTAGTGGCTTAGTAAAACTCTTATCTCAAAATAAAAATAATAATAATAAAGGACTAGAGATGAAGCTCACTGCAAAGGCCTTGGGTTCAGTCCCAGCACTGGAAAAAAAATTATTACAATATACTGTAATGTAAGTTATACAAATGTGTACCCCCTCACTGTCCCTTTTAAATATGTTAATTCCTCACTCAACTACAGTAATATCTTCAGACCACAGTTGATTTCAAGTCATGAAAAACAAAACCATACGTAAGGAAGGACTGCTATAGGTGGACTCCTAATTGTTAGACAGCTTCACTCGAAAGACATTTCCCTTTACCCTGTCTTTAAATTTTTATTAGAGGGCTGAAGAAATGGCTCAACAGTTAAAGTGCTTGCCCAGCAAGTGCTAAGTCAAGAGTTAAGTACCCAACTTCGATTCCCCAGCATCACATAAACTGGGCGTGGTGGTGCACATCTGTAATCCCAGAGCTCAGGAGGCTGAGACAGGAGGATTGTCTTGAGTCCAAGGCCAGCCTGGACTATAGAGCGAGAGACTGTCTCAAAAACAAATAAATAAATAAAAATAAATTTTTATTAGAAACTGGACTAAAACAAGGTAAAGCCCTCTGCAGAAAACAATAATGCTGACAAAGATAAAAAGTGAATGGACCATAATCTAAAATGCCCATGTTCTAATTGAACTGATTATAAATTGTTAATAAACTAAAATTTAATTTTCACCAATAAACATTTAGAAACATCACATTCTAAGGAACGTATCAGACATCAAGGTATACAAAAACATCTAGTCACTGCTCACAAAGACACCTGAGCTGGGGAGGCCACACAAGCTGGTAATCCCAGCCCTCTAGGAGGCTAAGGTAAGAGGACAGCAGGCGTGTGCCACCATGCCCAGTTCATGAGGTACTAAGGAACTGAACTCAAGGCACTGGGCTTGCTAGGCAAGCACTTCAACCACTGTGCCATTCGTCCAGTCAGGGGAATTTAGTTTAAATTTTATTTCAAAGGGCATTTACCTTATCTTACCTGCCAAAATATCTGAGCTCTCACCTCGCCAAAAGAGACTGTTCAAACTCTGAGCAATGCTGGGTGTAATGGTGCATGCCTGTAATCTCAAGCTGAGGCAGGAGGATTGCCATGAATTCAAGGCCAGCCTGGGATACATAGCAAGTTCAGGACCAGCCTGAAATACCAGAGTGAGACCCTGCCTCAAAAAAAAAAAAAAAAAAAAAAAAAAAAAAAAAAAAAAAAACCTGAACAAACGCCATAATCTTTAATTGACAAGACAGTGTGTCGATTTTGGTGTTGGATGTGTCCTCACAGTGATGAGTATTCAAGAGGTAAGAACAGATGAAAAGAGAAAAAGATCATTTTCATATAAAATATGAGCCATTTTCAGATGCTACTAAGAGAATGGAAAGTAGAGACCGCTATCCCTTTTGAAAAAGAAACTATCTCCAACTGATGCTGTTCTCCTCACCCAGAGATACAGCTTAGAGTAGGAAACAGTAGAAAACTAAAAGGTTTTAGGCAAAGAAGTCATTTTTCCCCTCACACTATTTAAACAATAGAAGAATGTTGGAAATGGCAAGAGAAATACAGAGCTTCTCCTTTATCTTACTATGTTCTCTTTCTTGATCATCTTTTCTTTCAGAGAGAGAGAGAGAGAGAGAGAGAGAGAGAGTGTGTGTGTGTGTGTGTGTGTGTGCAGTACTGGGGAGGGAGCCTAAGGCCTTCACACTGAGCTACATTTTTTTTTTGAGACAGTGCTGATCTTTTTTTTAAATGAAAAACAAATCTCTCCCATATCTGAGGGCTTGTTCTCTGTGACTCTCCACCCCCACCACAAGACTATAGTGTGACTTAGGAGAACACATGCTAAAACACAAGACAGAATGCTGGGTTCCTCACACAGGTGTGCCCTTGCAAGTAACAGGAATTTGGACCATGCCTGTACCCTTATGGGATTTAGTGTCCTCGTGTAGAAAAGCAAAGGAGAGACAATTTCTGCCCTGTTTACCTCACAGGGAGGAAATACAGTCCACTATGCAAAAATCACCTTTTAAACTGAAATAGCATATACATGTGAGGGAATGTAAACAGTGCTCCCCTTATTAGAAAAGTTAGGTGATGAATGCCAAGAATTTCCCACTAGAAGAACCATGACACTTCCACTACTTAGCAGTTATGCTCAATGTTCCTGGCAGTCAGAAAACAGACTGGCCAATTTCATCAGGTCCCTTCAAGTAGGGACTCAGACATTTTCATAATGCAGACCAAAGGCAGTCTTTCAGCATGACACTGAATAAAACATCACAAACTAAAACAAAGATCAACAATAATTTTTTAATTAGAAAGCAAATTTTCCTTTCAATTACCTCATAATCCATTAAAAAATAATAAAGCCACACAAAAGTCACTTTCTCAAACCAGATAGTACATTTCTTCTCTGGGTTCTTTGGCTTCAGCTTACAACTCAGTATACCGTAGGATTCTTCGTATAATTTTCGGTTGTGCTGAGTAGTTTGTGAACTTCCTAAGAACAGAAACTTAGTCTAGAGATGCTCAATGAGTAACAAATGAATGGCATTTTTATTGATTCCATCAGAACCCTGTGCCAAATATAGTCTTTCTACTTTGTGCTTTTTTTTTTTTTTGCCTTTTTTTGGGGGTAAGGGGTACTGAGGATGGAAACAGGGCCTTTAAATGAGCTGCATCCCAAGTCCATTATTTCTTTTTGATTTAGAAACAAGGTTTCACAAAGCTTCTACGTTACCTAGCTGGGCTCAAACTTGTTATCCTCCTACCTCAGGCTCATAGAGCGCTGGAATTAAGGGATTGATTGTGCCTCAAGGCCCAGATTTCTAAGGCACATTTTATATCACATTTTACAGATGTCAATCATGAAAAATACCTATGAATGCATTATACATAAAGACCTCCATTCGCAAACAGCTTTCAGTAAATTCAAGAGATTTCCCCACTAACATATGCTGGTAAGAGGAACAGACAAAACAGAAAGAGAAGCATATAAATATTAAGTAATTAAGCATTAGAGCTTAACTGTGTTTAGCTCTTAAATGTGTGACTATTTTCAAAGCCAATGCGAAGTATCTATCCAACCTCTGATATGAAGGAGGCATACAAAAATGCTTCTGCTCTACAGGGGAGCTATGGATTTAAAAAACAAAACTACAACAACAATGCCGTGGCAAGTGAGTGCTACATGTTAGGTCCTGGCTTGCTGGGTCACAAAGAGACTCAAAATCTGTTCCACCCACTTGCTGAAAAGATAATGAGTATAGCCCCAAACCACAAGAGAAACTCAAGTCTGGGACCTCTCCACTTTCTGAAATGCAGTCACCTACATTGACTTCAAACAAGATATTCTATAACCTCTAATCTAAAATAATCATCTAACCTATTCATACCATCTGAATGGTCACTAAAGGTTTTCCACACCTGTGTACTGATGAAACATTGGAAGGAAAGTAAGTCGTGCATGAAATCCACATCAAAATCATGCTGTTTGGTTTTCTGAAGCACCTAAGTCTCAAACTAAGTGAGTGAACAGGTAGAACAGCTCTATTAAGTCATTTTTTATTTGATTAAGTCAACAGAGCCACAAGACATTTTGGAAAATGCCTTCTTGTAAGTCTAAACAGGTGTCCCTATTATCCAGAGTGTCCCGTCCAATGAGGTTATCACGTTTTAAGTGAGGACACAGTAAAACTCTTACTAAATATGCAGGCATCATACAGGACAGATAATTCATATACAGGACACCACAGTCAATATTCAAATAAACTCAAAAAATGTAATGACGGGAGGAACTCTGGAAGAACAAAACAGTTAACATGTAAACTAAGAAAAGTACAAGATAAGGAGACCCACCTCAGCAAGATCTCAAATGTAATTACTGAAGTTTTAGTTGAGGAGTGCAGATATGTAATATATCTGGAAAGGGAGAGGGGTATGGAAACTAATAATCAGGCAAGTACGATAGATTACAAATGGCCGCAATTCTTGCCTCCCTTCCTATGAAGAAGAGGGGTCAGGAACCCCTCTCATGATTCAAAGGGATCTCTGTGACTGCTGATCTGTGGGGCTCAGATCTTTAGCAGCTTCTACTTTGTGTCACAAGGAATTTTAAAGCCTGGAACCACGCTGCCATTTTGTGAGGAAGCTGAAGCAATCACATGAAGAACCAGCAGGTGGCCCACAGCGGAACCTAAGTTCCTGGCCAACAACCAGCACGAACTGGCCAGCCAGTAAGTAGGCCATCCTGCAGATGGATCTTGGGCTAAGTGTGTAGAGATGAGCCATCCTTCCTGAGACTAGCCAAAATTGAAGACTCATAGGCAAATACATGACTGTTGTTGTTTTAATGCTACTGAATTTTAAGGTGTTTTGCTACACAGTAACTGATAAGAGCAAATTAGAAATCGTACACTGAATCAGGAGAAGAAATGGCCCATCTGCACTCTCAGCCGACCACGTCACACCCGGAATAGCACTCCGCTCTTGTCACCATTGTCAAACTATCACAGGTCAAAAGCCAAGATCAAAATGGTGAGAAATCTGAAGTACATCACAGGATGAAGAAGAGAGAGAAATGAGCCTTGCTGGCCTGGAGATGCGAAGGTACACAGGGAGGTGGAGTGGGTGCTTCGCATAGCTCAAAGACTACTTTCTAAAAACACCAGGATGATTTTATCCATGAATCAGGGGGTGGGAGGCTGCAGGTACAATTATCTTGGTTAAGGGAGAACTTGCTAGAAGCCTCTGAGAATTGGAACAAATAGGTGGCTTTGGGGGTCGAGGGAAATCTCCGGCTAAAATAACTCCCATGGAAATGTACTCTCTGCCCTCACCAATTTTCACATCCATGAGACTTCTAATTCCTAGGAAGGGCATCTTTGCAATGGTGAACATCCCACCTCTCTGGGGAACTGCTGATGTGGATGGGCAGTAACCTCAGCTTAAAATTCAAAAACTCCTTGATTCTTCCCATTAGTATTCCTTTTCCTAGAGTGTACCTTTTCTATCTTTCTTAACTGACCTGTCACTAGTGTGTAATCTGCCCTTACCTACAGCACCACCCTTTTTAAATGAGCCAAAAGCATACATGTAATGTTACTAACCAGTGGAAAGCAAGGGCAAAATGTTAGGGGATCTCTGGGCTTGAGGCCCCAGAAAACAAAAACAAAACAAAACAAAACAAAAAACCCTAAGCATCTTTATGTCCTCATGACACATAATATCTAGAAGTACACTATGACTTAAAAATAAATAAAAGACAGCACAAAGGGGTAACCCACGGCTAAGACACCTAACACAATAGCCCCACCGTGCACCTGTTTGTCATTTCCATCATGACAGGGATATGGGCAGCCCACTGAGCGACCTTGGTCAATGGACTTAACCTCTGCATGCTTTACTTTCTTCATCTGCAAGTCCAGAATGACAAGACCACTGTGGTTACAGATTTAAAGAAACAAAAAGCAGATTACCCCCCAATTACTAGGTCTGCCACAGAACACATTTGAAAAAGGATCCAGCTCATTTCTTCCCCACAAAGTTGGAAAAATGATGACAGAATGTATGAACAAAACCAATTTTCCCTCCTCTCCCACCAGGACTATGAACTCCTCCAAAACAGAGAGATCATTTCTTACTCATTGATCTAAATCCAGCACTTAATATAGTGCCTATCACATGCTTGTGGAGCTAACTAAATTATTCCTAATATCTCTTTCCAGCTCAAGCATTCTAAGGATCTGTGGCTTCAGATCAGAATTAGGACAGAATTAGCTGCAAGTGTTTATATGTCTTGTATATAGCCTCAAAGTTCGTAACTGAAAAAAATCACCACAACCATAATGAAATCATTTGATAATTAGTTTTTAAATGGCTCCTTTACCTGCTAAAAATATTTGTTTCATGAGACCAAATATATTCAGTTTAGCATCTCCCCAGAGCCTGGTAAGAGCTTTGCAACTAATGTAAACATTTGAGTGAATGAATAACAACTGAACGAATAATAGTTCTTTGCAAGTCTAAGGAAGGCAGAATTTCCTAATTTTAGCAACCCTTCTTAATTAAATTCAAAGTTGCTGCATTTAGGTATGACAAAAATGGTTAAAAATAAAAACAGCAGATGTTTGATCTCTGGGTGGTGGAGAAAATTTCTTTTTAAAAATCCTTCATTTATTTTTTACACTGCAGGAATTTAACCAAAATACTGGCACCTAAAAAGCTCATAGTATATGTCAGCCTAAGTCAAATATATTCTTCATCTACAAAGATGGTTGTTACCATTTGGTGTTTAAAAGTATTTTGACTACTAATCTCTGAACATATCAACTTTTAAAAATCACTTTGGCTCATGTGATTTTAAGATACGGGAATGAGATCAGTAACCAACTGATATAAATCAGTTCACTAAAATAGTAAGATTTTTCATTAAGCAAAGACAAACCAAGAATATACAAGAATTATGGTATAAGAAAAAATTTACCTCTATACACACAAAATGCTCAAGATTTATTCATTTATAATTCAGTAAGAAAATTCTAGCCACCAGTGAATTCCAAAGGTAGAAAATAGGACATGATGACTAAGGACAGATGTTTAGACTTTGGGGTCTGCGTCACCAAAACACACACACACACACACACACACACACACACACACACACACACACAAAGACTGGCGCTGATTCCAACACACAATTAACACGGGTGGGCAGGCAAAGGTCACTTTCTGAGAGCCTGCATTTACTATATTCTGCTACAAAGAGACTGACGGAAGCCAATACAGTCTAGGTGAAGGTCATGTCACTTTACTAAACATTAAGATTTTAAGTATACTAACAAAACAAAATATCACAAAGAAGCTAGCAAAGGACAAGAGACAAACACAGTAACTACAGCATGGACCATCCCCATCCTGCCATTGTTCTGCAGCAGGAGTCTTAGCAACCCCCACCATGCACACCTTGCAGCAGCAATACACCAGCCATGGCATCCCAGAGAGCCACATCCTCTGCCGCACCAAGACAAGTGATTTTCTCCTGTAAACGCGCTCACCCTGAGAAAGTTAACAAAGGAGGCGGGGGTCTGGGGAAACCCGGCAGGCTTACAGAAGGCTTTTCATGAAGATAACATCATCTAGCAAAACCTGCAGGTCCCCAGTGAAATGCAACTCGGGTTGAAAATTTTTATATAGCTCTCCTTAAATCCTGACAGATTTAGAGAGAATCTTGCAATTATACCCTCAGGAACTGCTAAATAAATACTGCATACTCACATATTTAGAGCAGCTGTAACTTTGGAGGAATGTTCCCCCTCTTCTACCAGATTTTTTAAAAAATCCAACAAAAAGAAGAGACAATCCTCAATACAAGAGCCAACAAAAATCTTCAATTCCTGTTTCATTCCTCAGTCTCCAACGAGACCCTTAATTATCAGGCACAAGCAAAGAAGTTCCCGGGGTGGCTGACAGCATCCTCGGGCTTTGCAGGGCAGAATTTAAGACATGTCAGTTAAAGTGGCAGCTACACTCACTGCTGTAACGGGTGCTTCCGCAGGAAGGGATGCCGGGAGATTTTCTCCCCAATCTCTGCTGCAGCCTGGTTCTAATCCATCACTGTTTAATCATCCTTAAGAAACAGGAAAGAAAAATACAAATGATTCCGGCTTATAAAAACTACGGCATCTTCTAAAGTCTTTTTTTTTTTTTTTCTTTAACCTCATCTAGAGACTGATCTGCCATTTGAAGAAGGTTAACAGGGAGGAATAAATTAATTTTTGTTTTAAGGAAAATGTAAAAACAGGCTGTTATTCTCAGGCTAGACTTGAATTTTAAGTACTACAGGCTTTTAAAAAACACTAAATAAGGAAAAATAAGTCTCTCTGGAGTTTTGAGTCTAACAAGTTAAATGCATAAAGTTAAATTAACGAAGTGAATGGAACTCACATGATACGACAGTCATACCAATGTGATGAGTAGGAATAGGACCTTTAAATTGATATTTTATAAACATTATTTGAAGTGGCTCTGATGAAACTAAAAAAATTATGCTTAGAGAAAACATGGTCAAGAAATCTAAGATGAGGACAACTGAAGTTCAGCTACAGCTCTCTGGTGTGAATAGCTGAAAGCTGTCCTGGGAGATGGGAGAGTGACTTGGCAAGCCTCTTATCTCAGGGGCTCTTACACATACTAAAACTGACACACTGTCTTACAGGGCTATTTTTTCTGATTATAAAAGTAATGCCAGGAAACACACCCTAATATCTCCAGATTATAAGTAATAAACTCCTTTGGGTGAACTAGAAACCAATAAAAAATTAAAATCAGCCATAAACTCATAACCCAGAGATAATCACTGTAAATATTTTGTAACAATTTAGTTCTAGTCACCTTCTTTCATGTCTACCATATGGAAGAATCAGGTAACTAAGGAGACATGACAAGTACATTTTTTTCTTTAATACTATCATTCTACATGTTGCTTATTGCCCTTTTTACAAAAAAAAAAACTTAAATTTTTATCGATAGCTGTGACCTATTCTTAATCACCTATATTTCTAAAAGTGCTCAAAAAAGCTAGCATATGCAATGACAATCAATGTTTATGGACCTACTGTGTGCTGGGCACAGAGGACACAGCAGTACAGCATCCAAAATTCCTGGAGTTTCCTGGGGTTTTTTCCTGGATTTCTCAGTCCAGTTGGAAAGCCAGATATTTACCACATGATTCAGAGCATTTCCAACTTAAAATTGACTGAGACATGCTCAAAAATTTCAAAAAGGCTTAAAAGATTCTTTTGAGAATGTCGGGAAAGATGTGGCAACTTGGCATGAACTAACTCTTTACATGGCCACTATGATCCATTCTAAAAAGGGGAGGGGGGGGGGTCCAAACAATTCATGTGCATACACTGCTGCAAAGGAAAGAATGCACAATACCCCCCACTCCCCACAAAGGGGTTGCATATGGTGGCTTCCTTGTAACATTGCAATACAGAAAGGAGGACGGAATGACTTTACAGTGGCAAGATGTGACCAAAAATACCCCAACCATGATACTGAGAGCACAATCAATAGTAATGATAGTATAAATTCTTGATAGGATATAACAAAAATGGCACTTTACCTCTCTAAACATCCTTCCAAAAACTTATACAAAATCCTCAGGTCCAACTATGAGAAAAACATCAAATCTCAATATGAAGGCATCCTACAAAGTGCATGACTAGTACTCTTCAAATCTGTCAGCAACAGCACGAGAACTGATGTAATCAAGAGAAATCTAAGAGCATGATAAATAAATGTCCAGGGGGTATCCTGGTTGAGATCCTGGAACAAAAATAATGAGACTAGGTACAAAGTTAAGAAAATCTGTCCACAGTGTGGACTTTAGCTAGTGATAATGTATCAACAACTGGTTCATTACCTCTGTGTATATATTTAAGTATATCCTTGTTCAGGCTTCATGTACACATACATAGATATATAAACATATATACTGCTCCATAACACCAACACATGCTATTTTATACCTGTTGTAGGCTGGATAATGATCCTCAAAACTATCCAAGGCCCAATCCCTTGAAACTATGAAAGGTATTTTGTATGACAAAAAAGATTTGGCAGATATTAGGGATCCTGATGACCTTGGCTTATCTGCAAGAGCCCTAGACGTAACCACAAGATTTCTCCTAAGACAGAGGCACTTGACAAAGAACGTAGGGCCATGTGACCACGGAAGCCGACAGCGACGTGAAGATGTCACACTGTGAGCTTTGGAGATACAAGAAGACACCAACCATTAAAGAATGTAAGAAATGCAGTGCGAAAGACTAGGAAAAAAGCAAGAAAACAGACTCTTCCCTAGAGCCTGATAAGGTCCCAGGACCACAGGACATCTGGCTCTTTTTCCTTGCCCATTTTTTTTTTTTTTTTTTTAGACAGGATCTCACCCTGTATTCCAGGCTGGCCTTGAACTCACACCAACACAGCAATCCTCCTTCCTCAGCCTCTTGAGTGCTGGGATTATAGGCATGTGCCACCACACCCAGCTTACGTAGTGCTTGGGAATCAAACTCATGGCCTTGCGCTTGCTAGGCAAGTGCTTTAAATGCTGAAATATGGTCCCAGCCAAGGAAACCTTGCTCCTCATCCAGAAGCCCAATTTTTCTTGGACTTTTGATCTCCAAAGCTGTAAGGATAAATCTGTTATTCTAAGACAGCAAGATTATGAAAATTTCTTGCAACAGATATAAGAAAGTAACTTCCAACCTATATTTCTTTTCAATTGACTGCTAGCATTCCTTTATCAATATTTTTCATCAAACGTTCTCTTGGTTTTTGTTCTTGTTAAGCCTCTTTCACATATGCTCAACTATTTTCTCATGTTCTCTTCTATAAGTGAGTTATAAGGGTTTTATCATAATAGTTAAAATCATCATTCTTTTTCCTGTTGGTACCATGTTTAAAACACTCTTCCTTACCCCCCAAAAATATAGATTAGCTTCTAATTCTTAAACAAAAGCGTGTCTTCCCTTCAGTATTAAAAGCCATCCATCTGCACACCTGTGCCCCTCAGTCTTCACCCAAGCCCACTGTCAACACTGAGACTGAGTCGGAAAACAAGGGTGAAAGAGGGAATCAGAGACTGCTGGACTCCTATCGGGCACACGCAACGCCTGTCATGTCTGCCCCCAAACAGCTCAATGCCTGATGGAGAGAATGCACTCAACAAATTTGGCTATGCCTAGTGTCTTGTAAGTCATAAAGCTAGCACCAAAAAAATGAAAGGACTGGGCAAAGCAGGCACGTTGTCCCTTTCCCTGGTGTGATGGAGTGCATCTCAGAAATGGAAAAATGATGTGGCTGGAGGAATCGCTCGGTGGTTAAAGCACTTGCCTAGCAAGCGCCAAGTCAAGCACTAAGTACCAGAGTTTGATTCCCCAGCACCACATAAGCCAGGTGTGGTGGCACACACCTGTAATCCCAGCACTCTGGGAGGCTGAGACAGAAGGATTCCCATGGGTCCAAGGCCAGCCTGGGCTCCATAGTGAGTTCAGGTCCAGCCTGGGCTACAGAGAGAGACCCTGTCTTAAAGAAAAAAGAAAGAAAAAAAGAAAGAAAGAAAGAAAGAAAGAAAGAAAGAAAGAAAGAAAGAAAGAAAGAGAGGGAGGGAGGGAGGGAGGGAGGGAGGGAGGGAAGGGAAGGGATAGTAGGGAGGGGAAAATGAGCACAGATAATATTTACTAATATTTCTTATACTTAGAAAACTATAAAGCGTTTTTATATTATACAAATGTCTGCAAGATTATACAGAATTGTCTGTAAGAGAAAACTTATACTATTGTAGTGACTAAGTTCTACTGAAGGTGTAAGATCCATGTATATATAATGTAATAAAAATGCTCATTCAAGCACATATACTTTAAATAGCCCCTCCAGGTATTTTCTTGCAGTGATGATAAAAAATTACTTTAATCAAAGCAAGAACACATCATGGATATAATTTCTTTTAAACTGGGGCCAAATTTTTAAATGGAGAATCTCTTAAGCCAACGGGAGATCTGCAACGCATAACCTGATAAGCAAACATTTTTTAATTGCACAAAAGCAAAGCCAAGTTATCGTTGCAGAAAATGTTCTTAAATGTCAAAATAAATAGAAGCAAAAATCTTACAACTGAGATGCCCATCGGGGAGACCAAAATGATGCCTGCGCCTCTCTGAAAAGCTTAACTCAGCAGAGATAAATGGAGCTTTAATGTGTGTAGCTCTGGTTATGCACTCTGCTCACAGGTAATAAAGAGACACCCTTGGCTAGCTTGAATATTTCCATTATGGACAGCGGAAGTAAAATAAATAACACAGAAGTTACTCTGTGCAATAATGTAAGTTATATATAAATCCCCGTATACTTTTTCAGTTTTAAACAATTACAGAGTCTTTCTACTTTGAAGTGGCTATTAAATCCTCAGAGTGTTTATTAAACACACACATGATACTGAACTGCACCTTATATGAAAATGCTCCTAAATCATTATTCCTTTGAGGAGTTCTACATACGCTATTGTACACACACAAAGAGAGTCAAAAGAGGAGAAAGGGAAAAGAGGAAAAGGAGACGTGAGAAATTAATTTTTAGAACACAGCATTGGTGAAGTCTGGAATACTCCAAAAGGCAAAACTCCCACACATCTGCCTCTGGGTGTTTTACTAAGTCATCTCAAGTTGCTATTTTATCAAAAAGTAGATGAAAGGGGAATGGATGGAAGTGTCACAAAAAGAGCAGATAAAAGATGGTGAAAAGGTAATGCTGCTGAGCTCCCAGGACCACGCAGGACTCTGACGGTTCATTCACGTAGACTTCAAATGACAAGTAAAACTGCCCACAGTTGGGAAACGGCAAAAGAGACTCCACCAGTCCTGGGACATTGTTTACCTCACCCAAATTACTGGACATTACTGAGTTACGTAGGTATCTGATAAACAGCCAGGCCCAAGTCACTACGTTTTTCATAAATATACACATTCCAAAGATTTATGTACTCATTGACCCTAGAAACAACCACAGCAATTTTCATTGTGCCTGACCCTGGCCAAGTGTACAATGGACGCAGCATTTTTTAATGTACTGTCATCTTTACATTCTGCTTGGACTATCTGTCTATGCTTTCTGTACGGTACATGCATTGCTTGCTATGAATATCTGTGTCCCTCTAAAATTCATGTGTTGAACCCTAACTCTCCAGGTGATGATACAACAGGTGGGACTTTTGGAAGCAATTAGGTCATGAGGGCTCCACTCTTGTAACTGAGACTGAGATCCTTATAAGGCATTGTCCTCTTTTGCCTCCTCTATTGTATAGGACATACAGCGGTACCACTAGGAGGACACCAGACACCGTCATCCTCAGACACCAGATCTTCCACTACCTTGATCTTGGAATCCCAGGTCTTCTCAACAGTGAGAAATTTGTTACTTATAGATTTACCCAGTTCAAAGAATTTTGTTATTACAGCCCAAATGAACTCAAATAGTACTGATTTGCCAAATTCACTAATAACTGTGTTAAGCACCAAGCCTGGTACTTAAGCGTAGAGTACACCATCACAAGCAAAGCAGACGAGGCTCATCCCGGTCAAACTTAAGAGTCAAAACGAACAAACAGATGAGCAAATACCAAGCAAAAGTTAACTAAAGAGAGAAAGAGAAACAGGATGCCAACAGAGAAACGAGAGGAGTCACATATCTGGGTGGAGTCAGGAAGAAAGTGGGAGGACAGCTAAAAGCAGAAGGCAGCAGGGAGACAGCCGCCCAGGCTTGAGAGGAAGCAGCCTCCAGCCAGGCACAGCTCACATCCTAAGCAGCAAGGGGACTGCTCAGTCAAAACCTGGATACAGCTAGGCTAGGGGCAAGGAGGGCTGGTGACAGCTGCCCAGTGAGGGAGAAAGTATGTGGGGGCACCTTCAGCCTTAAGGACTAAGGGGTCCTAGGACCTTCATCCTCAGGGACGTGTAAGCATGCACATATTTTAAATAAGAGCATGACATCATCCAAATTTCTAAAAGTATCACTCTGTCCTGATCCATATGTACAGCTAGGAAATAAACTAAGAAATAGGGAAATGTGAGCACTGACATGTTATTTGATATACACTGTTACTTTTTAGGTGTGGCAACAGTCCTGTGACCTTTGATAAGAGACCTTTTGTATGTGTAAACTAAAATTAGATAAAATAAAAGGCTTATAGGCTTGATAATAATTCTGTATCAGTGTTAATTTTCTGACCTTGACGTCAAATGGTAATTATGTAAGAACATCCTTGGGTTTTTTGGTCTGTTTGTTTGTTGTTGTTATTTCTGAGACAGGGTCTCCTGCCAGGGATCTCCCATCCCCTGGTCCTTGGTTGTCCCAGGCCATAGGTAAGTGTGGGCACCAAGCAGGAGAGGAGCAGGAAATGAATTTCCACCTCCTGCCAGCATCCTCCTATTAGGTTCTCACGCCACTGCTGATCTGATGGGAGGTTGGATCTTCACTTCCTGCTCCCCTCCTGCCTCTGCTCGCCATTTCAAAGCTAGCCTCCAACAACCTACTGCGTAACAAGTAAACCCCCACCCTTGGCCTGGGGAGAATGGTCTTCAACTAAACTGGTCCCTGGTATCAAGAGGGTTAGAGACCACTGTCTATGCAGTTCAGGTGACTTTGAATATGCAACGCAGATTGGCATGGATCTTCCTGCCTCAGCTGCCCTAGTAGCTGGGATTAGAGGCATGTGCCACCATGTCCAGTAGACACTTCCTTTCTTCATCTTTTCTTTTAGGTTTTTTTTTTTGTTTTGTTTTGTTTTTTTTTGAGATAGGGTCTTGCTCTGTAGTCCAGGCTGGTCCTGAACTCACTATGTAGCCCTGGCTGGCTTCCAACTCCCAGCAATCCTCCTGACTCAGCTTCTGTGTGCTGGGATTACAGGTGTGTGGCGCCACACCCAGCTATTAGGTGGTGCAGGGGGACTGAGCCGAGGGTCTTGAGCTTCCCGGGCTGGCACTCTGATAGCCGAACAGCAATGTCTTTAGTGTGCCCTCCCCAGAGCAGCTTCACTTGTCCTTTCCATTACTGGAAGTCTTCCATAAGATTCTCTATTAGCACCCTTTTCCTTTCTTAGCGACACAGCATCTCATAACCAATACAATAATTGTCACACTGGTTACAAAAATCAAGTGAAGGAAGGGAGAAAATCTCCTGCTTAGACCTAGAGGAGTGAGTTGGAACCAAAAGCAGCACAGAAAAATAAAAATAAACCCAGCTCTGCCTATAGTTAACCATTTATAATTTAAATAGCATGTAATTATTAGTTGTTTTCCAATTTTCTTTTCTTTTTTTTTTTTAACAGGGTCTCACTCTGGGGCTGATCCTGAACTCACTATGGAGCCCAGGCTGGCCTTGGACTCACAGGAATCCTCCTGCCTCCGCTTCAGTGCTGGGATTATAGGTGTGTGCCACCACACCCAGCTTATGTGGTGCTGGGGAATTGAACTCAGGTACTCCAGCCCTGTTTTTCAATTTTCATCCATGGATATCCATTCCACATTTTTGTCTGTTTTTCTGATCACAGGGATTAAATCAAACAGCTTGTACACCCCACGACGTTGCACCCGCGCTGTGCTATGTCCTCAGCCCTTTTGATTTTTATTTTGGGACAGGATCTCATTACATTGCCCAGGCTGGCTTAGATTTGCAATCCTCCTGCCTCAGTAACCAGGACTACAGGTACGTACCACCAAACCTAATGATATTCACCCTTAATCAAGCTTAACTAGACAAAACTACTACGGCATCATTATCAATTGATCTAATCTACCTATGTAGGGAGGGAAAGGCCATAAAGGTTTATCTCGTCCTAATCTACAATTTAAGACTCAAAAGAGATATAAAGGAAAGCTGCCCATGAGAAATGCTGTAATCACTAGGCTAAAAACGTCTACTAATTGCATCACCTATCGGTAAATACAAATCCCCAGTAATTTGCCACCACTGCATCATATCGCCTCAGGACTCCCTTAAACATCTACAAATTTCTACATATGGATAAATTTAAAACTTTAATAAGATTCTATGGAATATGAGACTACTGGTGAGAACATATTAAACTTGCATCTGTTCTAACAGTTTCTGGACATAAACTTGATCTATCTCCCTAGATGTCTCTAAACCACCATGAAAAGCAAACCTTGAGTTACTAGTATCTGATCAGACCTGCCCATGAGACGTGTCTCTCATTGCCCACTGTGGTTTTTATGAGACGGAGAAGGTAAGAAGTAGCAACTCCAAGTGGTCAGCCCATTCCCCACATGACCAGACCAGGAATCCTCCGTGATCCAACGCCATTGGCATTCAGGCCCCATCAGTGCTGGACATTGTCCTCACAGCTTTCCTTTTGGAACTCCCCAAAAAATTTTTACTTATTCTTGACATGTCATGTCACAGCTGATTTAGGGACAGATTTTACTACACGAGCACTATACTGTCTGAGATGGTAACTGTGCACCGATACTGAGTAAGGAGGATACCTGGGAAACAGAGCACTGAAAAGCGCCTGCCAGCATAAAACTGTTATGTCAGGAAGTAACACATGACACAGAAGCTAATCTAGAATTCATGTTTTTATCTGGCAGATCTCTATCTATCATGAAATGGGTCTAATTTATGGTACCTTCCTAAACGGTGGCCTCTTTATGCCAAATAGGTCATAAAGCTCATAAACAGTTTTAATGTTTAAAAAGGACTTTGTGTGGGGCTGGGGGCCGAGCTTGTCTAGTATACACAAGGCCCTGGGTTTAATTCCCCAGCACCACATAAAGATTAGCTGGGCATGGTAGCACACATCTATAATCCCAGTACTCAGGAGGCTGAGACAAGAGGATTGCCATGAGTTTGAGGCCAGTCTGAGCTTCATAGGAAGCTCAGGATCAACCTGGACTACAAAGGGAGACCCTGTCTCAATCAATCAATCAGTCACTCAATAGGGCATGGTGAATATGCCACAACTTTTTTAAAATCTCTAATTTTTCCTCTGGTTCTAAATGACACAGAATTTTGCATGATCTGCTACTTTGCAAAACTAATAATTTCCCAAAATATTCAGCTAAAATAACCCATTTGTTGCCACAAAATGCAGACACACACACAAAAAAAAATCTATGTGGCAAGTCCATGAAGCAGAAAAGCAAAGTGGTAAATACTTTCCATGGTATAAATCTGAGGCCCCCTTCATTTGTTAGCACGAATGTCTTCATCAGGAATTAACATATTAACATATGTTAATAACAATAACATAACATAACAATCACCAGGATAGCATGAGGACCATACCTTGCTACGTGTTGCTATCTGCACTAGAAACATAAAACCGAAATTCATGGTTCATTTGTCACTGAGAAAAACTTCCACCAAGTTTAGCAGCCATTGGACCACAAAGGGAACGCTGTAATGCAGCACCACAAATCAAAGAGGAAACGAGAAACACCAACAACTCTAAAGTTAGGATAAAGTGAAAGGTTACAATAAAAATTACTTTTTTATCATTATTACATAACCACAGGAAAAGCATATGAAATTTCTTATAAGAAAAATACCACATAATGAATGACTTCTGCAACTTTTTTTTTTTTTTTTTTTTTTTTTTTTTTTTTTTTTGGAGCCAGGGTCTCACTCTGTGGTCCAGGCTGGTCCTGAACTCACTTTGGAGCCCAGGCTGGCCTTGGACTCACGGCAATCCTCCTGTCTCAGCCTCCTGAGTGCTGGGATTACAGGCGTGCACCACCACGCCCAGCTTACATGGTGCTGGGGAAATCGAACTCAGGTACTTAGTGCTTGCTAGGCAAGCGCTTTAACTCAGGCCAGGACACCAGCTCCTCTGCCTTTGGACTCAGATTCAGACTGGAAAGTACATCATCTCTTCTGGTGCACAAGCCTTCACATTGGACTAGGCCTGATCATCAGCTCTCCTGTGTTGCTTGCCTGGCACCAGCAAATTTTGGAACTTCTCGGCCTCCACAATCACATGAGCCAATTTCTTGTAATAAATCTCTTCATAAACAGACAGATTGCTCTCCTACTTGTTTCTCTGGATAGCCTAGACTAATATGGAGGGAAGAAAATAACAGGATTTACTGAACATCCACCATGTGCTTTTTTCCACATTAACACATTTAAATTAAATTTCACGTAATATTCCCAATAAACCTGACAGAATGAGGAAACTAAGGTACAGAGACCCTGGTCCAGGCCTTCCAGCTGGCAAATGGCAGGCTGGGGCTAGAGCTCAGATGGCCATGCAGCATAAGCAAAGGGAAGACACACAGCTGGGCTCTGGACTCTGGAGCATTGCGTGCAATGTTTACTTTATTCTTTCACTGCCAGTTTCTGCCATTCTCAACAAAATGGCTTCTAAAACTGCTCTGTCACAATATCTCCCAGAACTTTACCTGGTAAAATTATGCAAGAGACCAAAAGGCAAAGTTTATTAGAATCAGATCAAAATCAACTATCAACAGACTCCTGGTAAAAATCTCTACTAGAAGTTAAAGGAAAAGGTTTTTAAGAGCACGAGATAGAATGTCTAACTATGGTTGCCCCTTCTGGCTCTGGGCTTTATTTCGAAAAATTGAAGTAAAGTGCTACTACAGTGTGTTGCTACAACCAAGGCAAGAGAAGCCTGTGTGGGATATTTCCACAATGCTGAAAGGGAAACACAAAAGTCTTTCAGAGCCAGACTTAAATAACACAGGAAATAATAGATACCAACACCTTAAAGAGCAAGATAAATTCTAGAAAAGATAAAGGCTTTACTTGAGATCTTGACTGTGCCCCAAAGACCCATGCACTAAAAGGCTTGCTCCCAAGGATGGTGCTACCGGGAAAGAGAGGGAACTGAGAAGTGGTGGAACCTCTAGGGGGTGGTAACTAGTTGGAGGACCGTAGGTCATTGGGTAGAAGAATTTCTAGTCTCTGTGGTCTGTTCTAAGGAAAGAACTGGGAGCCAGGAACTGTAAATGATAAGAAAAATACATACTATACTATCACACAGATAAACAGATTGTATTCCAAAGAGTGAGTATGAAAAGGAAGAGGAAAAAAGAGTAACTTTTCAGTGGAAAAACTTAGCAAGCACTAGCTCAAAGCCATGTGATCAAACTGAACATGAATAGTGGTCAGCCATATTACAGATATGACATACATCGATCATTAAATATAATATGGCTAGTGGCCTTTTACGTCTATGGGTTTCCTCCCAAAACCTATGACTGCATTGAAATCATAAGAAAAAAAAAAAAACCAGGCAAATCCCAACTGAAGTACATTCTACAAGATAACTCACCAGTACTTAAAACTGCCAAGGCCATCAACAATGAGAGAAGTCTGAATTTATCACAATCAAGAGACTAAGGAGACACACCTACTAATCAGAGTGAGCTATTCTGAGTGGGATCCTGGGACAGAAAAAGGACAGCAGATAAAAGCTAAAGAAATTTGAATACTGTATAGTCTGCAGTTAATAATAATGTAACTGTTAGTCTATTTTTGTTACAATTACAGATTCCTGAGATGAATCAACTTAAAAAGATGAAAGACTTACTTTAGCTCAAAAAAAGTTTGTAAAGGTTTCATCTATGGTCAGTTGGCCTCATTACTTTGGAGTCTGTGGCAAGAAGCTCAGATAGAACCCATTCAACTCATAGCAGATAAGAACACAACATGAAACAGAGGTTGCTAAGGTCTGAAAATCCCTTTCAAGGGCACATATCCAATACCCTACAATACCCCACCTCTTAAAATTGTCCTCTACCTCCCAGTAGCATACAGGATAATGCCTGTAACACAGAGGCCTCTGGGGGACATTCCAGACCCAAACCACAGCAGTACACGTATTACATCATTAACTGTAACAAACGTAACATGCTGTTTTAAGAAATTAATAATAAGGAGGGTTGGGGGCATAATTAGCAATTAAAGCACTTGCCTAGCCTGCACCAGGCCTTGAGTCTGCTCCCCTAGCACATACAAATAAACTGGGTGTGGTGACACAATCCTCTCATCCTAGAACTTGGGAAGCTGATGAAGGAGGATTGCCACAAGGTCCAGGCCAGCCTGGGATACGCAGAGTTTAGGGCCAGCCTCAACTCATACATAGTGAGTTTAGGACTACACAACCAAATTCTGTCTAAAAAAAAAAAAAATAGAAGAATGATAATAAGGGATAGTGGGTATGGTGTACACAGGTACTCTCTGTGCTATTTTCAGAGTATACTATAAACCTGAAATGGTTCCAAAATAAAAAGCTTATTCTTTAACCCTAATCACAAGTAAGTGCTTTTTAATTACATAAACCATCAACAAAATAGACATTAAAACTTTTGTACAAAATAAGAACTTGTAATTGTAACATAAAAATATCAGTTTGAGGAAAATATTTGTAGCAAATATGACAAAATCCTAAGACATACAAAATTTAAAGTCCATCAAACAAGAAACTAAGAAAAAAGTTAAACTGGCCAGAAATGTGGAAATCATACGAAGGGAAATGTACCAAGTTAAGTAACAAGAACAAGAAAAAAATTTAAAACACTAAAACAGGTATCATTTCAGCAGCAGAACTATTTTTCAGATAATTCCCAATGATGTCAATGCTACAGTTTAAACCACTTCATTATTGAAGTAAACTGATAAGTTCCTTCAAAAGTGCTATAGACCAAATCACATGTCTCCACCACCACCCCATACATTCATGCGCTGAAGTCTTAGATCCCAGTATGACAGTATTTGAAGATGGGGCCTTTGGGAGATTATTTTTAGATAAGGTCACAAGCATTGGCCCTGATGTTGGGATTAGTGTCCTTGTAAGAACAGACTTTGTGTGTGTGTGTGTGTGTGCATGCGTGCGTGTGTGCGTGTGTGCATGTGTGTGTGTGTATGTGTGTGTGTGTGTGTGTGTATCTTGTCTGTCAGTTTCCCTTACCCCCAGGACATGCCAATAAGGTGCCTTTTGCAAGCAGAAGAGGGCCCACACCAGAACCCCAATCATGCTGGTACCCTTATCTCAGACCTTCAGCCTTCTAAAATGCTGAGAAAACTTGTATGTAAGCCCCCAGATCTGTCACATTTTGTTACGGCAGCTCAAGCTGATCGATACAGAAAGGCAACTTAAGACACATAAATAGCTATGAGGCTGAGGGCGTACTTCGAGGTTAGAGCACTTGTCTAGCATGAGCAAGTCCTCTGTTCAGTTCCTCAACATCACATAAAAATTAGATGGGTGTGGTGGCACACCGCGGTAATCCCAGCACTTGAGGGGCTGAGGCAGGAGGATTGTCATGACTCTGAGGCCAGCCTGGGCTACCTAGTGAGTTCAGCACCAGTCTGACCTACAAATCAAGGGCCTGTCTCAAAAAAAAAAAAAAGAAAAAAAGCAAGAGTAATAAACATATTCATCATTCAAATCCAATAATCCTACACCTGTGATACTAACCTTTGAAATTGGTTTAAAAATGACAAGGCACACTCATTAAAACAGATGTTTAAGTTTTTAAACCAGTAACACTCCAAGTGTCTAACAATGGAGAAATGGTTGAGTAAACTGTGGTATTCTACTTGATCTAATACAGTGTAGTCATTTAAAATTATTACAAAAACTACATAAGCTTATACAGTAAATGTTTATAAAATTGAGTGTAATCAAAAGCAAAAATCTACAATTTTAATATGAGGCCAACCAAATAAATAAATAAGTTAAATATTAAAGGGGTTAGCTATAATCAAAACAATTTGTTTAAAAACACTTATCTAATGCTTTCAGAAATACCCAAAAACGTACTTGAGAGTCATGTTATTTTTTAAGCATACGCACATTCTAACTCTTTAATTACAAAACAGTAACTTTTTTTTTTTAATGTCCTGACAGTGGCCGGTACTCTCAAAAAAAAAAAGACAATGAAATGTGTATGTTTTATATATAATACAAGTATCATCAATTTCTCACTGTGACATACTTTTTATTATATTATTACTTACATAGAGATGGTTTCCAAGGCATCTTCAAAAATGTCCTGGGGAGGGGAATAAAAAATACAATGAGTTATTCAAAAACCAAGAATTCTAAATGTGAAAAAGTAAGATTATGTATATACGGGAGTGGGATGGGGGACTGGTGGGAAGGTAAAGTGTACAGGATAATCACTTAACTCTTAACAAGTAGGTTTCCCTTCTAGAAATCTGTGTAAATTTAAGTGAGGATAAATCTGTAAGGAATTTAAGTGCAGGACCTTCCATCTGAGCTATATCCCTAGCCCCTTTATTTATTTATTTATTTATTTTTGAGATGGAGGGTGGGATAAGTTTGAGTAAATAGCAGAATTGGTCAGGCTTGGCTCAAATTTAGCAATCCTCCTAACTAGCCTCCCAAAGTGCTGGAATTACAGTGGCCTGTGCCACTGCCTGGGCTCCGACCCCCATTCTTGACACCTCTATTCAATTCTTTACTCTCTCTTCTCTTAATAAAGACATAACATTCCTTTGCTCCAGACCTCTTTCAAGAGCTTTCCACTGCACTTAAGAGCAAATCCAAATTCCTTCCCACAATCTTTACAGATTTCAACAGCCCCACTGCCTCTGGTCACACCTCCACCCACCTGGTGGAAGCACTGCTCCACCTCTGCCACAGGGCTTTCCTTCTGTTCCTGATCATGGCTTGTACCTCCCACACTGCTCTGCAACTGACCCTTCTTTTCTCAGAATACTCTTCACTCAACACCTCCCCTGGCTGATTTTTCATCTTTCATCTTTCGGCTCAGAAACTCACTGCTCAAGAATATCATCTCCACCCACCTTAATTAAAATCACTAAGGACAGCAGCTTACTCATAGTTTCTCATCACCTGATTCATTTGCCTCAATAACACTTATCATAATCTCTAATCATCATCCTTGTTCACCTGGTTACTGTCTGTCTCTTGAATCACGTACATGTAAAAACCACCAAAGCTTAGCAGAGATGTTGCTCAATAACATCTCCAAACATCAGCTGTCTGTGGTCTTCCCACAAATATTGCCTAATGAATGAAGGAGCTGAGCTCGGACAGTTCAGGCACTCAAAGGTTTCAATGTGCTCGCTCTCCTCACAAACCTCAACCTAGAGACACTTAATGGGTGAACTTTACAAAGGAGAGAGGAAACCACCTTCCACATAGAAGGAGGGAAGGATAATATTTTCATTGAAAAATGATTCCCATCCCTCAGAAGAAGAACAACAAAAGAATATGAACACAGAAACCGATTTCACTTAAGCAGCATTTCTTCCTTTTATTGAAACAGTTTAATCAAAGATTACAGAGTTCTCTAAGGCATACTTCAGTGAAAATCAGACAAAAGGTAAACCTTTTTTTAAAAAAAGAGGTAAAGAAGGATGATTTGTTGAGTATCATTTATATTACAAGAACTTTACAAAAGTTATGTCTTTTGATTCCTCCATTCTACAGCAAGTGAATTCAGTATAGGTAATGACCTGCCCAACATTACACACCAGCAACTGAAAGAACTGGGGCTCAATCTCAGGCTAAACTCCTAAGCATTATTTTGAATGGTAATAAAATCTATCCATGCCAGGCCTAGCAGGGCAGGCCTATAACAGCACCATTGGAGGCCGGAGCAGGAGGATCAAATTCGAGTCCAGTGTGGACAACTTACAGCTTGGTGAGACTCTGTATCAACATGAAAATTAATAATTGGTTGGGGATATAACTTAATAAGAATGCCCTGGATTTCAACCCCACTATCACCCCAAAAAAATCTACCAAAAATTTGGAAATGAGGCAGCTGAGCACATTCTCTCAAATGTCATACTACTATACTATGTAACAAGCCCCCCCAAAGCTTATTCAATGCACTAGATGACAGACTTCTGTCTGATTTTGCTATTTACTGTCTGTTCACAGTCTACACACTATGGAGTTGAAAGTTAATTTATGCAATGTGAAGGACAGAAAAGATTACCACAAACATTATGTTTTTACTGTTCTGTAGGACACTACCTAGTTTTACGTAAGGCCTAGTAATCTTACTCTAACTTTTTTTTTCTTTAAAGCCTATAAATAACCAATTCCTCAAATACCCTTTGAATCAATTCATCATTTCACTGGATTCCTCATCAATGGATTAAAACTTTTTACATGCTCACTTTATGCCTTTATGATAGCCACATGTCTAATTTTATGAAAGTATGCTTTGGCATTGAGAGTGACAACACTCTCTGGGGAGCTGAACGTAGAGGTTGCCAGCTCCTTGGGAAAAGTGATATGATTCCATCTGAGGGAGGAAATGCCAGGGGTCAAAGAGGCTGCCTTCCTCTTTCTTGTAACATACTAACTGGGTGTCGCTCAAGGTCTCCACATCCAATTCAAATTCTACCCCTTTCCAGCCACTGCCTTAGGGAGCTCCTTCCCTCTGCAGGATTCCCCCAGGACCCTTGCACTGGACCTGACCTCCAGCTGCTGCTATTAGAGTCTCCCACTCATGTCCACAGGTACACCTGTGTATATATTCTTAACATAACTAGATTTTTCAACCTATAGTCATTTGTTTCTTCATATTCATTTCACCATTAACTTTCACAGCAACTAACCCAGCTTTGGTTTCACTTACAGTGATTACCATAAGCTGGTTTCTTGAAACTCCTCACTGTTACGTAGACTCAACATGTACTCACTGTAATCAAACATGGGTCGTCGCTAGGTACAACGGCACACCTGTAACCACATAAACCAGGCGTGGTGGCACACAATTGTAATCCTAGCACTTGGGAGGCTGAGGCAGGAGGATTGCCATGTATTCAAGGCCACCCTGGGGTACAGAGTGAGAACTTGCCTCTAAAGAAATAAATTAATAATTAACCCTAGAGAAAAAGGGCAAAGATTAAAGATAACAAATATCCTAAAGGTAGTAATTTCAAAACTACCAGTATCTATTCATTTTCAATGAGACCAAATACATTACAAACATTTCAGGCATTCTCACCTGAATGGTAAATTACTCTCCTAGCCTGGGTAAGGCCCTAGGTTCAATGCCCAGGACTGCAAAATAAAAAAGAAAAGAAAGAAAACCATGTACAGCCCAAGAAGTATCCAGTTTCCTTCCACATTGAGCAAAGTAAGAAGGAAAGCTCAGGCTGCTACAAATGGCCGTACTGCCTTCCAGGCACGTGGGTGCTGGGTTCATGCTCCGAAGGCAGCTGCACCCGTCCTGCCCTCCGGTGGCGGGACCCATCTTGAGGTACTACCACACTTCAGCGCGATGTGACAAGTATCACAATGGAACCGGTAATGGCACATCTCGTTTCTAACTTTCTCAAGAACCTCTTTTTACACCTGGATGGAGTGAAGGCCTTTAACCACTCTCTGACAGCCCAGCACAGCACTTCCCACTTCAAAGGCACTCAGCAAGGAACTCGTGACCGTGGGCCAGCTGAGTGCCCCTGACTTCAGGTACACAGGCCTGATCTCGAGCAGATTCAGCTTATGCTTTAGCAAATGAGCTCACCTGCAAGTGCTTCCAGAAGTCAGGCGAGCACCCAATGGCCTACTCCCTGCATCAGTGTAGCCTGAAATGCCCTGGGTCGCAGCAACTGACCCAGAGGGAGGAGAGGAGGTGCGGTGCTGCATCAACTGTCACGGCAACTTTCACCTTAATTCATTAACTTTGTCACACTCTGAGTAGCAAGAATGCATGAAAATTGATTTAAATGACAGCAGGTTCTTAATTAAGAATCTTAAATAATAAAGAGATTAGGATTTTTATCCCTAAGAAAAAAGAATAAAAATGACAAATGTCCTTCTAGCTAGAGTAACTTCAATACTATATATTATAAACTTCGCAGGCCTCTTCATCTGAATTTTAATTCAATTCATGGTGTAAATGCACAACTGGGGTACCACAAGAGAAAACGAAGTGGAAAACAGGAAATGAAAGTGAGTTACTGCATATGGACAAAGCTGAATCCCTCCTCCACGATCTCTTCTCCTCCCTCCCCTTACCTTCTCCTCCTCCTCTTCATCTTCCTCAGTCCCTACCTCCATTTTTTCCTCTTTCTCATATGGCTGACTTCATGGTCCTAAGGAAGAGGGCTGGCTGGAGCTTGCAGATGCCCTTCGCCTCAGTAAAAACCAGCCTACCCCACCTGCACAGTACCAGGCCCTTCACTGCTGTGTTCAGCCAACATTCCACCCTCCTGACCAATGAACCAGCGTGTCTGGTACTACGGATTCACAGAACTCTGGAGCTGTTGACAACTTCACAAGCACAGATTCTACACCTGCCTCTGGGGTACATGTGAATCATTCCAGGCAGATGAGACACAAAGAGAATGCCTTAGCTAAGCCTGGTGGCATAGGCCTGTAGCCCCAGCACTCTGGGAGGCTGGGGCAGGAGAATCACAAGTTCAAGTCCAGTCTGGGCAACTTTGCAATTTAGCGAGATGAAAAGGCTACCCCAGTTTCCCCCAAGGATTAGGATAGAAATTAAAAGCCACAGGCACTGGGGTGCCAAGGACTGCAAACACTGTTCACCACAGGACTCACGTCTGTGAATCAAGGTGTCCAGAATGAGAACACAGGTGGATCACTGTCATACTGACACACCAAGAAGAGTCCTCAGATAGTGAACACATTTGGCACACGTGAAGAGGGCATATTACCAGGGGAAGAAATCACGTAAGAAATGCACATAAATAGCCATGTTTATAGCAACATAATTCATAATAGCCAAATCCTGGAAACAACCTACCTGCCTGTCCATAGAGGAATGGTTAAAGATGTGGTACCTGTATACAATGGAATACTTTCCAGCCATAAATACACACAGAGATGAAGCATTTGAATGAAAATGGGGCCACCTAGAGTCAATAATGCTCAGTGAAATGGACCAAGCACAAAAGAATGAGTACAGATGGGCGTCCCTCTTATGAAATGCACAAAAAAGGCCCCAATATGAATGACAAGGTAGAAAGAGAGGCAATGGTCAGGTAGGAAAGGGGTGAACCTCTGAAAAAGGGGTGGACATAAGACACTCACTAATTCCCTAAAACCCATGGTTCTAATGTGTTACAGAATTTGAAATTCATGTATTTACAAAAATAATACTACATTTTATGTTAAGTGAATTTTTATCATAATAAAATTAGTTTAAATTTTAAAAAAAATAAAAAAGGAATGAGTAAACTTAAGTGATACCACTGCCTATTAAAACTTGAATGAAGGGGCTGAAGGAATAGCTCAGCAGTTAAAGCGCTTGCCTAGCAAGCACTAAGTCAAGGGTTAAGTACCCAAGTTTGGAAATTTTTATTTTAAAAATTCACTCCTTGAGATTAAAAATAATTTTGCATCCTCTCTAATGCAGCACGTTAGTAGTTCCCTGTGTGCTTGCCTCCCCCACCTCCGCCCTGAGCTGGCCCAGGGCCATGCCCACTGCAACAGCCCCACACTGCTCGCCTGTGTCCCCTGCCCCGGTCTGGCAGATCTCATGTCAGGTACATGTTCTAGCATTAACCAGGTAAGTTCTGTGTCCTTTAAAACTTCATTTTTATTATTTTTAAAAAGCACAGATCTAATAATAAAAATTGGAGACCCGCAGGGAGTAATAGTCAGACCAATGAAAACAATTACTTTTATAAAATTAGCAATTATAGATAAGCAAATACAGTACATTTTTACCAAGCAATTATTACATGATGAGACCACCAAAAAGAGGCACCTAATTTTTATGAAGACAGAGTGGGTGGACATGGGGGCCGAGGGAGAAAGAGGAGGCAGAGAGAACTCTATGAGGTAAGTCTTCAAGGTGCAAGAATTTACTCAGGTCACTGCCTCCACAGACTGAGGAACAAGGATTACACATAGACGTCTACTTCGGGTCAAGGAGCAGAGGCAGGCAGCAAGTCCTGCTTCCCAGTATCATTACGGAGCCAATAAAAAAGCAGCTTAGAGGTGATCCATACACAACAACGTAGAGATCTCAAAAGATACTAGAGATACACAAGAGTTTTCATCTTCACAAGTGCAAACAAACAAGTTTGCACTCAAACAAATGCTGCCAAGTAAATACCAGAGAACTGTGACTCAGCAGCCAGGGCCCATCGGAGGACAGTGTGCTCACACTGAAGGCCTGTGCCTTGATTTTAACTGCTATTGTAGAGAAACTTAAAGAAATGTGTACGAGTAATTGTTAGATTTCACTTGGGTCTACAAAAGCCCCAGATTCGGAAAGGTACAAGAACCAGGCCTGAAAGTACAGGCTTTTAATCCTAGCACTCTGGGAGGCTGAGGCAGGAGGTTCACCAGTTCAAGCCCAGTATGGGCACCTCAGCAGCACAGCAATACCCTGTCTCAAACAAGCAATAAGAAGGGGCTAGAGTACAGCTCAGAATGAAGACCCTGAACTGGAATA
>PVKB01000062.1:965456-1326830 GCA_004027205.1 Ctenodactylus gundi
GGGGGGGGGGGGGGGGGGGGGGGGGGGGGGGGGGGGGGGGGCAGTGGTATCTACCAGAAAGTGATTAGAACATCAAAGAAGACCAGAGAGTGAAAGGCTAGACAGTTCCTACCCCTGGGAGTTTCCACAGGTAGTGATGGGAAGTCTGTCACGTGCTCAAATGTTTAAGTAGCAAGTTTGTCTCTACTAAGTCTGATATCTCTCTCTCTCTCTCTCTCGCTCTCTCTCTCTCTCTCTCTATATATATATATATATATATGTATGTATGTGTGTATGTATGTATATATATATATATATATATTGCTTTTAACTACCCTGCCAACATGGCACAGTAGAAAGCATGAATTTAGATTTAATGGTAGACCTGTCCAGGCCTGAAGTTTGATTCCACCCTTGACCGTCAGCAGGCCTAGCCCTTCTAATCTACCACTTCTTGATATGTATGGGGATTCCAACACTTCCCAATATTGCTACCAGGGCTTTAGTGAGATGACACATACAACAGGTCTGGCTCAAAATAGGCTCCACAAACACAATTACACAGGAAATTAAATTCTCAGATACAGGATCAATTACTGTGCTCACAGACAGCAAAGCTGGGATCCTTTTTCCCAGCTCCTCATCAACTCGTTTTCACACAGATTCTAAGTCTCTTTTAGAAGAGAGAAAAGTCAAATGGGATAGCTGGACAAATATTTACTCAAAAAATATGAATTACTTTCACTCATCTTAAAATGTGTTTGCTTCTTATTCTTCTGTTGGGCAGAAAGTTAGACATTAGCAGGCCTGGAGACAGGCAGCTGGGGCTACATAAAAAATCAAAGAAAACACAATTTTTTTCCTTTTCTCCATTTACTTTCTTAGTCACTAGTGAGAGATAAGATCCACACAAACTTGTGGTTTCAAACTTCAAGAGACTGTAACATCCTCTGAACATGCTGATAAGGTCCTGGGCCAACACCAAGTCCAGACCACGGTTGGGGAGTTAGGAAAAAAAAAAAAAACCCTCAAAGTCTGTCTCAAAGCAAACTAAATAGAAAAGAGCCACCTAGAAATTAAATAGAAACCCACTTTGCTCTGAAGTATGAAGCAAGCAGATCAGCACGATCCATGTTTCTGGATGGGGTGGGGGGGGTTCTTTTTGGCTTGTTTTGTTGTTTCTGTTTCATTATTTTTTGTTTTTCTGAGGCAGTGCCTCGTTGTATAGTCTAGGCTGGTCTTGAACACACTGTGTAGCCCAGGGTAGCCTGAAACTCATGACAGTGCCCCTGCCTCAGTTTCCTGAATGCTGAGATTACAGGTAGATATCACCACACCCAGTTCCATGTTCTTTATAAAAGAACAATGACCTCAGAGGAAGAAAAAGATATTCCTTGAAAGACCCAGTGAACTGTCATTTTGGTGCCTGTCTGCTTTCAATCCGGAAGGTATGCTCTTTCTCTCTCCCTTTGAATAAAATCTAACATATTACAACAAACTCTACCAACATTCTATACAACGGTCAGCTTGTCTAAATTCTTTCACGAAAAGACACAAAAACAGAAGTGTGCCACGGGTTCCCACTTGCACTGCTTTAGGACTCAGCTTCCCGGTGCCACTTCACGACACATCCCCTTCCTACACAGGGGAACGCCCAGTACATAAGGCATGGCGCACAGGCACAGAGCCTCACAAACCTCACAGGCCGCGACTCGTAATGCACAGTGAGACCTGTAACCGCAGAACTTGGGAGACTGAGGCAGCAGGATTTAAAGTTCAATGCCAGAGCAGGCGAAACAGTGAGAGATGGTCTGAAAAAAAGGAAGCAAAAAACAACCACTAGGTGTCGCTTTCACAAAAAAATTTGAGTTGGAAAGCACAACTCTAGCTTCTACTACACACAGAATGTTAATTTTAGGAAGGAAAAAAAACTATTTCCCCTTTTTGCATTTCATTATAAAATAAAATGTAGCTTAAGGCAGAAATTAAATTCTAAAGTTAATACTTTTTTAAAAATGTACAGTTAAAATTAACATGGAGCAAATACTCTACATGTATTAGAGGTATTTTTAAATTAAAGTAACAGACCTCATGTATCTTCTCCCACCCCCGCTCCCAGACACAGCCTCCTGTTCTACCCTGCCCTGCAGGAGGACCTCTGTCTCGGGCTCCAGCCCGACCCACCATGTGATTCTACCGTTTTCCAGCCATGCACCTGTGAGCACACTGTGACCTTCTGAAACTGAACCAAAATAAATCTTCCCACCCTAAAGTTGTGGATGTCAGGTATTCTGTCCCAGCAATGAGAAAGTAACTGAGACAGCTCTGGTAACCAAAACAGCAACAATAATAACAGGTAACATTGCTGAGTCTGAGCACTCATAGAAATCTTTAACAACTCATAACATTTTCATAATAACTTTATGAAATAGGTTATTATAATGTTGAAAAGAGGAAACTGAGATGACAAAATTTAATTAACACATCCATAGCTCAGCCTATTTTTCATCTATGCAATCAAAAAAAACACTTAATGTATAGCAAATTTGGGGATTTAAATAAAATAATAAATTTAACAGTAAAACAAGCAAGATATTGGGAGTCAGGAGAGATGAAGGAGGGAGTGGGAGCCTGAGAAAGGAGGAAAGGAAGGGAATGTGAAGTCGTTGCAGTACATATGTGCACGAAATTCTCAAGTTCACTGTAACTACTGTACCTCGCATGTGTACACTAATAAAAATGAGGGAAAATAAATTTAATGCACCCAGCCCAATATATAATGTCTCTCTCTCTGTTTCTCTCTCGGTCTCTCTCTCTCTTTTGCTCTGTAGTCAAAACTAGTCCAGAACTCACTACATAGCACAGAATGGCCTTGAACTCATGGCAATCTTCCTGCCTCAGCTTCCAGTGTTGGGATTCCAAGCATGCATGACCACATCTGTCTATAATCCCTACCATGCATAGCAAAGTGGTTCTGTAGCAGAAAGTGTCAGTGTACCGGGATGAACAAAAAGAGTCCTCTTGTGTCACCTTTTTCAATCCTCAAACTTGCCAGCTATTACAGAAAAATGGCAGAGAGAGCGTTCTTTCACCGGTACCTTCCCTTCAAAGAAAATGTCTTAAGAAAACAAAGTAGAACCTTATTATGTACAATAATATAAGCGCTCCAAGGATCCTTCAACGGTGACCTCAACCTGAGCCCCTGTAGCGCAGGAAAAAGAAAGTAAGGCAACCTGAGCTCACACATTTGGAATCATTCTGCCTGGCTGCAAATCCCATTTCACCATTCACCACCTCTGCGACCTTGAGCAACTGTGCCTCTGGTTCTCATTTCACTGGGTTCTCCACACATTAAAAGCACTTAAAACAAAACATCCAGAGCTAGGGGCATAGCTCAGTGGTTAAATGCTTTCCGAGCAAGCACAAGGCCCTGAGTTCGATTCCCCAGCACCACATAAACAAGGCATGGTGGTGCAAGTCTGTAATCCCAGTGCTCAAGAGGCTGAGGCAGGCAGTAGGATTCTCTGAGTTAGAGGCCAGCCTGGACTAGATAGTAAGTTCAGCACCAGCCTGGACTACAGAGTGTAACCCTGTTCAAAAATCAAAGCAAAAAAAAAAAAATCATTGGTTATTCTCAATATTAAAGGTGCAACTTGAATCTCTTGAAATGCCCTGCCTAGTACTTACTACGCACTGTAGCTGGAGGCGAGAAGGAGGATACATCTGGCACCAAGAATTCTGGTTCTGCTTCCACTTGGATGACACATTCTGACGTCCCCAAATAGTCATTCTACCACTTTGGGGTCAGCAAATCACAACCTGAAGTCACATCTGCCGGCTGCCTGTTTTGGTCAATAAAGTGTTACCGGACCCAGCCACAGCCAATCAATTCACAACTGTCTATGGCTGCTTTCATGTAACATTTGAACAGTAAAAGCAATTGCAAATAGGATCATATTGTACACAGAGCCAAAACTATTTACTCTCTGTCTCCTGACAGAAAAAGTCTGCTGACTGTTATGGTTTAGATGTGGACTATCCCCTAGAAGCCCCGTGTGTTTGGATGTTATGGATTATCATGGATTTCATGTGCTGTCAGGATGTGGGGCCCGGTCAGGACAGTGGATTACAGGTATGTAGTTGTTCACAGGTGTGTGGCACAATACCAGGCATGTGGCCTGGAAGGATATAAACTCTCAGCCAGGCTTGTGCTGGAGACCCAGACCCTCCCTCTACAATGCCCTGAGCAGCTGTTCTCTGCCAGACCCTTCTGACCATTGCCAGCTGCCCGTGGTTGAACTAAAACCTTCTGAAGCTGTGGGCTAAAATAAATCTTCCTCCCTTGCCTTATTAGTATTGGGTATCGTGACCTAGCAATGAAAAAGTAACTAAGACACTTAACTTGGTATAAATGAATCCAACACTCAATGTCCTGCCCTTTTCCTGCCATTGTTCGTGAAGAGGACAGAGTGAAAAATAGAGAAGGGAAAAAAATCTACAAAGTTTCAAGTGTTGGAAAACAGATCTCTTTCTCTCTCTCTCTCTCTCTCTCTCTCTCTCTCTCTCTCTCTTTCTCTCTCCCTCTCTCTCTCTCTCTCTCTCTCACACACACACACACACACGTGCGCACAAAGACCCACTGCCTTCAAGTTTTGAATTCAAGAGGAAACTAAGGCTAAGACCCTGGGCTATGGAGTCCCACCTTCAGCGCCAGCATTTAACAACTATATGTGGCTTTGGGCATGTTCCTTAACTTCTCCAAGATTCATATTCTTCATCTGTAAAGTAGAAAGAGCAATAGCACCAAATTTGTGAGGCGGAAGGAATTAAGTGAGATGTAGCTGGCCTTTAGTAATGCCTAGTACACAGCAAGAATCAGATAGTGTCAGCTCTTAGTAAATTATTTCATTATAACTACTACAGGGAAAAGCTAAGACTTTTGTGTATTCATATGTGTCAAGAATAAACTCTCATTCCAACCTATAGTCTTCCCTCAACAGCAGGAATTTTCAACAAGAAGTTAAAAGCCTAACAGCACAGTTGTAGAATGTAGAAAAGCAAAGTTTAAATTATATGGTAAAACAAACCACCGATTCAATACCATTGTAAGTGAAATGCTGACACTTTCATTTCCAACAAGAAGCAATTAGAAATGGTAACATATTCAAACCTAGCAGAAAAGAGACTGTCAGAAGAGATAATTAGTATAATAAGCCATGAAATTAGTATCTCAAATTTCATATATGTTATCCACCAAAAATGAATTAAAAATTTGAAACATGCTTTAAAATGAATGTTAAAACTCCGGTAACAGAAATGCATTATAATAAAAAGAACCTGGAATGAGTGCAAAAGGTACAGAGACTTTGGAGCTGAAGGACGTGTTTTATTTGGATTGCAGTGATGGTTAAATGTTCTTATACATTTATGATAGCTAAAATGTGCACTTACCTTGGGAGCACGCTATTGCACCTAAATTATACCTAGATAAAACTGCTTTTAAAAGGAATGTGAGAAAAATAAATATTAAATTTTTCCATAAGACTGTTTTTTATTATGCTAAAGATGATATCACAAAAGCACTCATCACTTCCACAGCACTTGTGTTCTTACATCTGTTAACTCATTTTTTTTCTTTATAACATCCCATTGAAGGGATTTAGTTTTATCCCTAGTTTACAAATGATGAAACTGGGTCACAAAGCATGTTAAATATCAGAAAGAGGACTTAACACCACAAACGTTGACCACTGTGATCTATAGCAATTCTGTTAAAGCTTTTGAAATTATTCTTGAGAATTTTGTTCATTTAACTAAGAGGGCCACGTGACAAACAAAGCGAAGCTCATACTGAGACAGAGCTACAGGATATTCTAACTTCTCTTCACAACACGTATCTCAATCATAAAAACACACGCAGGTGTGTGGTTATTTATCTGGGTCTGCCCTCCATCTGGCAGAGGTGCATGAGGCACTTCTACCAGCTGTACTTAGAAGGACGAACAGCGCTCATAACAGCTGCTGCACCCGGAGTACTACCCGGAAGAATGAGTGAAAAACAAGTAAATGGGCCAAGAAATGCACTAATGCATTCATTTACTTAGCAAGTGTTACTTTCTATTGTGATAGGATACATGTGTGTACACATATGTGTGTGTACACCTATATATTACTGCTTCGTAAAAGAATGTAGAAGCTATCCTGAATAACAAGCTACAAAACTATTGCTGAACAGATCAGTTCTCTTGTCACTATGGAGATAATATAGAATATTTTTAACAAATCTATAAGCCAAGCCTTATGCTCTTACATGTTCTCATACTGTCACATGTAAAACTGACATTTTTCTAAACTAGGCACAATTATTATCCCAGAGCTAATAAACAGTTTACACAGGGGCCTGAACTCCACAGCCTGACCTCCTATTCATCATGTCAAGACAAGATGTTTTTACATAGAGAAAATTTAACCAATAAAAATCCCAACATTATTTTCAGTGGAACCTGACAAGTAGTTCCAAAGTTACCTGGAAGAAACAAACTTTGTAAAATTTGTCCCCACAAAGCAAATCAAAACTATGGGACTGGCATAAGAATTTATGCGTTTGTATGCATACCAATTATATGTGTGTGTATCAACAGGACATAAGAATACAGTTTCAGGGCCAGGCATGGTGGCACATGCCTGTAATCCCAGTACTTGGGAGGCTGAGGCAGGAGACTGAATTGGAGCCTGGGCTACACAGTGAGCTCAGGACCATCCTGGACTATCAGTGAGACCCTGTCTCGAGAAAAATAAATAAATAAATAACAGATTTCTACACATAAATTTATTTCACAACTCAGTTAAGACTTTACACTGGAGAGAGCATAATGAATTATTTAACAAATGATGCTGAGGAAACTGGCTATCTATTGAGGCAAAAATAAAAGAATCACACAAATTTCCAAATAGACTAAGAATCAAAAATAACAAATTAATATAAAGGTTTTTTAATATAATCTTGAACTACGGATTGGGGATACAGTTCAGTGTCATAGAGCACATGCTCAGCATGTTGAAGGTCCTAGATTAATGAGAGAGAGAAAGAAAAACAACAAAGACACAAGAACCAGAAGCCAAAAAGGAAAAGGATTTGGCTCATAAAAAAATTAAGATAAGCAGCTGACCAGGAGAAAATAATTACAGAAATGATTTAGAAGTAAAAAGAACTCAATCACTCAGGCAGGGCTGGAATTTGTGATCCTCCTGCCTCAGCCTCTCAGAAACTATTCTCTAAAACATATAACTTTTACAGGTTAGTAAGAAATAGGACATGAAAAAGAGTAACAAGCGAAGGGTACAATGTACACACTTCACATGACACTGAAGGAAGAAATCCAAGGAGGTGACAGTGCAATCCTTTATCCCCAGCACTTTAAAGGAGATAAGGCATGAGGATCCGGGTTCAAGCCCAACCTGGGCAACTTAGCAATTTAGTGAGACTTTGGCTCAAAACAAAAAGAAATAAACAAAAAGGGCCGGGGAAGCAGCACAGTGTGAAGACCCTGGGTTAAGCCCCCAGAACAACAACAACAACAAAAAAAAAAACTTCCGATAGCAAATAAATTTTAAAATGTGCACTTAGAAGTGAAGACTAGGCTGAGGAAGGAGTGGAAGGCCAATGCATTCAGGACCAGCCTGGAGATGATGCAAGACCCTGTCTTAAAAAAAAAAAAAAGTCACACTATTTTATAAGGTTGACAACATGTCAGTTTGCACAGACCTGAGAAAATGAGTGTGTGCTGTTGCCACAGTCTTCTGAGGAAGGCAGGTTTACAGTATCCATTGACACAGCAACACTACTTTTAGGATTCCATACTATTAAACTACTCGTGTACTTCCATTATAATACACACTGCACTGAGGGGAAAAAACAGGCAACACCCAAATGATCTTCAAGAAGAAAGTGAAGCTGGGCAAGGTGGCACAGGCCTGAAATCCTAGCAGGAGGACCCCTATTTCGAGCCCAGCCTGGGTAACTTAGCTAATGAGTAAGGCTGTCTAAAAATCAAGAATAAAAACAGACTGGAGGAAGTAAATTATGGTATACTTATATGATCCAATACTTTTCAGTCATTATATAAAAACAAAACAAATAGTAAAAACATCTCTAAGGCATATTAAGTAAAAACTATAGTCTTGTGAGAGATGGAATGTACAAAATCTCACTTACACTTTTGACATTTTTCCCTCTTTATCTTCCTCTCTGTGTATATAAACAGTATATTCATGAACCAGTTGAGAGCAATGGATTGCAAATACTGCAGTCCTTTACTTCTACATACTTCGAAGTATATTTCCTAACAATAGACATTCTCTTACCCAACTACGATAGTCCACTCCTGCACATGAAGCTACTTTATATTTCCGTCCATATTCCAGTGTTGCCAACTTACCCAAAACATCCTTAACGGCCTTTTTCTGAACAAATGAACACGATCTGATCTAGAATCAGCAGCTGTATTTATCAATAGCTGTCATGTCACTGTAGCTTCTCTCACTCTGGAACACTTTCACCGTCTTTAACTTTTATGACACTGACAATGGTGGAGGATATAGCCCTCCCCCTCCAATGATCTTTCTCCTTTGAACTATCCCTGATGGAGACCCAGAAAGTGAAATATCATACGGTTTCTCCAACATGAGGAAAACAAACCACAAAATAAGAGATATGGAAGAAAGTAAGAAGACTGACTTTGTGGAAATGGAAAGGGAAGGAGTGGGGATATGTAAACATAAATGAATAATAAATAGATAGATCTTAAAAAAAAAACTTTTCCTGAGGGGTCCTTCTGACTCGAGTCAAGGTAGACTACTAGAGAAGAAGCGCTGTGTCCTTCGAGGCATTTCTTGCTGGAGGCACAGATGTTTCTTGCTCTTTCACTGACCTTAATTTGGACCACCTGATGAAGTATCGTTGAGTGTCTCTGCTGCATAGTTACTATTTCTACCCCACAATAAATAAGGAGACTGAGGCAAGACAGTGTAGGAACAGATCAATACGCTCCTCACCCAAATGTGCTCACAGACTCACGCACCTGCATCAGTGCCACCCTGAATCCAAGCAGACACCTGACACTGGAGTCTCCACTCCAGCACTCCACTTCCACCACCACCTCTGGCGTTCTACCAAAGCAACAGCTCTGAATCCCCATTTATCCAATTACTCCCCACTGAGTTGGACTCAAAAATTCCTATTATTTTCAATGTTCTACACTACTACAAGGTATGATCAAAATATGCAGTGAATGCTTTTGTAAAAAAAATTATAGTAAAAGACACTTTGTTGTCCTTTCCGTTAATACCCTTTCTCCTTATTTTTTTTTTTTTTCTTTTTTGAGACAGGATCTTGCTCTGTGGTCCAGGCTGCCTGTACTCATTATGTAGCCCAGGCTGGCCTCGAACACACAGCAATTCTCCTGCCTCAACTTCCCAAATGCACCACATGCTCAGTTTATACGGTACTGAGGAATCAAACCCAGGGCCTTGTGCTTGCTAGACAAGCACTCTAACCACTGAGCTAACCCCTGGCTACTGCCCCCCTCCCCACTCATCCTTTGAACAAACTTATCGCACCATTCCAGCCAATTTCTGAAGCAGTTCTGGAGGTCCTCTTCTGTGAGTGTCTCAAAAAGGTGTGATCAATAATACAGTGAATGCTGCTGCCAAGTGTCACTTCCTGAAAAGGCGGGCTTACAAAAACACAATGAGCTTCTCAACAATCTCATTCACTGGTTCTGCATGGTGTGACGTCTGGCTCTTCTTCAAAGTCAAAATGACCATGAAAAGTAAACATTCTGAATCAAATCAGGATATCCAGGCAGCCATGACACATAAACACATCCACAAAAAGGACTTCCAGGTGCCTTCAAAAGTGACAAAGGTAAGTTCTAAGTTCATTAATAGTGATGTGTCTTTTACTCTAACAGAATTTTAAATTTTCTTTTCTTTCAGACAGAATCTCACTTTAGTCGAGGCTGGTCCCAAACTTACTACGTGGCCCAAACTAGTCTCAAACTCACCTCCTGCCTCTCAGCCTTCTGAGTGCTGGAGTACAGGCATATACTACCATGCCCAGCTAATTTTTATGCAATGCCTAGGCATCATACCCAGGGCTTTGAGCATGCAAAACAAGCACTCAAACCATTCACTAAACTATGTCCCCAGCCCCTAAATTTTTAAAATTTAAACACTAGCCATATTTTTAATAATACCTCCTTAATTATTATGCTACTCAAACTGTCCCAAATTCAGCCTTTTAAAGGATATTTTTTAGGGACAGGAGGAATGGCACAGCAGTTAAAGCGTTTGCCTCGCCAGTGCAAGGCCCTGAGTTCGATTCCCCAGCACCACATAAAACTGGGCATGGTGGTGCACATCTGTAATCCTAGCACTCAAGCGGCTGAAGCAGGGGGATTGTTCTGAGTCCAAGGCCAGCTTGGGCTACACCAGCAAATTTAAGACCAGCCTGGACTACAAAGCAAGACCCTGTCTCAAAAAAAATTTTTTTTTAATTCTCATAATTTACCCCCTCCTTCCCCCAGCCTAAAACCAACCACTCCTTCGTCCCATCCACACTTCATAAGCACCTAGTTCCTTTCTTAAGCTGTCCTTCCTGAGGCTACCTAGAGAGAGGGCTTCCTTACAACTGCAACTCAATGGAAGTAGACAACAGAAAAATCTAAACAAACCAGGGTCATACAGATAGTGCTCACAGCTTAGAGGAAACAAACAGGGTACGCAGTAAAGAGAAAGCTGCTTAGAAGATGGACCAGAGGACAGTCTCACGGGGAACCTGGCCTCCACAACATGGGAGGTTGACAAGTCTGGCGGCATGGGTGTGAATGAGTCACACAAACCAGCAAGCACCCACGCAAGAGCACTGTGGTAGGAAAGACTTCGACATGTCCAGGAAATGCAATGGGAGCAGAGGAGGCTACAACAACAGGAAGAAGGGAGAAGGACCAGTGAGGAGCTGAAGCAAGCAAGCAAAAGCCAGACAAGGGCAGGGGCTCTCCTCTAAATGCTACAGATAACCACCAGAAAGCTGGAAGCAGGCCAGCAACATGAAAAAAACAGCGTCTGAGCTGCAGAATGGACACTAGATTGCAGAGGACACAGAGAAAGCAGGGAGGCTGGTATGTCAGGAGGTAAGGTGGAAGGATGCTGATGCTGAGTTTGAGGTCAGCCTGAGCAATGTAGTGAGTTCAAGGTCAGCCTGCACTGCATAGCTAGACCTTGTCCAGGTGAGGGAGAGGGATGAGGAGGGAGGGAGGGAAGGAGGGAGAGAAGAAAGAGAGGAAAGAAGGGAGGGAGGGAGGAGACACTCATAGGTAGCACCTCCAAAAACGGGGATACGGGCCTGGGGTGATGGCAATGGTGATGGGAAAGAGGGCTGGAATGGAGCCATATCCAAAAAGTAGACTTGATAGAACTAGCTGGCAGCAGAGGCGTGGTGGCAAAGGAAGAGTATATTAAAAGGATCGAAAAAAGAAAATCAAGGAAGAGGCAATAGGTTTGTTTTGGTTTGGTTTTATTTTTGTTTTTTAGTTGAACAATGCTGTTTTGAATCGTCTTTAAAGTCCTGTTTTTGGTCCTGAAATCTTACAAAAGGAATGATTATCTCCATTTGCCAACACTGAAATGGAATGCTTTACAGTCTTGGGCAAAAGTTCATTAAATATGTCACAGGCCCCTCAATCTTAAAATGTTCAAATGTCAACTACCTTCATGTGATTCCTGATTCCGCAAACACACAGACTTCAAATTCTCACTTGCACTGGGCTTTCCCCTTCAAAGGAGGCACTCTTATCTAGGTTAAATTAACATCCTCCTATATAAACTCAAGGAAGACAAAGACAGGAAAGCCTACAGAAAAATATAATTCTTTCTAAACTAGTAGCTTTAACTTTTAAGTTCATAACTGACTATATGATTAGATTGGAAGAGACTGATATATTTATTAGTAAACTCATCTCCAGTTTTGTTTATAAAATCAAACTACTTAAATGAAAGGGAATTCCAAAAATCTGAATGTTTCCAATCTTGAAAAGTTGTGAAAAACAAACATCACACATGCTATAACTAAATAAGCAAGTTGCTAGAAAGGTGAACATCTGAACGATCCCTCTAAAAGCACTGTTAGGATTAAAGTGGAATCATCCTCATTTTATGAGTGCTTCTTATCTACCTCAGGAAGAAAACAGCATGTGTTGTGTCACTCAGCCCCAATGCAAGAGTCAGGAAAACCATGGCTCAAAATGCCTAGCCCTTGGTTCCCTGGTTTTAGCCAGTATTCTAAAAGGACATTTACCACCATGGTATTTAGAAATAAAAACAAAAAACAAGGGCTGGGAATATAGCTCAGCAGTTAAGAGTTCGCTAGCAAGCACTAGACTCTGAGTTCAATTCTCCAGCTCTGCATAAACTGGACATGGTGGTGAACACCTGTACTCCCAGCAATCGGGAGGCAGGAGGACTGCCACCAAAAAAAATAAATAAATAAATAAGTAAAAACCAAAGCCTTTCCTCCTCAAAATAGATCTTAAAATTATTACCAGAAAATGAATATACAAATATAATCAACTAGTTACAGTATTTGAAAACAATAGCACTATGATTCTTTCCTGCTCTAGAAAATCTTTCTCATATGAATGCACTTATAAAAAAAAAAAAAAAGGAAGTATCTACCTGGATAGGATGGTATACATCGGTAATCCAGCTACTCAGGAGGCTGTAGCAGAAAGATAGTGAATTTGAGACCAGTGTGGTTAGCTTAACAAGAGCCTGTTGCAAAAAAAAAAAAAAAAAAAAAAAAAAAAAAGGAAGGCCTGGTGGCACAAGCTTCCAGTATTTTGAGAGGCTGAGGCAGGAGGATTCCAAGTCGGAGCCCAGCCTGAGCAAGCTAAGAACTAAGTAGGAAACAGCATCAAGGGGTTCGTGTGCCCAAACAAAGCATAGAAGCAGAGGCATGGAAGACAGAAAAACGAGGCTCTTAATAAAACCATGCAAGGCAGGTTTCTGCTCCCTAACCAGGCGGCAGGCACTAAGAATACGGCAGGTAAGGGATTTATAATTCCTAATTCCCTCCCTCTTCCTTCCCATGGCAGAGTCACAGTCTTCCAAGACCAGGTCTAAGGGAGTCCCTTATACAAATAAGGCAAAAAGGTGATTGACTCAATTTGGATCAGTTCAGAGACAAGCTAGTCACAGACACAGCCTGCATTTTTCCTCCCCTCCTCCGCTCCGGGCTCCCGGGCAGGTGCCCCGTGTAAAGCCCCCTACAAGAAAGCTTGCAGGAAATTACAAATGAAATTGCAAGAACAAGATTCTCAGTCACCATCACGCAGCACCGCAGGAAAATGAGCCATGCGTTACCACCCACACCGGTGAGACCACGTCTCAAACAATAAAAAGGGGCTGGGGCTGTAGATCAGAACAAAATCAGAGCTAAAGGAGATGGCTCAGCAGTAAAGTGCTTTCCTAGCACGCACAAGGACCTGGGTTCAATCCACACTACCGGAAAGGCTAAAAAGAAAGCAAAACCTGTACCTCATTGCCACTCAGATGAACACCAGTGGAGGCAACTAAGTACTTATTGTATGTTGGACACTGAGGAAAGTGCCAGAGCTGCGCACAGTAACTCTGAGGTGAGCATCTGACTATCCATCTGGCTGACAAGACTACCGATTAGGCAGAAAGGTTAGGTAATTCTCCTGAAACCATACAACCAGCAGGGAACAGTACCCACCATGTCTGCTGCGCACCTACCTGCAAGCCCATCCTTCTTCTTTCCTCTCCCACATGTCTTGCATGGAACACATACAATCTATCTGAAATCAGGTGATCAGGTGGTTTTTAAAAAAGCTTTGATTCTCTGTCTTACTTAAGACCGGATATAGTGAGACCCTCTTCCTCAACTGGCAATGGCTGAGAAACCAACTGTTTATACATCCTTCCAACAGGAACCTAAGCATGTTGAATAAACAGCAGCTGAAATGAACTAGAAAATCAGAGGGAAAAAAGTATAATCCATATTAACTACACATGTGCTTTCTTGCATGGAAAAATTATTCTTGCAGGCAGAGTAATTTACAAAGCTCTCAAGGCTCCCTTCGGCCAAGTGCTGACCCAAATGCATCCTGCCGTCCACTCCTGCTTACCAATGCCTAACCCTTGGGCTTTATCCTACTGCATTATTAGAACTGTATAACAGATGCAAATTTGTATTTCTGCCAGGGAAATTTTATTTCTCCTAGTGACTTTTTAACTGAGGTGATTATTAAATAAGGGATAATTGCAGAGTAATGGAAATGTTCTTAAGTTGATAGCTACATAGCTCTGCACATTTACTGAAAATCATTAAATAATTAAAAGAATTGAACTTTGAGCTGGAGGTGTAGCTCAGTGGCAGAGCATTTTAGCATGTGTGAAGACCCAGCCTCAATCCCACCAATGCAAAAACAAACAATTCTCCCAACTCAAAAGGAAAAAAAGAGTGTGAACTTTAGAAATCACACTTCAGTAAAGCTGAGGGCTTTAAGTGTATTAAGAAAATGCTAATGGACCACTAAAGTAAATACTCTCTCCTTACAGAGTATAAAAAATACCACACTGTTAGAAAGCACCACGTGGTGCTCCTTTGCTGTCTGGTTTCTGTGGGGAAAAAGAGCCAATGTTTCCTGCTGAACACCAGGGCCACTTCCCATCCCAGGTGGATGCCATGGCATGCAGGGCAAAGAGTGAACACTTCTTCTGAGGTAGTCAGAGATACTAAACAGCGTCTGAGCATCTGGATGGGAAGGAAGGAAGCAGAACCTGGAAAGGGGGGGGAGGAAGAATGGTACCTGCAGGTCTTAAATGATAAGAGGAACTGATCAGGTGAGAAACGAGCAGATGAAGGAGGAAGAGAGAACAACTGGACTAGGCATGAAAGAGGAACCTCAAACACTACAACTGACCAATGTAAAAAGTCCAAGTTAGAAACTCCAGATCCTACGACTCGATCCAGGCCTACTCTGTAAGCACTGCTAGCATCTTAACAAGCTACCTGCTCCCAGCCAGATGGGGGAGGAGAGGTGTTTTGATTTTAGGTTTTGCTTTGTTTTGTTTTGTTTTATTTGTGGTACTGGAGACTGAATCCAGGGCTTTCACACTGAACTAACTCCCCAACTTTTTTATTTTCTATTTTGAGATAGGGTCTTGCTAAGTTTCCCAAGTTGAACTCAAACTTATAATTCTCTTGCCTCAGCTTCCCAGAGTGCCAAGATTACAGAAGTATGCTGTCACCCTAAGCCAGCCAGGTGTTTTTTACACATACCAAATCATGAGAACCACGACTCTAGACCCTATGTTAGGCCCTCTGCACACACCTGGCTAAGGGGATTTACATCTTATCTCAAAAACAATGAGAAGCTATGGAAAGATTTTGAAGAAACAAGGTATTGTATGTAAAATGGATCACACTTTAGGAAGAACCACCTAGAATGACACATTGCTTTGAGGCACAGAAAGAATCAACTATCCCTTTCATCGCTCAGGGTGCTGTACACTGTCACCACCTTCACCTTTCCATCTCTTATACTAGATAACTATCACAGTTTAGAATGTGGTCCCCAAAGATCTTGTGTTGGAAACTTAATCCCCAGTGCAAGCACTGAGAAGCAGACCTTTGAAGAAGGAACGAGATCATTAAATGAGTTATTGTCATTACTGTAGGAGTGGGTTACGTCTCATGGACCTAGATCCTGATAAAAGCAAGCTTCGACCTCTTCTCTCACATACACAGACTCTCATTATGTGATACCATCTGCAGCAAGAAGGTCCTCACCAGACGCAGCCTCTTGATCTTAAATCTTCCAGAGTCTAGAACTGCAAGAAATAAATCTCTTCATAAATTACCTACTCTCAAGTACTCTGTTACGAACCTAATATAGTGATTGAACATAAACATGCTTTTTACAGGTCATGAAAACCCTGTAAGGACATGGACATTCACCAATGTTCCTACACAAAAAGTGTTTGGAGAAACCAATGATTACAACACTATTTATTCTTCATGGACAAATGTCATTTCCAAAATATCACTGACATTGCTACTTCCCTTGCTAACATATATTAATGCTGTTCAGCTGTAGATGGCTCTTTGAGTTCTTTCTGTGTTGTTTCTCCTGTCCCTTCAGAAAAGAAAGGCAGAGGGACTGTAAATGTGTAGCATTTACTCAGGGAGGGTCATGAGTCTGAGCCTAGGAGGTCACTGCATTTGTCCCACAGGAATCCACCAGCTGGCTGCTACACAGGATCCAGAACCGGCCAACCTTTACACAGTGCGAGTTCTTTACAGGGACGGGAACACAATGCCAAACTGCCACACACAGCAACCCTAACGACAGCTAGGCTAAGAGCCAGCTTTGAGCCCCCTGTGCCAAGTACCTCTAATCCTCACAAGAAACCTGTGAAGTAAATTCTAGTATAGCCACTTTACAGATAAGAAACTTAAGTTCAGAGAGACTAAGTAACTTATCCAAGTCTGTACAAAGAGAAGCAGAGATTCAAATTCAGGTATGTCTGACTCCAGAGCCGATACCACACCACTTCACAGACTTTTGTTTTTCCTAGGTTTTGATACCTACGTATTAAGGAAATAACATAACTCAATTCATAAAAGGTTTACAACACACTAGAAATAAATTTATATGTATCCCTAGGAGTCACCTACTCCAGGAGTCAATAAACTATAAAAGACCTATACAGGCAGCATGAACCATATAGTCTGGGTCCAAACAACTCAACTGTGTCACTGGAGTGCAAAGGCAACCATAGCAACATCTAAACAAATAACACAAGGCTGGATTCCAGTAAAACTTTATTTACAAAAATAAGCAGGATAGGGCTGAGGAATGGCACAGTGGTTAAAGCTCTTGCCTTGCACAGTGACTTCAGGGCCAGCCTGGGCTACCCAGCGAGACCCTGTCTCAAAAACAACAACAAAAAGGAGTGGATATTACATTTATTCTTCTAATGAAGTTTTCAGTTACTTCATCTAGTGGAAATGACACTGAATTCAGAATTCTGATATGGCTTCTAACCCTAACTCAATGCCTAGGCTGAGTGACCCTAGGCCAGTCATATCCTTTCTAAGTTGTTAACTCCTGCAAAATTTTCTTCACAATTAACTGCAAAAATAAAACAAAAGAATCTATTTTAACTCACCGAAGCATTAGCTACATATTAATCAGATTTGTAACACTAACACAATGATGATACCTTATAAAAAGCTCCAGGGAACAGAGAACTAGCATCTGAGGAGCACGTCCATGTGCCAGGTGCTCTGTAAAAATAATCTGATTTCACTGTTTATAAATGAAGAGTGTCAGAGAAGTTATGTAATGTGCCCGAGGTCGAAGGGCAAACAGGAAGTCAGGACCTGAGCCCAGGAGGCTGCCCTCTCAGGAGCTGGGTGCTGTTCGCCCAGGGGGCATTTGATTTTGGTCAACAAGGACCCAACCAATGATTCTGCACAGATGACGACCTGGGAGGCTTTTGGGAGAGGACTCTGGAGTGAGTCAGGACTCACCTCCTCCTCATGACTCTCACTCCTCATCTGTCTTGTCTGCTTCCTCTCAAAAATACCATGCTGCGTTTTGCCTGAAAAAACGATATGAGAATCTGACATTTGTTGTTTTTCAGCTCTGAGTGGAAGCACTGCCATCAAAAAAAAAAAAAAAAAAAAAAAAACAGAAACCTCAGAACTGCAGGATACCATAGCCTGAGGAAGCAGGGCACAGAAAAGGAGGCTAAGCTACCTCAGGGAAATGGCAACCAGTGCTGCTGAACATACCATGCAGTAGGCCAAGCTGTCTCTTGATCAGGAAACTTGAAAAGCCTATGTGATGAAACATAAACCTAAGAAGTTCCTCCAATGGGTCTCACCTTCCTGTCTTCTTATCCACTGCATTTTAGTTTACAGACATTAGTTTTAAACTGTACTTGGGAAATGTAATTAAGAAAGGAGAAAGTGAAACTAAAAAACTGAATCATCACTACTTCCGTTATAAAAAAGGAAAAATGAGAGGGTGCTGAGGATGAGCTCAGTGATAGTGTACTTACCATGCATACAGCCCCTGGGTTCAATCTTTCAATCTCCAGCACCAAAAGAAAACAAAAATAAATCCACACTGTTCAACTAAACTTGTTAAGGCCCAGCTCTCCAGCCTAACCAGCTAACTCTCATATACCCTCTGCAGCAGACACATGGCCTCATATTTCATCCATGCAAAAGCACATTCCCCCTGCTACTCCTTCTACCTGAGGAGTGAAGGGCGATCTGCACCCTCACAGCCTGCTGAAATTCCACCCTTGACACCTGGATCAAATGTCACCTTCTAGATGATAGATGTCAAGTCTATGGCATACCACCCTGAAGGCTCCTGATCTCGTCCAGATGATGACATGAAAACTAAAAGGAACTTTACAGACAGATCATCAATTTCTACTCCTTCATGTTGCCTTAGAGGAAAGCAAGGCCCAAAGATTGGCAGGGTGAGGGTGGCTCTCAGTTACATCTAGCCAGCAAGAACTTGGTCTAGAAACCAAGTCACCCGACCTCCCCTCTCCCTAGGGGTGGAGGCAGCACCCTCTGGGTGATTTCCTGGCTGGCCGCCCCATGACAGCGCTCTTTCCTTCTCCCTCATGGCATACAGGGAAATTTATGCTCTCTCTGGGCTCCCCTCTCTGTATACCTATGTGGGTATTCCTGACTCCTATCTAGAGGGGTCAAAAATCACACCTTACCCACCATCCACTAGCCAGCACTTATGTATGCTGGCCTATACTGGGCCTTCAGCAGGTGCAGTCTTTCAACAGCAAAACGCAAGGCCAGAAATCCATCTGTCTCCTCCTCCTATTCTGGTCTCCCGCCAATCAGCCTGCATGTCCTACCACAGAGCTCAGATGCTCAGACCATTTCTACATAGCTAACTTGTATTCCTCTTATAAGCCACAGAATGTCTAAGAAATGGCCACCACGAGGAAACTATCCCGACATCCTTTGTTTCCAAAGCATCCACATCCTCCACAATGGTTCCCATCACACACCCTACCCCCCTCCAAGACCTAGGACATTACCCAAAGCATTCAATCAAAATCAATAATCCTCATTCCCTAGTTACCATCAGAACCAACAAATACACAATTACATCCTAATGAAATTCTTTAAAACATGCAGGCCTTGGTGGCTGGAGGAATAGCACAGTGGTAGAGTGCTTGCCTAGAAAGCACAAGAATTAAGCACAAGCTTAATTCTTTTCTCTTTTTTTGAGATAGGTTCTCACTCTGTGATGTAGGCTGGTACTGAACTCACTATGGAGTCCAGGCTGGCCATGGACTCATGGCAATCCTCCTGCCTCAGCCTCCCCAGAGCAGTGATTATAGGCGTGCGCCACCATGCCCAGCTTACGTGGGGCTGGGGAATCAACTCAGGTATTTAGCATTTGACTTCAGCACTTGGTAGGCAAGGCTTTAACTGCTGAGCCATTCCTCCAGTCCTGAGTTCAATTCTACAGCACCACATAATCCCAGCACTCAGAAGGCTGTGGCAGTGACTTCAAGGCCAGCCTGGACTACATAGTTGAGTACAGGACCAGCCTGGGCTGCAGAGTGAGACTCTTGTCCCAAAAAAAAAAAAAAAAAAAAAAAAAAAAAACCTGCAGGCCCTGTGTATATGTCAGCATGACACAAGCAATACCGAGAGGTATGTCCATAGGTCACAGGAAAAATAATTACCACACTTATACACAGGATCTTTAAATAAAGACTCTAAGATGTGCCATGGCAATACAAATAGCTAATCAGCCCACATTTCCCAAGATTCCCTTGGGAGCAGTCTGAAGACCTTACCACAGTAGTCACCTGGCCATAGTGGCTCTGGATGCAAACAGATTTAATGCATCAGAAGGGTACACAGACTCAGTAAACCCAAGGTAGAAGAGATTCTGACAGAGTGGGCGAGCAACAGGGCTCATAGAGGCAGGCCCTGCCCCCAGGAAGCCTCACAAGGGCCAGCAGCAGCACGAGACTCTCCATGGCACACCTGAGATTGCCCCTGTGGCTCGCGGAGTTTTCTTACTATGAGAACATGGGCCACGGCTTTGTGAGGGTTCCGATATGGGCAGGGCGTTCAGAAAGAGTTCTTGTAAACAGGTAACACAGGCTAATGGAGGAAAAGCCAGCACTGAGACCAGGGTTCCATGACCACCTACAGGTGGCTAGACAGAAACCAGGACCTCACAGAATTCATACTATCACACGCACACTGTGATAACAGCACCCATGGACAGGGAAACAAGAAGCTAAACAGCTACCAAGACCTGACAGCTGCCTACCAATACTTCACCCAACGTGGAAGGCAGAGAGGGAACACCCAGGTACAAAGGGAAGGGAGAAAAGCATGAGAACCTTTTCCTGAGAAAAGAGCATTCAAAGAAAAGATGGCAGGCACGCATGGATTGGGGGGGGGGGGGCGCATGCCAGCAATCTCAGTACTCTGGGAGGCTGAGGCAGGAAAAACCAAGTCCAGCCTGAGTAACTAAGGGACTTGGTGAAACCCTGTCTCAGTACCCAGCCAAAGATGTGCAGCTCAGAGCAAAATCCCTGATTCAATCCCTAGCACTGCAAAAAAAAAGTAAAAGGAAGAAGAAATTATGCAATTTTTAAAGAAACTCAAGATTGAACATTTCAGCAAAACTCCTGTTTTTTAACCTGAGCTGGGGCTGAGATTCGTGGTAAATCAATGCTGTTTTTCCTCCACTACCCTGCATTACCAATTTACAAACACCCTTTCTTGACTTTGTCCAAATCCATAACCCTCACAAACCAATGGTCCATGCTCCCTCCATAAGAAAACTCTCAGTGAGCCACAGGGGCTGTTCAGCTTGTGCCCTTCACCCTCTACACCCACCCAGAAGAGGGTGGGATTGAAGCCGTCTCATGATCGGTAGCCGACATCACCACCGCCCAACCTTGTGGTTACACAGGAACCCAGAATTAGCACTGACGGCCTCCTCTCTTCCTCCCTGAACCACTGACCCTCAAAATGGGGAAAGGCCCCAAGCCAATTCTTCCTCATTGCGAAGTGCTTCAAATCTAGCCTCTCCTCTCCAACCCCACAGCCTCTACTCTACTCAGTGCCTGTCTCCTCCTACGTGAACTGACGCAACAGCCCCTGCACCCTCTGCTGCCATCTCCACCATCTAGCTGCATCAACATCTCCAAACTTACCTTCCTAAGATAATCGGATCACGTTTGCCTGATTAAAAACCTTCTGAATCCCCTCCTTTTTTTTCTTAAGGAAATATAACCCAAACTCCTTGGTGTAATATTCAAGACACGACAGCACATGACCCAGCTCAGCTTCTCAGTCTCAGCCCTCACAGGGCCAGGGGCTCTGCCCTCATCATAGCCCACCTCACCTTCCTTCCACCAAGGCCTGCTCCTCATGCCACTTGATCTGCCCAAAAAAACTCCTCATCTTACTTCAAGACCTTCTTCAATCCTATCTTTTCTTTAAATTCTTTGGTAGCCCCAAACCAGAATGGCCAACCACCCTATTCGCATCCACTATGCTAGCATCATTACCACCAGCATCCTACAAACTCCCATAGTATCCTGTTTTTGACCATAAATCATGTGGACCTCCTACCAAATCCCACCCTGACTCAAAGTCAGAACTAGGCAACTGTCATTTGCTAGACCATGTATCCAAGGACAGTCTTGTTACTGTTCCAAGCAGCAGCACTCAGTCTGCAATGCAGCTAGTCTGGAGACTGAGGGAGGAAGATAACCGAATATGTAAGTTCAAAACCAGTGGGGAACACAGCAAGCCTCCATTTCAAAAAAAAAAAAAAGGCCACAAAAGCATCTGTCATATAAGCAACTCCTTTCCCTCAGCGTTTTCACTGTATTATACTCCCTCAAGGAGTCTCTTTAGACTCTTTCTCCTAATTATACCTCCTGTGAAACTTTAATCACACAGATATACATTTATGTTTTGTAAATAAAAATAAATACGACTTACTCTTTTTATTCAATGATGGATTCTAAATGACTGAAAAGTATGAAAGTTAAATTCAAGATATTAAAACCATTAACATTTAACATAACTGTACTTACGGAGCAAGTTTTAATTTAAATGTAAAATATCAAATTATATATTCAAATTATAATTTACAAAACTACTATGGATAACAATATAACCAATTTGTATGTATGCTGTATATGTGTACATGTGACACTATGGGTCAAGCCCAGGGCCATTACATTAGCTACATCCCCAGCCTGTTTTTTGTTTTTTGATTTTCAGACAGGATCTTGTTAAGTTGCCCAGGCTATGTTCAAAATTTCCCAGAGTGCTGGGATTATAGGTCTGCATCACCAGACCAGCTGAACCAAATTTTTTTAAACATTCAAAACTTATTCTTCCAGCAAAAAGAGAGCAAATTTAAAAATTATCTTTCTAGAAGTTATTTTTAGGGACTGGGATATAACTCTGTAGTAGAGTGCTTGCTTATTCTAAGTAAGGCCTTACTGATCCCCAACCAGCACCACAAAAACAAACAAATGAAAAGTGTTTTTAGTGAACTGAACTTTTTGTTTCACATGGCAAAGTAATTTTTAGTTTAGCTACATATTCATTCAAGTATTGCCAATATTACCTCTCTGTAGCACTTGACATAATGAGTCATTATTTTCTTCATGCTTCCATCCAATCCTGAAGGTGAATTTTTTTCAACTGCTCATTCTGCATGTTACCAATTTGAATTTTCACATGGTGATAAAGAAGTCTTGAGATGAGCAGAGAATAAATGTTCCAGCTTGTCCCAACACGTCAGAGCATTTTTAGCAAGGGTGACTTAAGTTCTTTCTTAACCATTCAAATCAATCGCATCTTGTACATTTGTGCTTTAGGGATCTGAGTGTGGGACAGGGTGGCTTGAAGAAGTGGTTTGTGTGACTTTTCAGCAAGAAATTTGCTTCTAAAATTCTCACTATTGAGGGCCGGGGGTAAGTAAAGCATATCTGACGCCCATAGTAGGTGTTTTTGTTTTGTTTTGTTTTTTGAGACAAGGTGTCACTCTGTAGCCCAAGCTGGTCCTGAACTCACTATGAAGCCCAGGCTGGCCTTGAACCCATGGCATTCTCCTGTGTCAGCCTCCTGAGTGCTGGGATTACAGGCATGTGCCACCACGCCCAGCTTATGTGGTGCTGGGGAATTGAACTTGGGTGCTTAGCGCTTGACTTAACACTTGCCAGCGCTTTGGCTTTGACCACTGAGCCATTCTTCCAGTCCTTATGTCATATCTTTTAACATCACAATAGAAACAGGCTTGAGTATATTTTTAAGAGGTCAAGAAGTAACTCATAAAATGTATTGTTAATGTGTACTCATATTTAGCCAGCATCTTACTTTGTCACTTAAACTTAATCACTCATTTGAGGTCTGTGGGCTTTTATTCTTATTGCTAAACATTTAATTAATAAGGTAATATATGCTCATGTATAGTATAATACTGAAAGCAGAGACAGGAAAGAATTGAGTGTCACTCCTAGATTTGACTTTCACCTAACACATTCTGCTCTCCAGCAGCAATAACTTGTGTTAAATTTCGTGTGGGTATCATCAATATAATTTTATTAATAGTCATTTTATGTATATTGGGTTTAAACAAATGTGATCATATTGTTAATACAGGTTACTTGCACCTTAAAAAAAATAAAGAAACTGACAGAACATCATCAGATCACAGCCATCTATGTGCCATAAATTTGTTGTATTGACCTTGCATACATTCTGTCCACCTTGTGTAAGCCTAAAGTCAATATTGCTCATGTAATACCCAGGAAAACTCAAAGAGAAGAAAAAGAGGTTTTCTGGTTGAGATTTGGAGGGCTACAAGCATTATAATATGTCTTTACCCCTTGAGGACCAAATTTTTGCCCCTACTGATGACGTATCATTAATCCCTATAGCTCAAAAAATGGAAGAATGGAAGCTGGGAAGAAACAAAACCAGGCAGTCAGCCTGCCTCATGGTGAATGCCAGTGCCTGTGGTCCCAGCTACTCAAGAGGCTCAGACAGGAGAATCAGGAGTTAGAGACTAACCTGGGCAACACAGCAAGATCCTGTCTCAAAAAAATAAATACACAAACCACTATCCCTCAGCTACAATGAGAACTTCTTTATCACTGTCATCTTTTTAGGTATTTCAAAAGAAAATATATCTTACTAGTCCTTCTACTAAAAATGAGCCCCCCTGCAACCCAAAGCATGGACGAATACTTAGGGCTCTCTAGTCCCCTCATTCTACAGATAAGGAAACTCATAAAACCCTCAGAGATTGAGAGCCTTACTCAATCAGGATCACCAGCCATGGACAAGGCCTTGTCTGTTTAATTTCCAGCTATATCCCCAGGCTCGCACAGGGCTTAGCATATACAATAGATAATAAGATGTTTCCACATATAAATGAACAAATAACTATGGGGCAAATTAGTCCTCACAAGGTACACGTAACTGGGTGAATGGCTACGGGGCAAAGGGGGCGAAGGGCAAAGTTTACCTAACTCCAAGCCTACTATTTTTTCCAATTATACCACTTTATGCCCCCCTTTTTTTAATTCCCAAGAATATCAAATAATGGTCACAAAGACAGCAAACTCTCAGTGTGTGAAAACCTTAGCACCTGGGCCTGGAGGAATGGCTCAGCGGTTGAAGTGCTTGAACAAGCACTAAGTCAAGTGCTAAGTTCGATTCCCCAGCACCACATAAGCTGGGCGTGATGGCACACGCCTGTAATCCCAGCACTCGGGAGGCTGAGGCAGGAGGATTGCTGTGAGTCCAAGGCCAGCCTGGGCTCCATAGTGAATTCAGGCCAGCCTGGGCCCCAGAGTGAGACCCTGTCTCAAAAAAACAAAAACAAAAACAAAACAAAAAAAGAACAACAAAAAAAAAACCTTCGCACCTGAAATAAGCTGTCTTTAGCATCCCAAACAATCGAAAAACAAGGTTTTATTCACTCATAGATAGTCCTTCAGCCCATATATAGTGAGAAGCTCTACAAGAGGTCAGGAATACTCAAGAATACATAGTCAGACTGGGGCCACAGCTCAGTGGTTGAAGCACTTGCCTGGCAGGAACAGGCCCTGGGTTCAATTCCTCAGCACCATGTAAAGATTAGATATGCTGCTGCAGGCCTGTGATCCCAACACTTAAGAGACTGAGGCAAGAAGACTGCCATGTATTTGAAGCCAACCTGAATAACAAAGTGAGTTCACCACTAGCCTGGACTACAAAGTGAGACCTTGTCTAAAAAATAAAAAACTTAGCCTACAGCACCTACTTCATGCTTGCTTGTCATGCCCTGAGCTATTTGTAGAGTTCTTGTGGACAACACCTCCCTACCAGACGAGGAAGTCTTGAAACCCAAACCTCTGGCTTACCCTTTGTGGCACCTAGAAGTCTGAGCACAGAGCAAACACTCCACAGATGCTTGCTGAATGTATACCAGCAGATGCGGTACCCCAGACGGACCAAAGTGACAGGCGACGAGTTCTGTACCTTGCTCATCTCCTCAGACTAGAACAGTACGTAGCACACCACAGGATCCGAACTGTGCATGAGTACAACATGGCAAGCACTGAGACATTATTAAGCAACATATTCTTTTCTGGGGCTAATCACTTACTCAACAAACACTTATTAACCAAGTGGGCCAGGCTGTCTGCTAATCTGAAGCCCTTACATCCCGCACAGCAGTAGATGCGACATCTCCTGCAAACCCATTTCCCAACCTCAGTTCATCTCAGTGACAGTGGACACCAGCTGGGTTGGCCATATACCTCAGTATACCGGGGAGAGTGGCATTTTATACCTACTGATCCAGTATGAGTTAGTAGCATGTCCTCAACAGAGCCTAATCCAGCTCTAGGCATACAATTCTTTTTAACATGCAGAACCAGGATTTAGGAATTCAAGCCACATTTACTAGTTACTCTCAGTCTGTTTTACTGGTTTAATCACTTATGATTGAATTAAATGAGAACATACACCCACCAGGCGGGACGAGCGGGGATGTGAGTGAGCGCACACTGCAGAGAGCCTTGCATGCCAGGAACGTGGCCATTTAGCTCACCGCACAACTGGGAGCCATAAAACTTTGAGGAAGTGAAAGTGCAGTCAAAGTACTCTGAAAGCGTTATTTCCTTGACTACAGAGGAAACCACGACTGGAAAAGCTAGGAAAAATAGCTGGCCCCAGGTCATACCCGAAGACAGCCCAAAGCGACAAATAAGAATGGCCACGAGGGAAACGGCAACACTGGCTATTTCACTTTCTGCTTTTATGTGTAGTTTGTAAGTTTCAACAAGACACAGATGCTCTCGAGCAAGCTCTAGCTCACTGGCCTGTGGCTTCGGGCTTCTCGTGGCAAGGGCAGGCTACAAGGAAGTTCTGGTCAGCCTGGCTCGCGCTCCTCTGTCAGTCGTGCAAGGGCACTCTAGCTGGGTTTGCTTTTAATTTTAAGGGCCACATCTGAAGCACAGTGCCGGCTAAGAGTTCCCGGCAGTACAGAGACAAGCAGGGAGGCTTCCCTGCCTCCTCCACACGCCTTCCACTATTGCACCATCTGAAACCAAAGCCTCGTCAAGCAGCGACTTGTAAAGATCACGTCAGGTAAAATGGCAGAAGCCGCGGCTGCAGGGACTGCAGCTGCCGCAACCGTTCCTGGAGCCACAACCTGGATCTCCAGCGTCAGAGGCAGCGCTAACTCCCGCGCCTTCGAGCGCCCACGGAAATCTCCAGAAGATCAACAGGTCCGCGGCGCGGCCGCCGCAGAGCGCTCCACCCCGGCTGCGACCCGAGCGGAGGACGCGGCTGATTAAACAGCGGAGACCACCGGCGGCTGCCGCCACCACTCTCCAGCGCCCTTCCCTCCACCAGCGGCCGGCACCGGGCACCCGCTCGGGCTCGGGCCGGAAGCGAGACGCGCCACCGCCAGGGGAGCGCCCGCGCCGCCAGCCGCGCCGGGGCGGACACCCTTCGCGGTCCTTCTCCCTCCCGCGGACGGCCAGCAGGCAGCTCCACAGAAGGCAAGGGCGCCGGGCAAGACCCCACGGGGCTGCCGCAGGGACCTGATGCCCTGCCTAAGGAAAGCCCAAGCGGCCCAGGCAGGGGAGGCTGCGAGCCGCTCCCGCTAGCTCGCCCCACCCGCCAAGCGCGAAACGCGGTCGGACGTCCGCGACCCACGCAGCCCACACTCACAGCCTCCCCCAGGGTCGGCTCGCCCCTGCAGCCCAGCCCTCCCCGGCGCCCGCACCAGGGCGGGGCGGGCCTCTGCCGGCCCGCGTCCCCGCCAGGGCGCACGCATCCCTCCCGCGCCCCGCCGGCCCCAAGTTCGCTGCCCGCGCTCGCCATCCCTCGTACCTCGTCCGCTCCCAGCTCCGTCGGCTTGTCTACGCACGCCATGTTCCTCCCCCGGCTGCCGCCGCCCAGAGCCCAGGCAGAAAACTTAGAGGCGACTCAGTTTCTCCTCTGCCGGCTCAGCCTGGCGCTACGGCACGCAAGCTGCTGCCGGTCCGGGCGGGGCCCACGCGCAGGCGAAAGACTTCCCCGCCCCCGGCGCAGGCGGACCCGCGGAGCATCCATTGCTAGGACCGATGCCAGGAGGACGACCCGCCACTGGCTCCGCCCCTCAAGGGCCTCGCCCCGCCCCCACACGCGCAAACAACCAATCAGGTCCCCACAGCTCTTCCTCCCTCCTTCCCTCACACAGCCAGCGACTCCTGTGGGCGGAGCCTAGAGTCTGCGGGTCTGGAAAACGCTCTTTGGAGAAGTACCCAAAGGCAACGGCGATAGGTCCTATCGGTAGGTCTGGGTCACAGCTGGAGCCTACGGAACGCTGAGCAGACAAGGCCAAGGTCATTGACACGCTCCTGTCGAAGGCGGTGGAAACGTCCTTCTGGTACCCGATACGGTGCCAGTTCGTTTCCCTTGCTCTCTGGACACCGTGTCTCGCAGATGGAGCGGCCAGAGGACAACCTTGGGTCACCGGTCACCGAGAGGCCGCTGGCGTACCACCAGCCCAGACACTGGGTCACGAGCGTTCTCTTCAGATCCCGGAATTCTACCTCTGTGTCTGTTTGAAAAATAAACTACGAAACTCTATCTTAAGAGTTTCTCTACAACTTAAGAGTTTCTCTGCCTCCGGCACCCTGTTCAGTTTATTCTCCCTACATTCTCTTTTGTAATTGCAAATAACGTATGTTTAACTCGTGCTCAAAGGATAAGCCCTGTGAAGATAAGGATATCGTCTCTGTTCTTAAAAACTGTAACCTCAACACGAGAATGGTGGAGCACATAGTAAACGACGAACATTTGTGGGCTGTTTAGAAATAGATTCCTCCTTCCCAGTTGTAAAATAATTGAACTATCAAACTGGAAAACAAAAAAGTATTTTTATAGCTTGGATGAGAGGAGAATCAGCTTTATTTTACACACAATAAAATTTACCAACTTTGAGTAATTTTATAAGAAGTGCTTACCAAAAAAAAGTTCCCTATGATCTGTGGCTGTCAAGTTTCCTTCCTCCATTCCCCGACTTCTAGTAACTGTCATTTTTCTATCACCATCTACTCTTTTCTAGAATTTCATATAAACTGAATAGTAAAATTATGTGATCATTTGTGTATGATTTATGAAATGGTATTTCATAGTCATCCAGTGAAAATTATTAAAAGCTAAGTTGTTTTGATAGAATATTTACTATTTGCCAGAACTGAGAGCCCTTACTAGCTCATCTTCATATCCCCATAAAGTAGTATACTTTTACCTTACAGATGTGTAAACTGAAGCTCAGAGAGCTTAAGCAACTCTTCTGTGATCACACAGCCATTAGGTAAGAATGCCAAATTTGAATCCCAAAAGTCTGAGACCTGGCTGGCAACCATTTCTCTACTGCTGCCAACCACCCTCCCTGGATCTCCTTGTGAGTTAGAGTAGCTGCCTGCACGTGGCTCGTACACAAGTTTTCAGCGAGTCACAAATTTCTCTTGCCAATTTCCTGAGATCATTACATTGTACTTTTTTTTTTCTTTTTTGGAACACGGTCTCACTTTGTAGCCCAGGTCTTAATATACGCTGTAGAATTCTACTGAGTTACCTTGGACTCACAGCAATCCTCCCATCTAAGCCTCCCCTCCTAAATGCTGGGATTACAGGCATTACAGGCATGCACAACCACGCCTGGTTCATGTGGTGCTGGGGAATCAAACTTGAGTACTTAGCCCTTGCTAGGCATACCTTTGTACAAAAAAGATAAAATGGTTCCCACCCTTGAAACAAACGAACAAAAGGGGCTACACCATGGTGACAGTTGTACAACTCTGAATTTGCTAAGTCACTAACTGTATGCCTACAATATAGTTATGTAAAATATATCTCAATAAAGAAATCTGCTCTTATTTTTCCCTGAGGTGCTGAGGATTAAACCAGGTCCTTGCGTATGCTAGGCCAGTGTTGTGCCACTGAGCTACATCCCCAACCCAAATAAGCAGTTTTTAAAACTGATTGACACAGATGTATCATACTAAAAAAAGACCTAGAGGTCGTTTAATTTTAATACTCATGAAAGTTTCTGTCATCCTGGCCCGTGCCACTCTTGTTTGTATGTCTCTCTGTGAGGCTTGATTTGCTGGCTGGGTACAGATCCTACTCTGCATTACTCATGCCTGATGTCATTTTTTAAAGTTCAGTGGTTCCTAAATTAATATCACTTCTTGTCGAAATTATCTAATTGGTGACTTCCTCTCCCATATGCTTTATTGTTCTGTGTTGTGAATTTCAACTCTTTAAAATTTGAAGATGGAAAAGTTGACTCTAATTAGTGACATGACTATGTTATAATGGATTTTCAAAAATTATGCTTATGGACAAAATTTGGGGATTTTGTTGACTTTTTTATATGAAGAATCAAACCTGAAGCCCTATATGCTATAAATCCATGTCACTCTATGGTTAACACTTGTGTCTTAGTTATAAACACTGAATAAATAGGTTCTAGCCACCAGAACATCTAATCAAATTTTTATTGGCTCCTGGGAGATGTCAACTTTCTATTGATTTACAAGATCATGGGTCACAAATAAAAACAACTGTCTTCAAATGAAATTAGAATGAACTTGTTTTTAAGACGAAAATTCTCTTGCCAATTTCCAGGTCATTACGTTGTACTTTTATTTATTTATTTGTTTACTTATTTATTTATATATTTTTGTAACAGGGTCTTGCTCTGTATCCCAGGCTGGTCCTAAACTCACTACGCCCAGATTGGCCTTGGACTCACAGCAATCCTCCCATCTCAGCCTCCCCTCCTAAATGCTGGGATTACAGGTATTACAGGCATGCACAACCACGCCTGGCTCGTGTGGTGCTGGGGAATCAAACTTGGGTACTTAGCGCTTGCTAGGCAAGTGCTTTAACCACTGAGCAATTCCTCCAGCCCCCATTACGTACTCTTAACAGTCAAGTGACATCACTAAGATATTCATCCTATGACCCAAAAGTACCTAGCACCTGGACCAACTGCTGGATTGTTTCTTTCTGAGGCCACACATACTGGGAACCATTTGGGTTTCAAAACAAAGTAATGTCAAAGACAACCTAATCTTTAGTATTCTTAAACTTGTTTCCCTTTGCTGATATTACATCTTCATCATTTGTTTAGCATGAGAAGATTAAACTGCTACAAGTGCTCAGTATAAATCATGGGTTTGCAATGACATCGCCTCACATTTCATGTCGGGGCTTCTCAAAGAAAATTTCCTCTGATAAAAATTGTCCCTTCCTCTCTGTCACCTACCTCATCCTCCTGCCTTCTCAGTACTTATTACTACTTGAAGATATTGTGCTCACTTATCAACTTGTTTGTGTCTATGTCCCTTGAAACATCCCTTCCCATCATAGTATATAATCCATGAGAGAAAGGACATTATGTTTTGTGTCTACAGAAGAAGTTTCAATGCTAAACACTTAATAGATACTTGATAACTGGCCATTAAGTTGAAAAATGAAGTATAAACTGTTAGTCATACATTGATAATTATTGTTTAAACCTTGCGAGAACAGTGGCAATGTTTAAGTATAATCCAGGAAATATTGAGGGAGATTTAAAGAATGCAAATCATGTTTAGTCTAAGAAGTAAATATTGTTTTCTATGATAATGTGGCTGGCATAATGACTATCTTTAATACCTACTCATTATTCTTCAAAATTATACAACAGCTAAACACATAGAGATCCCTCAGAGTCCAAAAGAGGAATAATTCACATCCCTAGGAGGGGCTTAGATCCTGGAGTGAAATAAAACCTCTCATTTAAGGTGAAAAGAACTCTCCCTTGAGAATATCTCTATCCCAGGCACTTGGAGTTGAGTACACACTTATCTTGCCCTGCTTAACCGGTTCACTTTTGTTCCCTTTTTTGCATACAGGTACACCTCTTTCAAATCATCTTCCTATTTATTTGCACAGCATCTCTTTAAATTAGATTAAATTCCCTCCCTTTTTTTCTTTTAGAAAAGATCCAGCAAAGTGGGCAACAACACAAAGGCTCACTGGGCAATATGTGATCTCCATGCAGTGTTCAAGATTTAACATCAAAACAAATAAAAATAAAGACTCTGTAGTAGAGACTGTTCATTGCCTCTAGCCATTCATTCTCCCTTTCCTCCATTATAATAACCTGATTTCATATACGGCAGCACAGTGCCCAGCTAAGGGGCTGCATTTCCAAGGACATTTTTACAGTTAAGAGTAGCTAGCTAGCTGGGCCTGGTGGTTCAGGCCTAAATTCCCAGCACATGAGAAAGCCGAGGTAGGAGAACCACAACTTCGAGCTGCTGGGGACAGGGTTCAGAGTGAAGAATATTGCAGCTGACTTCCAGGAAGGCTAGTTGAAAGGAAATGATTGAATCGGGGCAAGTGTCCTTTTGCCCTGGTGATCTGTTGCCCTTTCTCCTTTTTTTTCTTTCTTTTTCTTTTTTAAAGACAGTGTCTCACTCTGTAGTCCAGGCTGGTCCTGAACTCACCATAAAGCCCAAGCTATTCTTGGACTCACAGCAATCCTCCTGCCTCAGGCTCCAGGTTGTTGAGATTACAGGTGTGCACCACCATGTCCTGTTTATGTGATGCTGGGGAATTGAACTTGGGTACTTAGCACTTGACTTAGTGCTTTAATTGCTGAGCCATTCTTCCAGCCTCACAGCCTCCCTTCTCCTTCTTATATCCTAAAATAAACAAGAAAGTTAGAGGTGCCATTGCCCTACTGAACCATGTGGTAATACCTTGAGAATAATAGCCATAATCCAGAATTAATTGCGCAAAAGACAAGAATCAAGCTTCCTGATACCTATTAAAATACCACACAAGTCTCTGAACTATGGGCCTTTAGATTTCGATTAAACATGTAATCATTCCTATCTTATTTAAACCACAATCATATTGAGGTTTTTTTGTTTGCTTGCTTGCTTGTTATTTGTCAGCTTTATTGAGACAGGTCTTGCTTGGTAGTCCAGGCTGGTCTTGACTTCACTATGTAGCCTGAGCTGGCCTTGAACTCACTCACAGCAGTCCTCCCACCTCAGCCTTCTAAGTACTGGTCATATTGAGTTTTTTATATTTTGGAAACAAACCTAAATCTCAACATGTATCTCAATCAAAATGTTATTGAATAAATATCATATATACTCTCCCACTCATTCCCACAAAAACCTTTTGAAATCTTTGATCAGTATCATCAGGCCAGAACAAGCAACTGACTTAGAGCAACTATTCGACTGTGCACAGCTTCTCTCTTGAGGAGACCTCCCCGAAGAGAGTCTCATTAAGTAGGTCTGAGTGGAGTTCATCTAGCTGCTCCTGCTCCTGCTCCTGCTCCTGCTAATATCAAGCATCACTGCCTTAGTGGGCCTGGTGCTGCAGGTCTGAAATCCCAGCTCACTTTGGGAGGCTGAGGCAGGCGTATCCCAAATTCAAGCTGGGGATGCAGTTCAGAGTGAAGATCCTCTGTTCAATGAACAGTGCTACAAATGAATAGATCATAAATAAATAAATAAATTAATTAATTAATGACAAATGAAGTCAGTGCTTTGAGAGCAACTGCTGCACAGCAGCACGGGCCTCTCTGGGCCAGGCAGCCTGCCTGCTTTCCAGATATGCTACTAAGAGTTCAGGGGAAACACGAGAAGTGCTTTTGTGCTGTGCTATGGTCTGAATGTCGGTGTCCCCCAAAATTTACAGGCTGAAATCTAATGCCCAACATGATAGCATTAAGAGCCTTTTACTACGAGCACTGGAGGCTCTTAGAAAATTATTTCGCTGTCAGGGCTCTGTCTTCATGAATGGGATTGGTGTCCATACAAGAGTTTTAAGGGGGCTGCCCTGCCTGTCCTGCCACGTAAGACACTCTGAGGTGCCGCACACACAGAGCAGGGGCTGACTCTGCAAGCACCTTGGCGGTGGACTTCCCAGCCTGTAGGACTTGGATAAACAGCTGCTATTGATAAATCCCCAGTCTATCGCAGCCTTCCCAAACTATGGCATGTTGCTACGTAGCATACAAAGTCTAACACTTACAGTCCATCTGAATTAAAAGCCATAACAATTCTCTCTTTGGTATTCTTCTAACAAGAAAAACAATCCAAATAGCAAGAATATACCTTTTCTTTATATGGCTCAAAAATACCATTTCATTTTCACAAATTTTTATTTCATCCAGTTGACTAAAGGAAAAAAATGTAGGTTCTCACTATTCCCAGTCACAGACTGACTCCTGCACAGATACCAGCCCACCAGGAACAAAACTAGGTTTCTGACTGACATGATGTAAAGCCAGGCTGAGGGTCCCCCAAGGCTTTCTTCATACGTTGAAATTTAATTCCTATGTGAGGATTTAAGAGAGTGGAAACTTAATCTCAGTAAGGTGTTCAGATGTGGGGCCGCTGGAAAGTGACTAGGGTTAGTGCTGTGGTTTGGATCTAGAGTGTCCTCCAAAGCCTCATGGATACTGCAGATACTGTGTACTGATGGGACATAGGGCCTGGCTGGATGGGGCAGATGCTTGGGGCTGGTTCCACCTTTCCTCCTAGCCTTTTCTCTGTTCCACTCCGCTGCCTTGAGGATCTCTGTCTCTGGAGTGCTGTCAGCCCTGACTCTAGCGGCAGCCCACCATGTGATTCCACCATTTTCCAACCACCCATCTATGAATGAACTATGACTTTCAGAAACCTAAGCTAAAATAAATCTTTCCTCCTTAAAGCTGTAGATTGTCAGGTATTCTGTCCCAGCAATGAAAGAGTAACTAAGACAGTTACATAAGGTGTTTCAGATGGAACTCCCATAGTTGGGATCCTGGCGGATTTACAAGAAATAGGAAAGAGACGAGAGTGGCAGTACACATCTATAATCCCAGCTACTCAGGAGACAGAGGCAGAAGGATTGCAAGGTCAAGGCCGCCTGAACAACTTAACAAGATCCCATCTCAATCCAAAAAATAAAAAAGGTGAAGAAACGTAGCTCAGTGGAAGAGTACCACCAAAAATAAAAAAATAAAAAAGGAAGGGGAGAAGGAAGCAGAAGCAGAAGCCTGCCTCTGGTATTTATTATAGTAATAAAAAAACTTTCAACCAATCTACTGCAATTCTCCTGCTGCATATGTGCGTGACATATAGAATGAGGTCTTAAGAATTGAAGGGAGCTCAAAAGTACAAGGCCTGCCTGGCCCTTAGTTCCATCCCCAGCACTGCGGGGGGTGGGGAGAAAAAAAGATGGAGGGGCTAAAGTACAAAGCCTTTCACACTGAAAGTAATACTACTGTAGAAACTGAATGCAGGGACGAGCTCCTTGATCTACATATAATGCAGAGTGACATGTAGTAATTAGCAGTAGACACAAATGTGATTTTACATATTTCCAATTTATCAAGCATTTCAGATCATTTCAACAGAATGTCAGACTAGCTAGTTAGCTAGAAGGGAAAAGAAGTTTAAGACATCATAGCTTATGCTGTTGGATATATTTTTATGTACAGCCACTCACCTTTTCCTTGAAATTTCCAGCTGACTTGAAATTCCCCAACAGTTTCCAACAGACAGTTTTATCTGGATACATATTTAAATGTTGGAAATAGGCTTTAGGCTAATGGGGCTCAGGTGCAGTCTGGGAGCCTCTGACCCAGCTCAGCAGTTCCTCCTGAGCTCAGAGGCAGCACCATATTATTTTTTTAATTTTTGCATTTGTGAGCAGTTTTAATGTGTGCTAAGCACTTTCTCAGCAACCTGTGATTATAGATAGGACTCAAATTCAAGCAAAACAAAACAAAAACTGAGGTTCCAAGATGTTAGTTGACTTGCCAAAGTCATTATTGTGTGAGGATGAGCACCAACTGAAAGGTATTTTGTGAAAACTATAACCGGACTGTACAGGATTTTGCTTTTTGTTTTGTTTACTTACTTGTTTTACTTTTAGAGAAATTAGGAAATGTGTAAGTACTTTAAAGGGAGTCGCAGCAGAGCAAACGTACCTTAGAAGTTCTCTTGTGGCCTCACTATCCCGTAAGACTGCTTGTTTTGTCATTATCATGAAATTCCAATGCCTTTTTAGACATAGCCACTTGACAGACTCAAAATATATTTGGGCTGGAGGAAAAGCATAATTAGAGCACTTGCCTAGCAAGCATAAGGCCCCAGGTTCAATTCCACAGTATCCAGTGGTGCACACATGAAATCCCAACACTCAGGAGGCTGAGGTAGGACAATTGCTATGAGCTCGAGGCCAGCCAGGGCTACATAATGAGTTCAGGATCAGTCTGGACCGCAAAGTGAGACCCTGTCTCAAAAAAAAAAAAAAAAAAAAAAAAAAAAGAATAGTAGTTTAATGGCAATATTCATGCACAGAGAATCTATAGAAATCGTAAGCACCGTGCTGTGAGCGGCAGCCTACGTCTCAGCTGGTTCTGCTCATCTTGGCTGGGCAGCTCAGTGTTGGCCTCGCATATGCCTGGTACGAGGGTCAGCCAGAGGTTTGGGCAAGTTTCCACCCAGATTTTGGAGTTTAATTCCCAGATGCTGTGGTTTTCCTGAACTCTGCTCTTTTTGTTCTTTGAATCAAACCACATATGTCCAACCTTAGTCTTGAGGCAAAATAGGTTCTGCCTTCAAGCTAAAAGTCCCTCTGCCCTTTCTGGTTCTTTCCCCACTCTCTTCAGGTAGGTTTTGGTTTGGTTTCTTATCCTGCCTTTCCCACCCACCCCCCCCATGCACCCCCCTCATGGCTGGTCCTCGTCCATGACTAGAAATCTAATTCCTGGCACCTCTAATCCCCTCTTCTCAAAGGCTGTTGTTCTCAGTGCCTTTTCTGTATCTTATGCTCACGGTAATTACTTTTTAAACTGTTTTCCTCACTGGAATTTAATCTTCATGAGGATGGAGAGTTCTGTCTGATGTATTCATTTCTCTATCCTCAGTGCGCAGAATAATGAATGCCTAACAGAATGGTTGAGGTAATATTGAGAATATTTCACAGCGGGCATGATACGGGAACCAAAACATGCCTAGCTGGTAGGCAGCATCCCACATGTCACCACTGTATCTCTAGCAATGATTGGAACTGAATATCAGTTCCACCTAACAGCATCAAGTGAATGAATTTAGACCTTTTCTTTTTTCTTTTTTCTTTTTCTTTTTTTTTTTTTTTTTTGAAGCAGGGTCTTGCTCTGTAGTTCAGGCTGGTCTCGAACTCACTATGGAGCTCTGGCTGGCTTGGAACTCTTGGTAATCCTCCTGCCTCAGCCTCTTGAGTACTGGGATTACAAGTGTGCACCACCGTGTCAAACTAGTATGTGGTGCTGAGGGACTGAACCCAGAGCCTCACACTTCCTAGGCTAACTGTAATCACTAAGCTTTGTCCCAGTTCCAACTTTTTTTCCGGTACGTGCAGTAAGTGCATTTTTGAGAGTACGAAGTTACTATGAGATGCTATTTTCCTGTTATTCAATTTAGAAAAAGGAACTCAGAGAATATAGATGCCTTTTGTTGCTTGTGTATTTATTTATTGAGACAGGGTTTCACCCTGTAGCTCAGGTTGGTCCTAAACTCATGGTTGTAGCCCAAGTTAGTTTAGACTCAGGACACCACCTGGCTCAGGCTCCTGCTTACTGGAATTACAGGTGTACATGACCACACCCAGCTTTCGTATGGTGCTGGGGAATTGAACTTAGGTACTTAGTATTTGCATTTTAACTGCTGAGCCATTCCTCCAGCCATGGCTTTTGTTTTTGAGGGAGGGTCCAATTGATATATCATAAAATTAACCATTTAATTTTGTGCAGTGGCACTTAGATATTTACATTGTTTCACAATCACCACTTTCATCAAACCTGCAGATGAATGAGGAATCTGTTACTGATTTCCAAACTTACTCAGAGATTTTGCTTTACTTGGCATTTGTCTTAGTTACTTTTACCCAACATTCACAAATTGAGGAGAGGAAAGGTTTATTTTAGCTCACAGATTCAGAAGGTCACAGTCCATTAGGGGTGGCCAGCAGCAATGGAAATACATGGCAGAGGCAGAGGTGGAGGCAGCTCCTCACAACATCACAAACAGGAAGCCTAGTCAAGGCAAGTTGAGACTAGTCCTCCAAGGAAGGCAGGAAGCAGCTTATATCTCCATCCAGGTCTCAGCCCAGTGATCAGCCCCTCCTGGATCTAGGTGTGGAAGATGTGGTAAGCCCCCACTACATGCCTGTAATCCAATTTACATGCCTGTAATCCACCTCTCCAGACTAGGCCCCAATCTCCCAACAGCACATGGTTCTATAGACAATCTATAACATTTAAATACATGATACTTTTGGGGGACATTCCAGATCCAAACCACAATAGCATTCTAGCCAAAACAGAAAACCCATCCAAAATCTCTTCAAAGGAATAGCCCAACAATTACAGTGACTCCCAGGCAACCAACAACCTTTAGACTTTTATGTAGCAAGTGATTCTTATACCCAGTAGTTTATGTGTTTAGGAGGGCAATATTTGTCATAAGTCTCATGAATTTTTTCGAGTCATAGTTGTTTTTTTAAGAAGGTGAACTAAATGAGATGTAAGTGGCATAAAAGGTTCTAAATAGACTTTCCAATAATTATGTTTTATAATATATGGGTTTTTTTCCACCAAAAACAAACGGCCTTTTGTGGCAGGTGAGCAGCCAGTGCAGGGACCTGAACAGCTGGTAACCCCAGTGGAACATGACTTTCTTTTCTGGTGATATTTGTGTATGGTTTTGGTGTCAGGGAAACACTGACCTTACAGAATGACTTTAAAATTTTTCTTCTGCTTGTATACAGTTTCAGGAGAGGTTAAAATAATTGTTAATAATTTTCCTTTAAATATTTAATAGAATTCACCCTCTAATTCTGTATTTCTGTTTATCAGGAAGTTTTGACTACTGATTAACTCTCTTATTATAGATTTATTAAAATTTTCTGTTCCTATTTGAAGTTGTTTGTGTATATGTGTTTGTGTTATGGTGATCAAGTCTATGGCTATACATAGCAGACAGGTATTATACCACTAAGTTACATCTTCAGCACTTTTTATTTTGAGACAAGGTCTCACTAAGTTCCTTGTGCTAGCTTTGAACTTCTGATCCCAGGTAGCTGTGTCCCCACATCTGGATTTCTACTTGCAGTTTTGGTGGTTTGTGTGTTTCTGGGACATTTTCCCATTTCATTTAGCTTATCTAATTTGTTGGTCTACCACTGTTTATATTATTCTTTTATAATCTTTTTTATTTCTACAAGGTCAGTAGTGACTTTCATATGTTTGTTCTGCTTGTAGTAGTTTGAGTTAACTTTGTTTTAGCCATCTACTGGTATGTCTTTTTTCTTAATCTTTTTGAAGAATCAACTTTTTCATTTATTTTCTCTATATTTATGTCCTCAATTGCATTTATCTGTTCTCTAGCTTTTTGTTGTTTCCTTCTTTCTGCTATCTTTGGATTTAGTTTGCTCTTCTTTTTCTAGCTTTTTAGCTTCTAGGGGTAAAGCTAAAGTTAAATTATCAATTTGAGATCTTATTTTAATACAAACGTCATCCTTTTTGTAGAGACCATTTTTTTTTTTTTGGTCATGCTCTCCCAAGAACTCTTTAGTTTGGTGATCTTTTCTGAAGTTATTTCAACATTATTTACAGTTCACTCCTTACGATTTGTGACAGCCAAGTAGACCAACTGATTTTTTTTAAATTCAGTATTCTTTGGAGTGAGAAAGGATACAAAAATGAAAATAACTAGAAAAGAAATAAGGAAAATCATAATTTTAAATTGTTCTTTTAAGAAAAAATGCAACTTTCTAAAACAAAGTTAAAACATCTTTTCCAGAAAAACTGCACTCCCAAAAAACAAAAATAAAATTAGGCCTTTTAGAAACACACTAAGCCTATGAAATTAGTCTGTTTTTTCTCTCCTATACTTCCATTATTAGGGAAGCAGCCTTTTAAAAATGAGCAACATATTCCTAAACTTCAACCGCAAAGGATATACATTTTAACCTAGTCTGCTATTATGGTTTGGACCAGGAATTCCCCCAGAAGCCTCCTGTTTGGAAGATGATCCCATCACGAGATAATTTAATTTAATTCATTGATTACCTGTGCTGTTAATTGTAGGGCCTGGTTCCTAGGGACAGAGATCACCAGCGCTGCACCTGGAAGGGGTGGATTGCTGAACACACCCAAAAGGCTATGCGCTAGCTCTACACTTCCTCTCTCTGCTTCCTGTTGCGATTGCTGTGCAAGCTTTTTTCTAGATAAACCTACCCCCAGGCCCTTCCACTATTGCAGGCCACCCATGAATGGACAGGGACCTGCTGAAACTGTGAGCCGAAATAAATCTTTACTTCCTTTGGGTGTTGTGTCCCAGCAATGAGAAAGTGACCAGAACACCCACCAAGTACGTAAATTGACAGACAGTAGGAAGACATATCAGAGATGGCCCATTTCAAGAACAACCCCAAGACTACATAAAAAAAAATCAGGCCAAAGGATAATACCTCTCTCTTAAGGGCTTCCACTCTGCTCTCTCTTATTGTGTACTTCTTTAATTTTGCCTAATAAATCTTTCTAATGCCTCCCACTAACTAGTCCCAAAAACTTGCTTTCTGTGATGGGAGTCAGAGAATTTATTATGTACCCTGTTGGTAGAGTCAGTTTCCCTCTTGAGGGAAACTCCTTGAAGCCCACAACGAGAGGACCTAAAAGAATTCAAATCAAACTCTGGTGGGCTAAAGGCTATCTTTCTACCTAATGCACTTTTCTTTCTTACATTTTTAAGTAACTTCTTTTAAAGCTTTGTTTGTTGATGATGAAAAAATTAGCACATCTTGCTGGAGGAGTTTGGCAGATAAAGACTAAGAGTTTAAAATTTTGCATACCCTTAGAATCCAAAAATTCCTTCTAGAACCTTATCTTTTGGAGACTAAACAGACAAGTGTGCAAAGATATATGTTAAAAGTGTAGGACAGGAAGGCCAAACATGAGAACACATGGCTGTAATCTCAGCCCTCAGGATACGGGAGGAAGATCACTGTGAGTGGGAGGCTAGCCTGCGCTACATAGTAAATTCAAGGCCAGTATGAACTACATAGCAAGATTTTGTCTCAAAAATAAATATGTAAATAAAAATAAAACACACAAAAAATTGTAGGGTAGGGAAGTTTTCCCTTTTTTCTCTATACATTCTAGGTTCTTGGATTAGAATGCTATAAAATTAGACTGACAAAAGACAATGGAGAAAATAAAAGCAAGAATTACTGATACATGTTCAGGTATGGTTAGAACTTGAGATCATATAGTTTCTTAATGAAAGAAGAACAGATTTTTTAAAAAAGTGGTAGATATTGAACCCAGAGCCTTGCACTTACTAAGCAAATGCTATGCTACCACCAAGCCTCAGAACCAGACTTCTGGAGATGTGACATAACAAAGGAAAAGGACACGGAAACTTTAGAGTTGACAGGTTGTGCAAACACAAATGTACGGGGAACTAATGAAAGATGAGCGCCAGCTAATAACACTGGTTGTGTGGGCTCCTCAGGTGTCATTTTTGTGCTGACAAAGGTCTGGTGTTGTCCCCAGTGGATAACATTTGTCTTTCCTGGGTGCTTATGGTAGGGCACATTTATAAATTTATGTTTTACTTTTAAGCAAATAAAAGAGTGCACAGGACTGTTTTCTGTGTCTTCTCAACTGCTTTTAGATCAAAATGATCTAATACCAAAGTGGCATGTTTGGGGTGGCCTATTCTACTAATCTTCAAAAGCTCTAAATTATAGCACTCTTTTTAATTTTTAAAATTGCAGTTTATCAAATGGACAAAAATGTAAGTTTGGTAAAATGCTCTGTTGGAAACAGTTACTATTTTTTAGTGGTTATTACTGATATTGTGATTTTCAATGCTACAACTCCTAGGAGAACACTTTAACAATAATGTACCAAATGACAAATTCTCAGCAATCTGGCATTGAGGCATTTATCCTAGAGATAGTAGCACACACAAGTGACACTAGAGGTAGGTACCTAGGTCTCATATGATCCTTTGAAATAACTTTATTACCTTACTGGTTCCTTTATTATTGAATTGAATACATACTTAACATGTGCTTACAACGCTTAGTCATTTTTAAAATTTTCTGAAAATTCTAAAATTATCATTTGCCTGAAGAAATAATAGAATTGCAATAAGATCAAAACATATAATGTTAAAAATATGTATGGATGTGTGTATGTCAAATGAAACGTTGAGAACTAAGCTTCACCAGAATAGTGGTACTAGTAGTTTTCTCTGAGTGATAGAATTTAACATGGCTTTTACTTTCTTCTTGATGAATTCTTTTATTGCTTACTTCAAGATTAATACAACTTTTAAAATTAATATAATTTTTAAAAATTGATGTGTAGAGGCTGGGAATGTGGTTCAGTGGTAATTTGCCCAGCAGGTGCAAGGTCCTGGGTTCATTTCCCAGCACTGCTAAAAAAGAAATCCAAACCAATGAAACTCATCCATGCAATGTTGACCTCAGCCACTGGACTCTGGGTTTCAGCAGGCAAGGATGATGTCTCTTACATTAATAAATGTCAAGAGCAAGACAGGTGCCTCTAGTACCTGCTGAATAAGTGCTATTTCTTACCATCAATAGCTTTTCTATAAAGTCATACAAAATGTTTTTCTTAATTCTGTAATAAAAATCTGCTTTTGATCACCTGGTGAAAGCATGAGCCACTACTGTGGGTATTAGTTATTCATTTGTGTGTGTTTAGGGGCAGTGCATGCATATGTGTATGGTTGTCCTGTAGATCATAATCCTAAATTATCCCCAGACAATATTTCAGATAATCAATTTGACAGTAAAGTTTGTAACCTTAAACTCCTAAAAATGTGCATAATATAGAAGAGTCTCCATTTTTCAATTTTTGTTTTTCTTTATTGTTTCCCTTGGTGCTTGGCACTGAATTCAGATCCCCATGCATGACCATGTTGTATCGCTTCCACTTCCTCTGGGGCAGGAGTCCCAAATCCTGCTAGGAATGGGCTGCACAGCAGGTGAGTGGTAGGCCAGCTTGTGAAGCTTAACCCTTAGGTGCTAGTGCTATGGCCTGAGCTCCACATCCTGCAGAGATATTAGACTCTCATAGGAGCATGAATCCTACAGTGAACAGCACACACAAGGGATCTAGGATGTCTACTCCTTACAAAAATCTAATGTCTGATGATCTGAGACAGAACTGAGGCAGTGATGCTGCCAGTTGTGGTTTGGATTTGAAGCGTCCCCCAAAAGTTTCATCAGTTTCGATGTGGCAGGGTACTTACGGAGCCATGTGCCATTGGCTGGAAGGAGTGGGCACCCAGGACTTAACTGGGAAGGGGCACAACATCGAGGCTTGACTCTGAAGGGGCAGATCACGATCACTGAGACAGAATGCAGAAGAGTATATGCTAGTTCTTCCTTCCTCCCTCACTTGGCTTCCTTTGCAGTGCCACGAGGAGCTATCTCCACATCCACCTCTACCATGTGCTTCTACTGTTGGCAGTTGCCCAGGAATGGTCTGTGACCTTCTGAAACTGTGAGCAAAATAAACTTTTTCTCCACTAATTATGCACATCAGGTATCCTATCACAGTATAGAAAGGGCCATGAGCTGCCAGCAGTCACAGACTGAAGTAAGCTCTGAAACAGGAACCCTAGGAATTAACAGCAATTGGTAGCCTCAGGGGCCCAGGGACCAGCCTGTGGGTAGTATGAGCTTCAAATGCACCACAAGCTTCCCCTTAAAAAGCCCTTCCTGAGCTTAGGCAGACCAGGTCAGGAGAAGTTGCACTCAGCAGCCACACTAGCAAGTAACATAGGCAGGAGCCATTTTAAAAAGAGCCCAAGTCTGAACTGTTTAGGATAATAGAAGCCACAGGCAGACCACACACTACGGATTTTGGGGACATTTTTAATCAATGCCTAGGAAGAAACCAGCACAAGACTCAGTAACAGAGAGGAGAGAAAGACCACTGATTTCCTGACTGGTTCAGGTGGTAATGAGAGTACCTCAGAGGACAGAGAGCCATGACCTCAGAAGAGGGAAGCTAGGACATATGGGACAGCTGAGGAAATTTTTCAAATACATGGAGATTAAATAATACATTATTGAACAAGGAATGGATTACAGAAGAAACCAAGAAAAAAATCAAGAACTTCCTGAAGTCAAATGAAAATGAAATCACATCATACCAGAATCTATGGGACACAAAGAGGGAAATGTATAGCTATGAATGCATATATGAAAAAAACACAGCAAACTCAAATAAATAATCTAAAGATGGGACTGGAGGAATGGCTCAGTGGTTAAAGTGCTTGTTTAGCAAGCACTAAGGCAAGCTAAGTACCCGAGTTTGATTCCCCAGTACCATATCAGCTGGGAGTGGTGAGGCATGCCTGTAATCCCAGCACTCGGGAGGCTGAGTCAGGAGGGTTGCTGGGAGTCCAAGGCCAGCCTGGGCTCCATAGTGAGTTCAGGATCAGCCTGGGCTACAGAATGAGATCCTACCTCAAAAACAAAAAATCTAAAGATGCAGCTCAAAATATTACAAAAACAAGAACAAGCCAAATCCAAAAGCGGTAGAAGGAAGAAAATTATAAGAATCAGAGGAGAGCATGCTGAAATTGAAACTTAAAAGAGAGAGAGAGAGAGATCAATGAATCACAGAGCTGGTTCTTCACAGGGTAAGACTGATAGCCAAATTCACCAAAAGAAGGAAATAAATAATTCATGTCAATGCAATTTGAAATAAAAAAGGTGAAATCACAACAGACATTGTTGAAATTCAGAAGTTTATAAGACACAATTCCAGCAAACTCAAGAATTCAGAAGAAATGGATAAATTCCTAAACACATATGATATACAAAAATTGAACCAACAAGATATAAAAACCCAGAATAGAGTGGTAACCAGAGATGAAATTGTAGCAGTAATAAAAGGTCTACTGACAAAGAAAATCCCAAGACCTCTTAGATTTGCCATAAAATTCTATCGGAATTTCTGGGAAGAGTTAGCACCAATGTTCCTATTAGATTGGAAAAGAATAAACACTGCCCAATTCCTTCCTGGAAGCTAGTACCACATTGATCCCAAAACCAAATAAAGATCCAACAAAGAAAGAAAACAAGAGGCCAATTTCCTTGTAGATGTAAAAATCCTTAATAAGATACTTGCAAACAGAATGCAACAAAAAGAAAAAAATTTTTTTTGATACAGGGTCTCACTCTGTTGCCCAGGCTGGTCCTGAACTCACTATGGAGCCCAAGCTAGCCTTGAACTCATAGTAATCCACCTACCTCAGGCTCCCAAGTGCCAGGATTACAGGCATGTGCCACCATGTCCAGCTTTCTGTGGTGCTGAGGAACTGAACTCAGAACCTTGTGCTTGCTAAGGAAGAGCTTTAACTACTATACCATTCTTCCAGCTCTGCAACAAACTATTAAAAAGATCATACACCATGACCAAATTGGCTTCATCCCAGCGATGCAAGACTGGTTCGATATACATAAATCAATTAATGTATTACACCACATTAATAAAAGCAAGATTAAAAATTACATGATCATCTCAATAGATGCAGAAATGGCCTTTAACAAGATACAACATCTCTTCCTGATCAAACTCTGATGAAAACAGGTATAGAAGGCTCTCACCTCAAGCTGATAAAAGCAATTTATGACAATCCTACTATCCAAGTTTAATAATTACATTAAAAAATTAGATATCAGAAATATCTTTAGTGTTTTAGGTACAAACACAGTACTACAAAGTTTTTAATACAGTCCATGAGAATGAATACCTATTTTACCAACTAATAATGTGTACATTTTTTAATAAAGACTGGTGTTATTGACAAAGTACAGCATGGCTCTTGCCAGTTAAATGAGCAGAAATGATACACGGGGCAGCGGCCTAGCAAAAACAATTTAGTTACTTTTACAGCATATTAAAGCAATAATCATGACTAGCAATCATGGCTAAGGACAATTACACTTTTAAAAATAGAGCATATCACATATAGTAGTAATTTATGTAATCAAAATTCTAAAACAAAAATTTTAAACAGATGCTTAAGTAAATTCTAACTCACTAAGGCTTAACTTTTTTTTAATACATTCAAAACGTTTCTTTTCCTTTTGAAACAGGGTCTCACTCTGTAGTCCAGGCTGCTCCTGAACCCTCTATGTAGCCCAGGCTGGCCTCAAACTCATGGCAGTCCTCTTGCCTCAGCTTCCTGGGTGCTGGGATTTCAGATCTATACCACCACACCTAGCTAATTTTTATGTGATATGGTGCTGGAGATTGAACCAAAGGCCTTACAAACCCTAGGCAAACTCACTAACCACTGAGCAATATATATCCCAGCTCCATTTAACAAAAGATTGTAGAGAATACAAAAAAAATTTTTTTTGAGACAAGGTCTTGCTCTGTAGCCTGGGCTGGTCCTGAGCTCACTATGGAGGCCAGGCTGGCCTTGGGCTCACGGCATTCATTCCTCCTGCCTCAGCCTCCCAAGTGCTGGAATTACAGGAGTGCACCACCACACCTGATTTATGTGGTGCTGGGGAATCAAACTTGGGTACTTAGTGCCTAAGAGATGTCCAGTTTTGTACCATTAATCTGGGAATGCCTGCATTATGCCTAAAGTCCTGTGTCTAAAGTTGCAATCTGCAGGATTATTCCCTTCAGCTTTATGAGGCTCTTTGCTTCAGTTGGCTGCAGGTACGTATCAGCTTACAGAGGATGGATGAAAAGAAATCCCTGGAGAATGTGCCTGCTTCAAGGTCCAGTACTGCCTCATTGTCACAGACCCCTTTGGCATGAGCTGGGAAGGGTGGATCTTAACAGATTTCTGCTATTAAGGTTTTTAACCTTCTTGCCAGTGCTAGCCACTGCAATCACCAGGCATGCAAAGGAAAAGAAGACTGTGATGATTGTTTCTGCATATCAATTTGGCTGGCCACCTGGAGCCCAACTGTTTGGTTGAACATTCTTCTGGATGTCTCTGTGAGGCTGTTTCTGGATGATATTAACACCTGAGAAGGAAGCCTGAGCTAAGAAGGCTGCTCTCTCCAAGGTGGGTGGGCCTCCCTCAATCTATTCAAAGCCTGAGAAGACAAAAAGGCTGAGTAATACAGAATTTGCTCTCAGTATCTGACCAGCTTTGAGAAGGAACATGAGCAGTCTCTTTGGGTTTGGGCTCGGTTGGAATTTATACCACCATCTCCTCTGGTTTTCAGCCCTTTGGATTTAAGTTAGAAATGTTATCAGATGAGCTATGAGATGATACCGCACAGGAAAGATGGAAGCCTCAACTCACCCCTGCCCATGGTAGGTGCAATACAGGACCCAGCAGTGAGAGGCATAAACAAATGCAGAATTAAAGAAATACATGCCCAGAAAAAATAGAGTGCCTCAGGTGAGAGGCACATCCTGGGCTATTGCGTTTTGGGGAGTTGAGGTCTGTGAGATTTGTGAGTCTTTAGAAACCACAGAATCCATTTTTAGGTAAAATGGAATGACCCATCTTATAGAAGAAAGTCAAAGTAGGACTTATCTTTAGGCTTATGGTATCTTTAAAACTCTTAGAATTTTAGACTGGAGAAATAGCACAGTGGTTAGAGCACTTGCTTGGCAAGTATAGGGCCCTAAATTTGATTCAACAGCATGATGGCACATGCCTGTAACCACAGCATTTGGGAAGTGTAGGCAGTAGGATTGCTGTGTGTGAGGCCTGCCTGGGCTCCATCGTAAGTTCAGAGCCAGCCTGGACTACAGAATGAGAGCCTGTCTCAAAAAACAACAACAACAACAACAACAACAACAACAACAAAAACACTTAGAATTTTTAAAAAAGTTTTCTGGAAGAGAAAAAAGGCACTGTAGGCTTATGTAACTTTTGTTGGGTGCTGTTACTTCTTGGTCTTTTGACTAAGAACAAGTGCCGAGATTTTGTGTCTTGCAACTGCAGAATTTTTTTTTAAAGTATAATTATAAAATTATGATTTTCTTTGGCTCTATTTTACTTACCTCTAGTAAGTAACCCCATTCCAATCTCACCAAGTCTCTCGGCCTCTGGCTCGACAGCTGAAGCTCGGGTGTTCATCTGCCTCTATGTTTGTATGACCTGACTTAATCCAATCAGTCAGCCAATTTATAATTACATCATGTGCTCGTTCTCTTTCTCTGGAAAACCCTGGATAATACAGTAACCACTCTCTAATGCAATAACCCATAATGAGGAGGAAAAAATCTTTTCAGTTGACACTGACCTAGAAATGACACATAGGAACTAGTCTTGGATTCAATCCCCATCAAAATATGCACACACACACGCGCGCGCACACATGCATGCACACACACGCACGCACGCGCGCACGCGCAGAAAGAGAGAGCACAGTTATGATATTTCATTTATTAAAGAAAGTAGAGAGGGGCTGGAGGAATAACTCAGCAGTTAAAGTGCTTGCCTAGCAAGCTCAAGTCCCTGAGTTTGATTCCTCACCACCACATAGGCTGGGTATAGTGCACAAGCCTGTAATCCCAGCACCATGGAGACTGAGGCAGGAGAATTGCTGTGAGTCTAAGGCTAACCCGGGCTCCATAATGAGTTCAGGACTAGCATGGGCTACAGAACAAGACCCTGTCTCAGGAAGAAAGAGAGAGAGTGTGTGTGTGACAGAGAGAGAGAGAGAGAGAGAGAGAGAGAGAGAGAGAGAGAGAAAGAGAGAGAGAAATAGAAGAAAGGTTGAACATGTTAAGTAGAGGCACAGCTCGGATGGTTAAAGTGCTCCCATTGCATGCACAAGGCCCTGGGTTTGATTCCCTAGCCCCACATAAAGATTAGCTGGGCATAGTAGCACACATCTGTAATCCCAGCACTTGTGAGGCTGAGACAGGAGGACTGTCACAAATTCAAGGATGGCTCAGGCTACACAGTAAGTTCAAGACCAGTCTAGATTATAGAGAAAGACCTTGTCTCAAACACAAAAACAAGGTCAGTAGAAACACAAACGTATAAAAGAAACCAAATTAAATTTCTAAAGATGAAAAACTCATTGTTTGAGTTGAAAAACACACTATAAAGTAGTAACAGCATACTGAATACTGCAAAAGCAACACACAATAAGTTTGTATTGAAGATTTAATGATAGAAATTATCTAAGCAGAAATAAACACAAACCAGGCCTTGAGGCCTCTAACCTCAGCACTCTTGGAGGCTCAGGCAGGAGAATCCTAAGTTCAAGACCAGTCTGGGCAATTTAGCAAGTTAGGGAGACCCTGTCTCAAACAAACAATAAAAAGGGTCTGGAGATGTAACTCAAACTGCAGGCCCTGGGTTCAATCCTCAGTACTGCAAAATAAATAAACAAATAAATAATAGAAATAAACACAAAAAGTAAAAGACTAAAAATAATAATAAATGCTGCTTCAGTGAGTTGGGAAACAACTACAAACACCCTAATATGCATGTATCTACATACAAATAATTGGATTTTCTTCAAAAGAAGATAAAGAAAACAGAAAATGAGCTTTAAATTGTCAAGATTTTTCCAAATTTGCCAAAAATTATTAATGCATAAATGCAAGAAGGTTTAGGTCTGAAGGAATGGCTCAGCAGATAAAGCACTTGCCTAACAAGGGCTAAGTCAAGCACTAAGTACTCGAATTGAATTCCCCACACCACAAAAGCAGGGCATGGTGGCGCATGTCTGTAATCCCAGCACTTGGGAGGCTGACACAGGAGGATTGCCTTGAGTTCAAGTTCAGCCTGGGCTCCACAGTGAGTTCAGGACCAGTATGGGCTACAGAGCAAGGCCCTGTCTGAAAAAAACAAACAAACAAACAAACAAACAAACAAAACAAATCTAAGAAGGTTTATCAGCCCCAATCACAACACAAAGAAAACTTCAGGCCAGGGATATAGTTCAGTGGTAGAATGCTTGTCCAACCTGTATAGGGTCCTGTCTTTGATTCCTAACACTGCAAAATGAATAAGTAAAATGAATAAGTAGAATTTGAAAGTTCTCATAGTTCTACTAGATAATATAGATATCCCTTGCTTTAGAAGCGTAAAGTATAAAATACATTGCTGATTAGCAATTACCCCATGTCTTAGTTACTTTTTCATTGCTGAAACAGAATACCTGACATCCACAACTTAAGGAAGAAAGGATTTATTTTAGTTCACAGTTTCAGAAGGTCTCAATTCATTTATGGACATCTGGCAGTAGTAGAAATACATGGTAGGGTCAGAGCTGAAGAAAGGACTACTCATGCATGGTAAAACAGAGCCAAGCCAAGGAGTAAGGGCAGAACCAGCACACACCTCTCCAGGTCAAATCCCAAGCACCTGTCCCTTTCAGCTAGGACCCAGCTCCCAACAGCATACAGAATTATCAGGCACATGAGGCTTTAGGGGCCACTGCAGATACAAACCACAACATTCTGCCCACTGTCCCCTAAAGACTCAGGTTCATCATCTTCTGCAAAATGTATTTAGTCTTTTTCTAAAAGTGTCAAAGTCTTAACAGCTTTAGCACTGATTAAAAAGTCCAAGTCCCAAGTCTCCCCTGAGACACAAGGCAAAGTCTCAGCTGCGAGCTCCTGTGAAAAAACCAAAGACTTAGGCACTCCTAACATATAATTACAATACTCCCATTCCGAAAGAGAAAAATAGAAGGATAAAAGGCAATTGGACCAAAACAAGTTTTAAAACTGGCAGGACAAGGGTTAAATCCTCTGCCCAGCCCCTGGAGTGAGCTGTGGTGAGATGTGGGCTCCAGAGGGTAGCTCCACCCTCACAGCATTTTCTCTGGCTATAATCTCCATCTTCTCTCCTCTGGGCTGGCTGAACCCACAACCTGCAGTGTTCCTTGGGGAACATTCCTGCTCCTGGCTTCTCCAAATTTTCAGGGTTACCATGATACCTTTGGCTTTTCCTATACAACTTCTCCCAGGCGCACAGTGCCTGGCCTCCAAGGCCTTCCTCTGAAATTTGGGTATAAGCCTCCGTGAACCCACAACTTTGACACTCTTTAAGCCTGTAAAGCCAGGACTATGTGGACATCACCAAGATCTGCCATTGGCTGGAGCATGTTATAGACTGCACATCAGGCTGCCTCGAAATTTCTTCCATGTTAAGTAAAGTCCATAACCCTTAATCTCAGTCTGGACAAGGGCAAAATATCAACAAACTTTCTGCCAGAGCATAGCACACGTGGTTTTTAGACCACTTGTCATCTGAAGCTTCCTGAGCCTGGCCTTTCTAACCCACACTTCTATCAGCATTCTGGTGTTTGGATCTCTGAACAGAATCTCCCACAAGCTCAGTTCAGAGTACTCCAAAGCTTCTCCAGGTGGCATCGTCAAACCTTTCCAAACTCCTCCCACAAAACGGTCCCAAAGGCTTCCAAACCAACAGTTGGGTAAAGTCAGGTAAAGTCACAACAGGGACTCCACTTCTGGTACCAATTTTTGTCTTAGTTGCTTTTTCATTGCTGAGACAGAATACTCAACATCCACAATTTAAGGGAGGAAGATTTATTTTTAGCTCACAATTTCAGAAGGTCTCAGCTAATTTATGGGTGTCTGGCAGTGTAGAAACACATAGTAGGGTCAGTCAGAGCTGAAGAAAGAGCTCTTCATGACATGGCAGAACAGAGCCAAGTCTGGGGGCAAGGACAAAGCCAGCACACGCCCCTCCAGGTCAAACCCCAAGAATATGGCCCTTTCGGCTAGGCTCCACCTCCCAACCGTATAAAGTATCCATAGGTACATGAGAATTATGGGGTACAGTCCAGATCCAAACCACAACATTCTGCCCACTGCCCCCAAAAGGCTTGTGTTCACCTCCTTCTGATAAATGTATTTAGTCTTTTTCTAAAAGTTGCCAAAGTCTTAACAGCACTGCCTCCCACAGTACACATCCATAGGCACACGACGATTTTGAAGGACATGCCAAGTCTACACTACAATACCCAAAAAACTTAGCAGCTAGAAACAATAGGAGTTGTGTGCGCAGTTTGTGAGAGTCAGCAGTTCAGAAGTAGCTTACTGGGCAGATCTACTTTAGAGTTACATATGGTCAGAGGAGGTCTAGCGCTTTTATTTAGGACACACAATACAACGGGAATGACAGGACTTTGAAGTAGCCACTTGATAGAAAATAAGCAGGTGGCTATGCTTTTGGGTGATCAGAGGAGAAAAAAGAAAGCAAACGTTTAGTGAAGGGAGAGGAGTTGCTGCACTCTCGGAGGTAAAGGAGCAGGATACCTGAGCAAATGCGATGAGACCCTATCGAAGAGAAATGTAATCTTCACTTTTGCTGATTTGCCTATGGAGTAGCCAGCATGGGTGACTTTTTCTGGGTTGCTCTGTCTATGGAGTAACCAACGTTTCTGTTCTAGTATGAACTAATCTGCCTATGGGGTAACCAAATACGGGTTTCTTTTCTTTTCTTTTTCCTATAACAAATTTTCATTTTTTTATTGCTTTGGAACTAGTCCATATATGATTTCTATCTCACACAGACAAGCATCCACCCTACCCAGTTACAACATAATGATCAAATGGTTGCTAACTGGGGTTCAGGAACCTCAGCTCCTCCTGTGTTAGCTTCTCATAGGTGGGACAGACTATCTACACCCACAACACTGGGGAGGAGGAAAGTTTGATTTTCGCTCAGAGTTTCAAAAGGTCAGAATCTGTTCATGGGTGGGCAACTGGAAATGTTGGAACCACAGGGCAGGGCCAGAGACAGAAACAGAGGTTTTCATAGAGTGGTAGAACAGAGGCAAGGCATAGGAAGGGTAGAACAAGACACAGGAGGGTAGGAAGGAGCACACTCCAGATCCAAATTACAACAGATCCTTTCCCTAGGAAACTCTCCACAGGATCCTCAAGTGTCCTTGTCCCATGGTGGCTGACTTCTTGCTGAGCAAGCGATCCAAGAGATTAAGGTAGCAGTTACAAATCATTTATTACCTATCCTCAGAAGTCTGCACACCATCACTTCTGTCTCATGCTATTAGTCACACAGGGCCCACCCTGCTTAAGTGTGGGAGGGAACCACTTGAGGTAAAAATCATTAAGAGAGCCAGGCATGGTGGCACGCAACACTAATCTCAGCACCTGGGAGGCTGAGGTAGGAGGGTTGCCATGAGTTCTAGGCCAGCCTGGGCTACATGGTAAGTTCAGGACTAGTCTGAACTGCAGAGTGGGACTGCCTCAAAAATAAAACAAAATAAAAAATCATTAAGAGTCTTCTTAGAGTTGGCTACTGTACTCAATAGTCAAAAATTCAAAATTCCTGAAATAAAAATGAAGATAGAAATAATATAAACATTTGCTAAAAGTGAGCTAAGTATAATAATCATTATGATTATCATTACTATTTAAAAATTTTAAAAACTTGCTTAAATTTTTTAACACATGACTCAACTTATAAAAATTTTGTATCTGACTAACTTGAAAAGCTTCGGTTGCTTATATAAAGCACATCTACAAGTGATCATGAGGCTATTACAGTCATGTAGCCTTTAATGATGAGATATGTTCTGAGGAATTCTTTTTTAAGGTATTTTCTCATTGTACAGATATTATAGTGTACTTATGCAAACTAAGACAGCTACATCATCTCTAGGCAAAATAATTGCATAGGACAACCATCACATATGTGTCCAACCCTTGATCAGAATGTCATCTCAGTCACTTCTTATTGCTGGGACATAATACCTGACACTCATTTAAGAGAGGAAAGGTTCATTTTACATCAAGTTCAGAGGTCTCAATCAACCCAAGTAGGGGCAGCTAATGATGACAGAAGGGTCTGGCAGAGGAAAGCTGTTCAGGGCACAGCAAGACAGGAGGCAGAGAGCAGAGGGCCGAGCTATATCCTTTGAGGTCATACCCCCAGTGACCCATCCCTTCAACTAGGCTTCTAATGACACAATAAATCAATGGACTGAAATTACTTGATCCAATTAACCCCCAAGATCCAATTAATCTTCCAAATACTGGAGGACATTCCAGATTCAAACCACAGCAGTCATGATGGGATATATACAGTATATCCTTTCCCTGAATGACTTCAAGTCTCAGAACATGTTTGCCTTTGGGTTCCAATGTTCAGGAAGCTTCCTTATACAGTTTAATTCAGAGATTCATAGAAACAAAATGTTGCCAGCCAGCCATAGAATATATTTCTGTTTGTTTTCTCCCTTACATTTAACAAGACTGATGTTCAATTATCTGAAGGACCTTTACAAAGAGATACTTTCAATTTTAATACACTTTGTACTTAATATTGCTAAGGCATCTGCACAAACTTCAGTTTTCTCACATCACTTGCCCAGTGTTATTCTTGAATGATTAAGTGATAATCTCACTGATAATCTACTGTCTCTGTAAAGCGTCAGGCCAAGTGACAGGAAAAGTTGATTACCTTCAATTATGATGGCCCTATCTCATCAGAATAGACTTCCCTTGTCCAGGTCCTGTCATGATCACGTTCCTGTCCCTGAAGCCCTGGCACATACTGCCTCCCCTACCCCTTCATGATCTGGAGAGTCCATCTGACTTACATGGCTGAACTTAGCACCTCCATTTCACCTTCCTACCTCCTCATCCCACAGCAAAGTGTCCATGGACTCCTGAATATCTCATGAATAGTTACTTATTTCCAAAGGAAGAAGACTGCATTTGATTTTTTAACTTTCTAGAAATAGGATGCTCTTAATAATGTGATTCAATTACGTATTTTCAAATATTTAATTTATAAATACATATCCAAGACCATATTATGTGTAAAAGTAGATACTTCCTGTATTAGAGATGACACAAACTGTCCAGCAAAGCCACGCACAGTTGCATATGCCTGTTGTTCCGCCTGCTCAGGAAGCTGAAGCAAGAGTATCACTTGAGCTCAGAAGTTCAAGACCAGCCTGGGAAATACAGCAAGACTCTTCGTCAAAACAAACAAACAAAAAAGTAGCTGAGGAGTCAGACCTCCCACAGGCTTGAGGTTCCAGCACTTTGGGATGTTGAGGAAGAGGCTGCTGGCAAGTTCAAGACCAGCCTCGGCAATTTAATGACTTGCTGAACCCCATCTCAAAATCAAAAAAAATAAGCTGGGGAGGTAGCTCAGTGCAAAGGCCCTGGGCTTGATTCTGTCCACCTACCACCCTCCTTGCCCCTAAAATTGGCCAAGGATAACATAGGAAAGTGTTTGTCATCACAAAGAACAGCCCCCAAAACATAAGTAATGGACCAACCTGGCTTTAGAAGAGAAAAACAAAACTGTGAATATTATTTATAATGTTTAGCATCCAATTTTGATCTCTAGGAAAGATTTGGAATGAACATAATAAAGCTAGAAGAATATTTTCATTTAAGTGTTTTGAGCATCTCTATGACCAATGCACCCATAAAATACCAACATATTCGCAAAATCTTCTTTAAGAAACTTAGAACACGGCTGGAGAATGGTTCAGTCATTAAAGTACTTGCCTAGCAAGTGCTAAATCAAGCGCTAAGGACCCGAGTTTGATTCCCCAGTACCACATAAGCCAGGCATGAAGGAGCATACCTGTAATCCCAGCACTGGGGAGGCTGAGTCAGGAGGGTTGCCTGGGCACCATAGTGAGCTCAGGACCAGCCTGGAGGACAGAGCAAGAACCCATCTCAAAAGAAAAAAAAAAAAAAAAGAACACCACACATACTCATTTACACAATTACTCATTGTGTTGATTTAAGATTTCCATGCAGCTTCATGGGTAGGATTTAGAGTAATCAAAAAAAAATATGCAACTATGACCATGTGGGAGTAGGGACTTGGCTGTTGACTAAGATTTAGTCATCCCCATGTGAACAAAGATATCGATGCTCAGTGAAGCCAAGCTGTGTCAGTGACTCTCCACGCAATCACCAGTCCTATGCACACCGTCTGGACTGGGTGAGATGGCAAATGAAAGGACAGCAAAGTTCAGCCCTGACCTTGAGTCTCTTTAACACTGATAAAAACCCAAGAAGCAAAAGTGAAGTGGAGCCTCCTCAAGACTAAGCTTTTAAAGCTAAGCTATTTCTCCAGCTTCGTGTGCTTGTCTGATGCTGAGAACGAAACTGCTACCTCCACATTCCTGGCATCGGCACAGGTTCAACAGAAGCAGACTTTCAACATGTTTCTGAGCCCACTGGCCTGATCGGCCCACAGCCGGGCTGAATTTACACATGCATATTTTCTAACTTTTGCTGTACCTCTCCTACACATTGAAATGTTTCTGTGTGTGAGGAGAGCTGGCTAGTTGCCCGCCACGCACCCCTACCCCACCCCTGAAATTGGTCAAATCGAGAATATAGTCATTTTTCCTTTCTTATCTTTTTGTGCATGTGTGTGTGTGTGACCACAGTATCTCCCCTTGCCAATCAGGCTAGCAAGCAATGAAATCCAGCAAGTCGAGACTCAGATTCAGGCCTCTGGCCGGGTCCCAGTAACAGAAAAGCAACAGGGAGAGATTCCCACAGACCTTTCTCTAATTCTGTCCTTGGGATGTGGGTGTTGTGCTCCAGGAGCTGATTCCAGGGCAAACACAGGAGAGTCTTCATTGCAAGCTCCAGCCTGGGCTCTCCCTTTCCAGCCCAGTGGAGGCAGGGAAGAGAGTGCCGTTTGTGCAGGGTGTTTATTGACAAAAATCATGAAATTGCAACAAGTTGTTTACCATGAAAACTAATTGGATGACATTTAGTACAGAGAAATTTATGAGCTTGTGATTGGATAGGGTGCTGTTTTAACGGCTAGTACAGCTATATGGAATGTCCTTATCAGCCAGATACATTTGCTCTAACCGTTAGTACAGCTATAATTTTTCATTTTCTGACTAGTAATCCTGTTTGCTTTATTCATTGCTAAGAGACTGCATTCCTCCCTGCTTATACAGAATTTTGGGGGCATTGCAAGGTCAAAATGGCATTACTTTGGTTCTTCATGGGTAGAGCTTGTAAGTTATTTGTCATGACTGGAGTTGGAGTGATGCAAAACTGCAACATAATTTTTTTTTTTTTTTCTGTACTGAGGATTGAATCCAGGCCTTGACCATGCTAGGCAAGCACTCTACCATTGACACACATCCGTATTCCCTCTAAGTCTGGGTCCCAAGTTGCTCAGGCTGGCCTCAAATTTGTGATCCTCAAACCTTAAGATGTTAATACAACTGTGTACCACAAGGCCCAGCTGGAAAGGATTTAATTTTAAAGATAAGAACAAGTCAGGATTGATGGTACAGTCTTGTAATCCCAGCATTCTGAAGAGTAAGGCCTGGGGACCATAAATTCAAGCCCAGCTGGGGCAATATAGCAACTTAATGAGACTTGTCTCAAATAAAATATAAAAAAGAGCTGGGGATGTATCTTAATGTGATGGCCTGAGTTCAACCTCCAGTACCAAAAAAAAAAAAAAAAAGCTAAAAACAACCAGACCAATAAGGAAGGTGGCCTCAAGTTGTAGTTGCAGAGTTCAGTAGATCAAGCAGTGAAATTCTTTCCAATCACCTACTTAAAATAGATATTGATTATTTAGATTATTCAGGTGGATCTGTGGCAGTCTGGGGGTGTGACAGAGGGTTTACAATAGTGCTGACTTCCAGAAGGGAACTATGGCTGACAGCTGTCATCTTACCCTTCAGAGGTACACATTGTAGTAGAAAGCACAAGGGAAGGCAGGTGGCTCGTAGTCACGTGATGTTGCACACCGGTGACCAAATAGCTCACTCTTGTTTCACTCTTGACTTCCCAGGAGATTTCTCATCTTTGAGCTCTTGTCATAAAAAACGCACATCGGTGACAGAGGAAGAGGAATGAATGCCACGTCACGGTGACCAGCTTGGCCCAGAAACAATCCAACTTCAGCAAATCTCCTATTTGCTTATTCATTTAGGGGACTCCCTTATATTTCATCTGGGAAGACTGTGAACTCTGCCAACAGAAAGGCAGAGGGAGGAATCTATGATATCACGCTAAAAACCCCTCGCCCATCACACTTCTTTGTGCCTGCCACCTGTCTAGAGCAGACCCCTGCCTTGCAAGATCATCGTTTAAAGCCTCATTTTTCTGTCCTCCATGCCTCCAAGACCTTCCTTGGCTGGGGCAGGTGAGCCCCTTGATGCAGTTTAACACAATAGGAACTTTTTTTGACATTGTCTTTCTTCTCAAAGAAAACGAAGAGGTAAGCCAACTCCCTACTGTCTTGACTTTCCTAACTCCTATGGTATAAATTTCTCTGGAGATGCAAGATGTTCTTACAGCATAAATGAGAGGGGCCATAGCCATAGAGCTAGTCCTCACGCAGTAACAGTTCCCCACCCTAATGCATCAAGTTCACATCTCTAACTCCACATTCAAGGCCTCTATCACCTGACCTCAATTCCTCACACCTCTTTCCTCCAGCACTCGGACCAAATGCCCTGACTGCCCAAATGTCTAATGCCAGCACCGAGGTATTTCCACAAAAGCTGTCCTCTTCTCTTGAAAAGTCTTTTCCTTCCACTACTCTAGACACCGTTCAGCCATTCTTAATCAATAATGAGGTATGCTTGTGTTTTAGAGACCTCATCATCAGTCAGCTGCCAACTGTCTTTGCAAATCTATTTCACAAAGTGATATTTAGGGAGAGCTGTAGTTAGCCAATTGCCCAGATAGCACTCCCTGCCATTTGTTAAGCATCCCCCTGACAGCATGTTGAGCTAAATCTTCCACTGCATTAGCATATCACATCCCACCTGCACAGCAACCCTTCAAATATTTCTGGTCCTTATATATACATATTTTTTTCCTTTCTCCTTTTTTGTGGTACTGGAGAGTAAATACATGACCCTCACTCTGAGCTACCCCCATAGTCCCTTTATATTGTTTATTTGAGACAGAGTCTCACTAAATTTCTAAGCAGCCCAGATTGCTCAAACTTGTGATTCTCATGCCTCAGCTTCCCAGAGTTCTGGGATTACAGGCTGCACCACCAGGTCTGGCTTTATTTATTTATTTATTTTGAGACAGGGTCTTGCTCTGTAGTCCAGGCTGGTCCTGAAATCACTATGGAGCCCAGGCTGGCCGTGGACTCAGGGCAATTTACCTGTCTCAGCCTCCCAGGTACTGGGATTACAGGCATGCTTGCGCCACCATGCCCAGGTTATGTGGTGCTGGGGAATAGAACTTGGGTACTTAGCACTTGATATAGCGCTTGCTAAGCAAGCGCTTTAACCGCTGAGCCATTCCTCCAGCCCTGGCTTATGTTTTTAATGTACCATATCATTTTTAATGTACTATATTGGAAACTGGCTCAAAGATATTCCAGAAAAAGGGAAACAAATAATTGAAAATTAAGCCCATCATATTTTCTTCATAAGTTTAAAATTAAATGAGCATAAGAGAACAAATAGAGCATAGAAGAATCTCATAGATGATCTAGTACAGTACCCTCCCCCCCCATAAGACACCAAAAAGAGGAAGGTGGTGCTAACATTCACTGAGTATCTACCACGTTGCCGCTCCTTCTTTCCCTCATTTAACATGGGATGAACCCAAGCTGCAAAGGGAATTACTTTCCAAAAGGAGCATAGCTAAGTCATGGTAGACCCGACAGTAGAAGTCATGTTTCCAGATTCTTTACCTAACTAAAACCAAAGGACTTTGTTTGGATAAACTTTTTGTTTGTTTTTTGAAACAGGGTCTCACTCTGTGGTCCAGGCTGGTCCTGAACTCACTTTGGAGCCCAGGCTGGCCTTGGACTCATGGCAACCCTCCTGTCTCAGCCTCCCGAGTGCTGGGATTACAGGCATGCGCCACCACTCCCAGCTTATGTGGTACTGGGGAATCGAACTAGGGTACTTAGTGCTTTCTAGGCAAGTGCTTTAACTGCTGAGCCATTTCTCCAGCCCCTGGATAAACTTCTTGCATAAATGATCACATCTATTTTTTCCCCAAAACTCACATGAAATATATCCTATTACCATAATAATTTTATGCAAAGAAGAAATTGGGGTCACTGAAGATATAATTGGACCAAATCAAACAACTAGTATCTGGAAAAGGCAGGACTTGAATCTGTATTTTCAGTCCCTGCCCGCAGCGCCCTATACTCAACATCTTCCCTCACTGAGCATGTGTAGTGCTCACGCTCTTGTCCCCTGCCCTATCTATCATATGCTGCATACTCTCCACTTATGGCAACTTTATACTGAAGTTCACAGTGTTGTTCTTAAACCCCCAACTGAAAGCTGGGTGTGGTGGTGCGTGCCTGTAATCCCAGCACTCAGGAGGCTGAGGCACAAGGACTGCTGTGAGTCCAAGGCCACCCTGGGCTACATAGTGAGTTCAGGACTAGCTTGGGCTACAGAGAGGCCCTGTCTCAAAAAACAAACAAACAAAAACATCTGGACTGCCACCCAGAGAAGAAAGTCAAGTCAGGGATCTTGGGTTTGAATCCTACTTTCTTTGTCATTTCCTAGTTTGGTGGTACATAGCTGTAGTCTCAGCCACTTGAGAACCTGAGACAGACAGGAAGATTTCAAAGTCAAGACAACCTTGAGGAACTTGAGATCTTTTTAGTAACATTTAAAATAAGTAAACAAGAGATGTGTATCAGCACTCCTTGAGTTCAATTGCCAGTATCACAAAATATCTGTATCTATAAAATACAGGCAAATATATCCCTCTGGATGTGTCATTTAGACTATAACCAAAAGTTAACCAGTAATCATGGGGGACACTAAAAAAAAGAAAATGGTGTAACCTACTGCCAACAAATACTTAGCTGGCCCTCCCTGCTCACAATTACAACTCCCTTGCCCAAGGAGTCTTGGTCTTGCATCTCTTCCCAAGAAAGCATCTTGCTTGTCATACAAAATGAAGCTTAATCTTACATAAGATAAACAGACACTTAAAAAGCTATTATAAGACTGTATTTATTTAATACATATCGATCAAGGATCTACTATGGAGCTTAAGGTATATAGCTCATTAGTTGAGCACCTACTTAGCATATATGATACTCTGGCTTTCATTCCCAGCATCACAGACACACCATACACACACACACACACACACACACACACACACACCACAAAAGAAAAAAACAAAAACCCACTCTGTGTTAGGAATGAATGAGCAATGTGAAGATAGGTAACATGTGCTTTCTGGCCTCCATGAGTCCAGTCTGCCTGAGAAGTGTGAACGCCATGAGTGCTTTTGTAGGATGTTTGCAGTACTGCCGGAACAAAGAGAACAATGCAACTCTCCGTGCCTGGGAGAACCAAAAAGGCAACCTGATGGGAGTTGCCAAGTATCGAGTGGGAAATCACCAGACCCTCTCCAGCCAAAAAGGTATTCCCCTGGGTGAATTGTGTGTACAGTGCTTTGGCCCGTGAAACCACTACTGTGTTGAAGTCTGTAAGTGGTATTGTTAGTGTAACTGCAGCCGAGGTGGGCATAAGGGGCCGCCAGAAGATCAGTATAGAAAGAGAGGCCCTAGGGCTTCTGATGCCCATTACAGTGCCAACACTATTCAATGAATTTTTCTGTGATGATGGCAATTAAGGGGGTGATTCAAGCAAGGAAAGGGATGGGAATTCTAAGAGTAGGCCTAGACTCAAAGGAAAGTTTTGGGCCTACTTAAAAGTTTAAGAGTCTCTTTCTGGACATGTGTGCAGGAACAGGAACTGAGCTCCCTTCTTAGGACCGTGCAGCCAGAAGATGTAGTGCTTCTTTTTAAAACTCTGCACCTCTGTGGTGCTTAATATTAAAGACAAAGTTTGAGAAGTCAATATGTACTTATGCACTTTCACTAAGATAAACTTTTACTGTGACTTTTTAGGATTTAAATTTACTTAAATGATAGTCAAAAATACATATTTATGGATACCTTTATGTTTTGATATACATACATTGTATAATTCTTAAAAGAATAATTCTTAACTCTAAACAAACTTGTTGTTTACAGACCAATCACAATCTATAGAGCTTCTATTTATTTATGTATTATTTTGTTTTGTTTTGTTTTGTTTTGTTTGAGACAGAGTCTCACTCTGTAGTCTACGCTGGTCCTGATCTCATTTAAGTTTGAGGCACAGGTTGACCTCAAACTCATGGCAATCTTCCTGCCTCAACTCCCAAGGGCTGTTATTACAGGCATGTGGCACCATGCCTGGCTAATTTTTGTGTAGTGTTGTGGAAATCAAACCCTGGGGCCTTGTGCGTGCTAGGTAAGCGCTCTAGCCACTGAGCTGTGCCCTTATCCCCAAGGTACTTTCCATGGCACTGTGCTACACCCAGCAATATAATTTACCACTATTTTAAAGGAAAGGCTTTACTCCCATTCACCATTAGTAGTTCACTGCTGGCCAGGTGCAGTGGTACTGAAAAGGAAATTTTGATCCAAGAGCTCAAAGGCTAGAAGCTAAACAGTCCCCTCATTTAAATCAGCCTCTGTAATAGTACATTGCTAAACAAGTGTTTGGAAACATCTGTGTCTTATAAATTCTTAATTGATCTTTTGTAAAAACAAACTTCCTTTGTGCCTTCTGCTTCTGTAACCCTGCCTGCGCCTAGGTGCCTACCCCTCCTGACCCTGGTCTGGGGCAAGGAAAAGTTCCAAGGTCTGGGTCTGGGATAGGGCCTACTAGAGGGAGGTTTCCTACGCCTCTGCAGTTGCACCTGATTCTTACATCAGCAAAACCCCCTTTCTGCTTTACCTTAAGAAAACTTTGGGCACGCCTTAATGTTCACCCTAACCTTATCGCATCTTGCTTCTGTAAACCCACTTGTCACTCACGGCCATGCCAGCGAAGGCAGACAGCATGACCTTGTCAGTTACAGGCAAAGCTCACCTGCGTATTCTGTACTCTGACACCACCTTGTAACTTTGGACTGTAACTTTAAGCATCACTCTCCAACAACTTTAAAGTAGCCGATCACAACTACTTGTTACCGTGTGGGAGACCAAAAAAAGGTCAAAACTGTATATAAGGGGGAGCCCGCCATTGTTCTGGGCTCAGACTTTGGAGAGTTAACTCCTCTGAGCTCTCTAACCCTGTCCAACCTTTGTGTGCCTGGAATCTTAAAGGTCCAGTTTCTGCAACAGCACAGGCTTGTAATCCTCACACTGTGGGAAAATGAGGCTGGAGGATTGCAAGTTGGGAGTTGACCTGGGCAATTCAGTAACTTAGCAAGACCCTGCCAAAAAAAGCTGAAAGTGAAAAGAGGTCAGGGAATGTCGCTCAGTACAAAGGTCCTGTGTTCAATCTCCATTACACATAAAACAAACAAAAACTAAACTAAAAAATGAAGGCTCTCAGCTCAATCCCAGGACCACACAAACAAAAAATTCACTTCCAATCTACTCTCTCCAACTGGTGTTCACTCTTTGGGCTTCGAATTTCCCAACTACCAACCTTCATTCTTGTCTGCGGTGTTTGTGATTGCCTAGCATTTCTGGCTCGGTGCTCAATCCTGTTTTTCTAGCTCCAAACTCAGCTTCTCCTAACACACTATTTCCCCACCTCTCTCTGCTGTCATAGGAAAACACCCGGCCTGCTTTGAATGGCTCGAGATCCCTCTTCCCAGGCTCACTCTCATGTGTGGAGATTCTACATGGCTGGCTCAGGATTCTTCAGCAGATTGAAGAGAGGGGGAAAAGGAACTCTACCCTGTTACCTCAGCTTCTGTCTTAGATGCTCAGGTGCATAAAGGTGACAGTAGATTCTAATTCCCTGAGCTCGGCTGTAGGGGTGCACAGCTGCAGTTGTTTTTGGACTGCTCACCAGCCTAGCCTCTCTGTAGGAAGCCTTCCCTGCCCACCCTTCTTTCACACCTACTTCCTTTTCCTTTCTATCTTCTGATTTGCCTTTCTCATTACACTGAAAGCTGATGAGCTGGTGTGATGAATAATTTTAAGTGTAAACTTGAGTAGGTCAAGTGACTTCCAGAACTTTGGTATTAACAAAACATTCTGTGTAACTAGGTGTGTCTATGAGGGTGTTTCCAGAAGTGATTAGCATTCGTGTCAGGGCACTGAGTAAAGATGAACCCTCATCAACATGGACAGGCAACTTCACATCTGTTGAGGACCCAGACAAAACCAAAAGGCAAATTTTCTCCTTTTCCTTTTTTCTGTGTGTGTGTGTGTGTGTGTGTGTGTAGTACTGGGGATTAAATACATGGCCTTTGTTCTGAGCTACATCCCTATCTCCTATTTGAGAGGGGGTCTTGCTAAGTTGCCCAGGTTGGGCTCAAACTCGTGATTCTCCCACTTCAGCTTCCCAAAGTGTTGGGATTACAGACATGTGCCACCCTCTCTTTCTTAACTGGGACATCCATTTTCCTTAACCTCAGAGCTTCTCAAGTTCCCAGGCCTTTGGTTTTGAACTGAGAGTCATACCATTGGTCTTAACAGTTCTCTGGCTATCGTATTCAGACTGAAATACTCTACTATTTTTCCTGCTTCTCCAGTTTGCAGAAGGCATGTCATGGGCCTTTCTGCCTCCATAATCATATAAGTCAATTTCCATAATAAATTCATATGTCTATGTGCATATATAGCTTCCATTGGTCAAGTCCTTGGTTTACACATACTGCTGCTTCTCCTAGGTTCTTGCTCCCAGTGAATATAGAAATATGCAATTGAAGTCAGAGAACTTATAAAGTGAAAATTTATTAGGAAGAAGAAGAGAGGGTGAGAACGAAATCTTCCTGTTTGGGAAAGGGGCCCAGATCTGGATGTCTGCTTTGTCCATGTAAAGAGCTTCCTTTAACGAGGTTATGGGTTTCTCTTATCTTCAGGTGAGCTCAGGGACTGGGCTGTCATCCCAGGTCAGTGATTTGTGTTGGCACTCAGGGTGCCAGGTGGCCAGGTGTTGATAAGAGAAGGTGATAGTGAGTTAACCCCTCCTCCCCTCTTTGTTTCCTTGTGTGAGCAAAGCTCATGAAAGTTGTCTGCCAAAAGTCTCTGGAAAGAAAGAAAAAAAAAAAGAGAATAGGTAGAACAAAAGAGCAGCTGGCCTGCTGTGGTTGTTTCTTTTAGCTCATATCAGTTTCCCAAATTAAGTGTCCTGGCCTATCTCTGGCTCTGTCCTACCTACACACTTACTTTCCTAACAGTTTTTCTCTCTGGAGAATCTGGACTCATACAACTCATTTCTGCAGGAGACCATAGGTGCAGGATTTAGGTCGGACGAAAATAAATAAATAAATAAATAAAGATGATACCTATGATACCTTTTTTATAGAAGAAAGAAAGGTAAATTTTAAAGTTGTCTCCAAAAAGCTGATTTCATGTTATATTTTTTACTAAACAAAGCTAAGTGTTTATGATTCACTTTTATTAGGAAAAGCCCTAAACTGGTTAAGCATTCGTAAAGTTGAGTCAGATTCCTCTGGCTTGATTTCAGGTTTATCAGCACAGGGAATATAGTTTTCTCATAATTATTAAGAATACCAAGCAACAGATATTTAATCTGGCATTTAGGAAGCTCCTGGGCTCAGGGTGTATCTCAGTGGTATAGAGCTTCCCTGGCACCTATGAGGCCTGGGTGTTTCAATCTCCAGGACTGAGAAAGAAAGAGAGAGAGAGAGAGAGAGAGAGAGAGAGAGAGAGAGAGAGTAAGTTCCTGGTTCACAACTGTTGGATAAATGAATGAAGGAAAAAAAACTTGTAACTTGCCTGGGGAACATGATGTACTAATATCAGGAAGTCAAAAGGTAAACATTTGAAATAAACAGGTTTGTTTTAATCAACTCCACATGCTTACTTCCCTCATTATCATGCCTAATAGCGGAGTGTGAATCAGTCTTATCAACTTGCTAAAAATCCTTGAAGAATTATTTAAATTTCAATAGTTCAAGACCAATTAGATATTAGTAGATCATCTCTTATTTTATATGCTAATAAATAACATGATGAAACACAACCATCTCTTTCAGGATCTTAAGAAATATCCATGAAAAAATTTTGTTCAGGTGTACAAGTTTGAGAATATAATCTGTAATTATTTGCAGAGGGGTATTTTATTTTTATTTATTTAGTGGTACTAGCGATTGAATCCATGCCTCCTGCTACTAGGTAAGCACTCTTCCACTCTCTCTGCAGGCCTGCAGGGGAATTTTAAAAAACATTTTTATTTATTCATTTACATTTCACCATACTGGGGTTTGAACCAAGGTCTTGGGAAAGCTAGGCATGTCATTTTATCCCTGAAATATATTCCTAGCCATTTTTCATTTTATTTATTTATTTGTAATCTAGGAGCATTCTGCCAATGGGTTATATCCCCATTCTTTTTTTTTTTCCTTTCCTTTTTTTTTTCTTCTTCTTTTCTTTGAGGCATGGTCTTGCTAAGTTGCCTTGGCTGGCCTATGATTCAGATAATACTGCCTCAGTCTCCTGAGTTGATGTGACTACAGGCATTCTCCAACTATACTTAGCCTATAGAGGGACACTTTTATCATTATTCATCTACTAATACTGCAGAAGATGTGATTTATTATGCACACATTACACTGGGGCATGGCTGAGAACAGAGTAAGTTCAGAATGCCACAGTTCCAGTGAAAGGGACAAACAGGAACAGCTTTGGTTATAGCAAGAGAGGTTTCTAAGAATTTCAATGGCAATGGAAATTCCAGATCCATTAAGACACATTTTAGGGCTAGAGTAATAAATAGCACAGTGGTTACAGTGTTCAGCTAGCAAGCACACGTCCCTGAGTTCAATTCCCAGCACTACTGTGTAGTGGCACAAGTCTGTAATCCCAGCACTCAGGGGGCTGAGGCAGGAGGATTGCTGTGAGTTTGGAGGCCAACCTGGGCTACACAGTGAGTTCAGGAGCAGCTTGGATTATGAAGCAAGACCCTACCTCAAAAAAAAGTCATTCTAGACACTTAGCATGCAGTTTTCCCAGACTCCCTCATTCCTTACTGCAGAGTAATTTTTAAACAACTTTTTCATATTTTTTGCTTTGAGTTTTTCTGTTTTGAGTACTCACTATTTTGGTTTTTGACCTTGGTCTCATAAAGCTAAATAGAGCCAGCATTTAATTTAGAAGAAAAGAAGCATGCATGTCCTGAAGAAAAGTCAACCCACCTGTTTTCAGTTGATCCATGTAGCTGCTATGGAAACAAACCGAACGATACAAAAAAAAAAAAAAAAAAAAAAAAAAAAAAAAAAAAAAAAAAAAAAAAAAAAAAAAAAAAAAAAAAAAAAAAAAAAAAAAAAAAAAAAAAAAAACCACTGTACACCACAGGAATAAGAACCCCTTTATAACTCCTTGTTCTGGAACTATTCCTTGGTTCAGTATCTTTAAATGTCATTGTCAAGCAAATTTAATGTTGCTCTTTATTCACTTTTTAAAAATTAAAATAACTTTATTTGGTACCACAAAAGCAATAGTTTGCATTATAGAAAAAAATCTGAAAAGGCAAATGAACAAAGAGAAGAATAGAAAATTACTCCTCCAGTAATTAGAGACTCTGCTAATAGGTCAGTAGGGACTTGAGTGATTGAATAAGAACAAAGACAAAAACATCTAGAGGCAACCACGCCACTGCAGAGTATATATCAGTGTTTTTTCTGCCAATATATATTTAAAGTATATATTTCAAGGTCATGGCAGAAAAACCAAACCAACTGCCTACTATTTTAAAAACAAAAACAAAAACTACCAACACTAAACTACAACTTTGCCTGCTAAGAGAAGGTTCATTTTGATCGCTCTTTTCATCCCTCGGCCATGGTCACAAAATACTTTTTCCTACTCAAGCTATTATTTTTTTCCAAAAAAAAAACCTTCAGGTAGTTAGCTGTTGCATTTCATTTTAAAGTGTAACTACTTAGTCTGTAGTCTCCTAATCACTCATCTGTTGGAACAAACTGAACTTCTGGAATGCTGTTTCTGCTGGCTACGTAGACATCTTTCCACCATCCTTTCAAAGGAAGTTCCCTATTTTCTTTCAGTCATTTATGTTTGGGACAAATCTTTGCTGTAAATTTTTCTTTTAAATAGTGTTAAGGATTAGACTCAGGGTCTTGGCCATGGACACCCCTAGCCCAATGTTCATCTTAATTATTTTCTTTTACCTTATCTAGTCTTTCACTTGCAGCTTATGTCCCACAGGATGGCTTGTTACTTAGTCCAAGTAATCCTTAAGGATCAGGTGCCTCTCTTAGTTCCAGGAACAAAAACAACCCTAAAAGGGGATTTCAAAACCAGCACACAGTTCCTTCACAGTCCTGCTGAGACCTCACTTCCTCGATGTCCACAAACCACATCTGCTCTATGGCAACAACTCTCAGTGATCTTTACTGATTTTCAAATGTTTTCTTCCAGTTTCATTCCTACTGCACAGCAAGTGACAAAGAAACACTTTACACAGACTTCACTGAATAGAGTCTAAGTGCGCAAAGTACAGTTCTCAGGTTGAGCACCCCTCAGCACCGCAAGTTTGGAGCTCTGATGGACAGCACATAGTGACAGAACATGGAAGTGAGAGACAGAAGCGGCCGCATCAGTTTGGTCTCTGCTTTATTTGAATTTGGTCTTACCAGCTGATCACCTGTGATTGACAGGAACCCAGCTGCTGTGATTGCCTGGCGTAGCAATCTGCTATACTAATATACCTCTACTAAGACTTTTACGTAGTTTCCTTACTAATTTGTTTGATACGAATTAAAAACACTTCAAGAAGGCAACCTCAAGCCAAATTTAATTTAATTCAACTTATGGGCTAAAAATGGCTATGATGGGTATAATGACCAGTATAGCCTGGCGTGAATCTGCATATCTCAAATTAGTTGTAAGCAAAATTTTGTAGGATGAGCAGCCCCAACTACAGTGATAATTTTTCACAGCCATTGTTTCAGAATAGAAAGGAACTACATAGCCACTGTGTTTTGGCATGGTTGCAGAGCGGCAAGCAGAGAACGAGGCTTATAAGTCAAGCTGGTAGGTTAAAAACCTATAAACATCTCATAAGTTAAAGTGAATAAGAATAAATGTTACCTCTTTAAGATAGAAAGGCTACGCGCAGTGCTTCAAATGCATCATCAATTTATCTGTAAGCTCAGCAAGAAGACAGGAAAAGCGGAGGGAAACATTTGTCAGTGTGTATAAAAAAGCCTAAGAGGACCTTATTCCAGAGATTCTGATTCACTTGGTGTGGACTGGAATTTGAGCCGTTATTTTTCTTTTCTTTCCTTTTCCTTCTTTTTTGTTCTGTTCTTTCTTTCCTTCTAACTATTCTAGGGCAGCTGAGGCTGAGAAAAACTCATGGAACAAAATGTCTTTTTGTCACCAGACAGGATCCAAGTGGCCCTCAAAACCGACATAGGAAATCTAAACCAGACCTGTCCACACATTAAGTTCGCTGACTCACATCACATAAGAACTTTCGGAATAGTCAGTGAGAGGTCAGGGAAGGCTGGGGATAGTTACGCTTGCTGGGAAGCAGAGATGTGTAATCTGCAGAAAGTTCAGGTTTTGGTGCCACCCACGGGTAGGAAGACAATGCCTCATTTTACAGGTGAGAAGAATGGCCCATTTTACAGAAGGCAAGCTCGATCCTTAGCACTGTTAGCTGGCAATTTGTGCCGGGTCCATGTCCCACAAGGTCAAAAAATGAAAATCATGGTGACAAAGGCAGGTGTAGAAAAAAGCACTTTATTGGGGGGGAAATCTTGGGAAAAGACATTGGGTAAGAGACATAGTAAGAGCCTGTAAATGAATGAATGAATGGATGAATGAATGAATGATTTAAAGACATATCCAGTCATTGTCCTGACTAACTCCATTTTTCTAATCCATTGTCTTTAAGATTTTTTTTCTTCCCACCTTCATCTCATGCTGAGAGCAGAAACTGTGTCTAGGCTCTCAGGACCTCACAGGACCTCAACTGTTGTGATATGGATAATCTTGGCTTCCTGCTTTTATTCATCCCTTAGATAATCCTAAAGCTGTTGTCAGAGCAGAGAAGACAGTTTCCTAGATTGTCATCTGAATTTGGCTAAACCAACACCACATCTCTCTCTTGGTTTACCACCACTTCTCTGTTAACTGGCTCAGCTCACTTTAGATTGGTGACTCAACCTGGCACGTCCAGTGTCAGACTTCTGGTCATGGATGGCGAATACTTACTGCATCTTAGCTAGGAAATCCTTTCCCACCACATAATATAAACTCCTATGTTAACTTCTAAATCACTAAAGTTTTGCATTTAAAAATAGTTCTTTAATTTTTTCCATAATTTACCTATGATGTAAAATTATTATAAAGAGATCTAAAATGTCCACTTGTTTTAATCTTGTGAATTTCATTGTTATAGTTCTTTTCTTATGTGGACTGGTAGGTGAGGCCATGTTAAATAATGTCAACAAAGACATACCAAGATACAAAACAAAAAAAGAAGAAGAAGAACTTTGGGCAAATCATCCCAATAAAGTGCTCGGCTGGGCTCAGAGAAGAGGCATCAAGATATGGCCACTGAAGCTGAGCTACAGAGAGGTGATTTGAGTGGTGAAGTGGGTCAGACACAGAAGATTAAATATGTTAGATATCACATGGTTTCTCTAACTTGGGAAACCCAGAATACAGGCATTGTATAAAACCAAATGGGTGTGATAGTGGGAGTTACGGGGGGGGGGGGGGGGGGGGGGGGGGGGGGGGGGGGGGGGGGGGGGGGGTAAGGAAGGTGTGGGAGGGCCAAAAATGGGAAGTGATTGTAATGTTGATGTGATAAATATGTGTACAAAATACTCAGATTCAGTGTAAACATTATGGATCGCATATGTACATTAATAAAAATGGAAAAAATATTTTTAAAAATGCCCATTTGGAATGAAAGGTGATAAGACTGTGTAAATCAGCTTTGACTCATCATAAGAGTAGAGAGTAAGGAATGGCGGTACTATCTGCCTCCTACAGGAATGCGCTTAGTTCCTGCTCAGCTGACCACCTATTACCATGGTAACACCATCTCTGAGTCAAACTCTAGGGAGCTTTGCCTGCATTCACTGATAGAAAGATGCTGCCACATTTGAATCAGAAATAAAATAATATGCCCCACGAAATACCTTAGTGACCAACACACTCACAAGGCGGGGGCACAGGGATCATCGGCATGGCCCAAGCCAAAGTGAGTAAGAAAGAGTCCTATGTTTACAGTATTCCTCTTCTTCAGCATTCTTTCACCCTTTAAAAGGATGGGAAATCAGCGACTCGCTGAAAGTATTCTCTCCTCTCTGAGGAAGTAATAAAGATCTGGAGTTTTCTATAGCAAGCTATGGTTCTTAACCTTGATTATCATCTTGGTTGGCTGGGGACCACCTAGGAGATTAGTAAAGCATCTACTGGCTGTATCTGGATGGGTAACGGAGGCCTAACCTTGAGATCTATATTTATACCTACTACGTGCTAGGCACTGTAGTAGTCAAAGAGGACCTAGATAAACCAATTCACTAAGAATATGTTAGTCACTTTCTCATTGCTGGGACACAACACCCAACACCCATAACTTAAAGGAAAGAAAGGTTCTGTTAACAAACACAAGCTATAGGCCATTGCACCAAGGACCCTTCCTCCTCTGACACAGACTGACTGTAGCTGGAGACACTCCCTCCTCCCATCTTTTTAAAATTTAACTTACTGATTTAGTTATTTATTTTGAGACAGGGTCTCACTGTACAGTCCAGATTGATCCTGAATTCACTCTGTAGCCCAGGCTGGCCTTGGACTCATAGCAATCCTCCCAAGTGCTGAGATTACAGATGTGAGCCACCACACCTAGCTATTATGTGGTACTGGGAAACCAAATCCAGGGTCCTGGGCCTTCTGGGCAAGCACTCTTACTGTTATGTTATTCCTCCACATCCCCCGCACCCCCAATTATCTTTTTTTCTTGTGGTACCATGGTCTGAATCCCGAACCTTCACTCTGAGCTCCATCCCCAACCCCTTCTCATTGTTTATTTGAGATAGTCTCACTAAGTTTCTATGTTGCCCAGGCTGGGCTTGAACTTGCAATCCCACTGCCTCAGCCCCCTCAAAGTGCTGGAATTACAGCCCTGTACCACCATGTCTGACTTTATTCTTTAGGAATATGCCTACTGGCATGTTCAGGAATGTCCCTGCCCCAAAGTTTCCTCCTCATCTGACTATCTGCAAACATTATATATAAAGCCTCTTATCTCTCCTTTGTTAGACAGATGCCATTTTGGGGTTGGCAATCTCCTGGCTGCAGATACATTCACTAAGAACTCAATTCATTATGCTCGGCTACGATTTGGGTTTACCTGGATGGGATCTTCCCTTGGGCAGCTTTTGTTCCAACTTCCAGCAAGACAGGTAATGAAAGAGAGGAAGCTTATCTCAGACCAGCCCCTGCACTGCCAGATCCAAGATCCAAGCTAGCAAGAGAAACATCTTAGTGGGACTGACTCAGGGCTCCTAGGAGGCCACTGTGGTCTGGGGAAATTTAGTGGCCACTCTGAACTTTTCCCCAGACTGGTAACTGATGCTGGACCCTAACAAATTGTAGAGTGGAGAAGAACTGGTGAATCAGGGAAGTACACAAAGGGTTGGCCACGGGTTCAAGATTACATCTTAGTCGTGAAGATTGGAAGGTTGAGAGATGCTTCTATGGGGAGGGAAGGGGGCAGCTGGGGTCATAGATCAGTGATTAAAGTGCTTGCCTAGCATGGGCAAGACCCTAGGTTTGATTCCTCAACACTGCATAAAAATCAGCTGAGTTTAGTAGTGCATACCTGTAATCCTGGCTCTTGAGAGTCTGAGGCAGGAGGACTGCCCCAAGTTTGAGGCCAGCTTGGGCTTTATAGTGACTTTAGAACCAGCCTGGACTACAGAGCAAGACCTTGGTCTGATGAGTCTGGGTCTAGGAAACAGCAGGAAGTCTGCTTCCCGGCTTTGAGAAGCTTATATATTGAAATCATGCAAGAGCGAATTGAGTTTTCTAACTAGACTGGTAACATTTTTAGAAGAATTCCAGTGAACGTCTGGGAGTAGGATGTAACTGGTAGTAAGCTGAGGAGTGACTGGAGGATGAAGGCCCAGCAGCAATGAGAATAAACTGCTTAAAGTACTTGAGGGCTGGAGGAGCAGCTCCGCAGTTAGAGCACTTGTCTAGCAAGCTCACGGCCCTGAGTTCAATTCCCCAGCAATACAAACACTGGGCCTGGTGGTGCATGCCTGTAATCCCTGCGCTCTGGAGTTTGAGGCAGGAGGATTGCCATGAGTACCAGGCCAGCCTGGTCTACACAGTGAGTTCAGGATCAGCCTGGGCTACAGAGCAAGGCACTGTCTCAAAATAAAATAAAAGCTGGGATTCTAGGCCTGAGCCACCACAGGGTTTGGTCCATTTCTGTCCTATAATGTAATCATTGTCAGAAATATGCCTTCTTTTTCTATCTGACCAAAAGTACAGACCAATAATTAAGCTAGGAAAGTTGAACACTATGGTGATTTGTGATGTTGTACTGCTTAAGAATAAAAATATCAGACATCTGTAGGTCAGCATGGTATTTGTAAAATGATACATATGCCGGGGCAAAGAAATGAGAAGGAAATATTCTCTGGTCATAAAATCATAAAGAAATGAACAGATTCTTTGCCATCCCAATAAGACAAGGTTGATGATTTGCTCATGAGACTAGAATTTACTAGGCATGCAGCCAGTATCCAATCATGCCCCTGGTGTACAGTAAAGCAAATTTATTTGCTTCATTTATTTAATTTTAAGGTGTTAGAGACTGAATCCAGAACCTCATACTGAGCATGGGTTCTACCACTGACTTACACCTTAACACCCTATTTGTTCCTTTAAGACATATTCGCTGAGGTGTCTTCTTTCTCTTCCCTCTGGATAAAAACTGAAGCAAGCCCATGGCTTTTTTTTTTTCCTTAGGTAATACAAGGTCCTCTGGTTAATTGTTAATGTATCTACCTTAGGTAATTGATAAAACTTTGAACTACATGCTGGTGTCTCCTCCTCCCACTTGCCCTGAGCTGGCTCACTGCCATGTGTTATCAGCCATTCTCTCTGTTTCTTCTACTTTGGGCTTTTGTTTCTCCTTTTCCTTCTCACTAAGCTGTGTTTTTGTTTTTGTTTTTTGTTTGTTTGTTTTTTGAGGCAGGATCTCACTCCATAGTCTAGGCCAGTGCTCAACTCACTATTTAGCCCAGATTAGCCTCAAACGCACAGCAATCCTCCTGCCCTGGCCTCCCATGTGCTGGAATTACAGGCGTGCACCACCATACCCAGTCTCTGTAGTGTTGGGGGACTGAACCTAGGGCCTTGCACTTGCTAGGCAAGGATGTTAATGGCTGAACTATACCACCAGCCCCTTGATGTGTTTCTAATGATCCCAGGGAAATTGTTAGGGAGCAGGCAAATTATACTTGTGCCATTGTGGCTAGGTACTTGGCACTGTTTGGAAGGTACAGATATTTCAAACTGTGCCTTTCTCTGATAGGTGCTTTTGTGAGTTGTTTGGAAGCACAAATCAATCAAGGTTTTATCAGAAAACAGTACTTGCTCTAGATAATTTAACCAGAGACCATGAGGAGGCATCTGCTTAGACAGATGTGCGCAGAGTTAACAGAACAAAGAAAGCACAGTGGTGCAGTGAGGTTTTTTTAACAGAGAAAAGCCACCGCCATGCCAGACATAGAAGGGGAAGGAAAGGAAATAGTAACACCAAAGCCTAGGGAAGGCTGATGTCCTGAAAGAGATGCCCGGCCACGCAGAGTCCTGGGAGAGCGCAAACCCACCAAGGACACAGAGCCCACCTGGGGGAGGGGCAGCAAGGACCCAACAGCCAGAACCTCTCCTCGCGGGGACTCGCAAGGCCAGGCCCACCTTGGTACCCAGCCCGCGAGGGAGCCGAGGCCCAGAGCTCTAGGCCGGCCTCGGGACAGAATTCCGGTGTTGGAGGGCATGGCCGAGCAATCTCTGCGCGGCTGTTACGGCTGTTACGTTCTTACCCCTTTTGAAATTCATCCTGTTTTTCCAATCCCTCCCCTCCGTAGCAGTCCTCAGAATCTGTGGGCAAACGGAATACTGTTTAATAGCCAACACCTGCCGCCGAGCTCCCTGTGAGACACGCCATTCCCCCTCCCGGAAGCCTGGGCCCCTGGGGCTGGGTACGTGTTGGGCGCTCTCTTCAGCCTTGCCACAGCTCGCCATGGCAATGATGATGTTCTTTAACTAAAGAGAAGGACTAGGAGAGAGATGCTGGAGGTGGGGTGGGGATCCAACCCAGAGTATCTAAGTGAATTTTTCAGGGCCTAAGCTACTTATGTACCGCATTGCTCCTAGGAGCAAAGAAAGTAATGCTCTTCTCTCGTGTCTCACCCTTGATGCTGGGATTGGTGTGTTCTGGACATTGCAAACAACCACGCATGGCTGGGAGATCTGGGACATCCACTGGGAATCGCTTGCGTCAAGCTGCTCGGAGAAGCCAAATCCTCCGTGTCTCCTAATTGCTGGTCGCCTGTTAGCTCATTGGCTGTTTCATCTGGATCCTGTTAACCGCCCTTCTTGTCTCGCCTTGCGTGGAAGGGCTCTGTTATGCGTTGTGCTCACAGGATACCTCCCTCGTGGATGGGTAGCATATGGTACAGCCGTGTAGTTCAGGAACAGTCTGAAAAGGAAGTGTTCTTCTCATCAAGATATCAGTTTTCATCGCAAGTTGTCTTCCTCCTCAGCCATATCTTTAGGAGATCTGAATCTAGCTTGTGTGCTCAGTCCTCGGGGAACTCTCCAGGGCAAAGCAGGCCTGCGCACAGCGGATCCCCGCGTAGAAAGATGCTACCTCGGGGCTATTCCAGGTGTGAGGTGATGGTTCCATCTGACGCTGTAATCTAATCAAGACCTGTGCCCCAAGAGCAAGGCTCACCTTGATTTCGAGGTGTTTGTAAGTAACGCCTATCTTGACAATGCAGGGAACCCAAGCTAATCGTGCTGTGCGGTTGAACCTTGGTGATCAGTTCCCCAGAGCCTGTCTCCAAGCAGCCTGTTTATACATCTCTGTCTAGTAAGTCTTAAAGTGTTTCACTTAATATTATTACAGCACAACTTGAGACTTTCTTTGGAGAAGCTGTAAAGTCCTTCGTGTTTTTGGTTTTCACTGTGCTGATGATCGTAGCCAGGGATCACCCTGCTCGCAAGCACCGCCACTGACCTATACCCCAACAACCCAAGGTGCTCTGTTTGATTTAATAAGTAAATGAAGTTACGCCTTTCTGTAAAGGTAACACATTTTTTCTAAAAAGTCATTTTACTGACATATGACATATATCATAAAATTTACCCACTTTAAATTCACAGTTTGATAAGTTTTGATAAATATACAGTCCTATAAGTACAAAGTGAAGACCTGGAAGGAACATCCGTAGCTGAGTATGGTGGCACATGACTATAACCCTGAAGTAGAGTAGAAATAAAGGTAGGTAAAGATAGAAATAAAGGAAAATCATAATTCTAAAATTGTATTTTTGATATTTTAAAAATGCAGTTTCAGGATACAAGCTCAGTTTTTAAAAAGCAAATTCCTTTGTGTCTGTGTGCATGTGTGTGTGGGCATGTGCGCGCACACACGCCCGGGGGGGTTGAGCTCAGGACAACTTTCACATGGAGCTACATCCCAGCCCATTTTTTTAGTTTTGATTTTGAACTTGTAAAGTTGCCCTGGCTGGACTCAAACTTGGAATCCTCCTGCCTCAGCTTCCCAGATTCTTGGGATTCCAGGCCTGTGCCACTGGTGCCAGTGTTAAAGCAAATCCCTACAGGCTTTTAAAGAAGCCTATAACTGGGCTCTGAGCCTGAGCCTGTAAAAGTGCTTCCCCCACCATCCTGCACTGTTAAGAGAAAAGCATATCCCAGCTTCAAGCACATGTAACTCGTGTGCACTTTAGCACTGCTCACCAATTAGGGCAATTCCACCAACAAAGAAGCCACCTCACACACACCTGTCGCACCAGATCTCTCCTCTCTTACGATCTGTGGTGGCTGTCACCTGTGAATGGTCATCCTTCCCCAGGAAGGGCTGTGGCCTTCCATCTGCATGCTGGATCCCCAGGTTGGGTCCCTTTCATGGATTCACAAGTCCCCAAGTGTCCACCCCAAGCTGCGTAAGTATGTTCAACTGTGGCTGCAGAGCATGGCTCTATTTTTTATTCCCTCAAAGAACTCATACTACTTGATTATGTAATTTTGAATCTTTGCTTAATAAATCTTTCCCATGCCTCTTATTAACAAGTCCTAAAAATTATTTTTCTGCAGAATCATCAAGCCTTTTCTACTGACAGGGTAGGTTTAGGTCTCATGTTAGTTTTGGGAACCACTTGGATCCTGCCCACAGACTATCACAGGACCTGGGAGGCCGAGTCAGGAGGATCACTGTGAGTTCGAGGCCAGCCTGAGCTATGAGACCAAGGACAGCCTAGATTACCCAGGGGGTCTCTGTCTGGAAAAGAAAAAGTTACAGAATATTCCATGACCTCAAAATTCTCCCTCAGGTCAGTGTGTCCTCATTTTTGTTCCCCAACCTCCAGCCCAGACAACCTGTTTGTTCTCACGATGGTTTTGCCTCTTACAGAATTTGATACAAATGAAACTCTTCTTTCAACCAGCAACTTTTGAGACTCATAAATGCCTTTTCACGTATCAGCAGAGCTTGCCACCTCATCAACTAGTATGGTAGAAAACAGAATTACTTATCATCTTTTTAATATGTGATTTTAATATTTTTCCTTTATTTACTTATTTATTTTGAGACAAGGTCTCCCTCTGTAGCCCAGGCTGGTCCTGAACTCACTGGTGTAGCCCAGGCTGGCCTTGGACTGAGGACAATCTGCCTGCCTCAGCCTCTGGAATGAAATGCTGGTATTACAGGCCTGTTCCACCACACCCAGCTTTACATGGTGCAGTGGAATGGAAGCCTTGCGCTTGACAAAGCAAGTGCTCTAACCACTGCACCATTCCTCCAGCCCTGTGTGTGATTTTTTTTAATATCACAAGTTGTTTAACCATCGGTGAACATTCTGATTATTTCAGTTTTTGACTATTTTTAACAGCTACTTGTGAACATTTGAGTACAACATTTTGAATGGATGTTTTATTTCTCTTAAATACTTTCTCAAGTAGTAAGATTACTAGAATGTATAGCGAAAGGATTTTAAATGTATTTTGAAAAGCAGCTCTTGCTCTGAGTAGTAGCTGCTTCGTATCTTTAACAATAATTAGCAGTCATTCACTTGATTTTATCACTCTAGTGCTTCATAGTGTTAGCTTATGGTAGTTTCCATTTGTACTTTTTTAATGAATAATGATATTACATGTTTTGTCATGGACTTATTTGGCTATGTTTTAATATTTTTGTGGCATTTTTGCCCATTTAATTGTGTTGCTTATTATCAAATTGGAAGAGCTCTTTATACAGACTAGATACAAGTCCTTCATAAAAAACAAATGTTTTTGTTTTGTTTTGTTTTTCCTCATCCTATAGAAATTCATGAACATTGCATCTATGATGCATCCCAAGTTAATTTCTATAAACAGTGTGAAGTACAAGTTGTGGTTTATTTTTATTTTATTACTGATATTTTGCAGTCCTGGAGATGGAATCTGAGTCCTTGGCAGTAGGCTATTCTCCCTGCCCATTTATTTGTTTTTTATTTTTGAAACAGATCTCATCAAGTTGCTTAGTTGCCCAGTCTTGGTTTGAACATGTGATTCTCCTGCCTCAGCCTCCCAAAATGCTAGCATTATAGGCCTGCACCACTAGGACTGGCTTTTGGTTAAATATATATATATATATATATATATATATATATATATATATATATATATATACTTTTATATATTTATATATGTACTTATTATTTAATATTTATATAGCGAGAAATTGATGGATTAGGCAAAGTTTTCTTAAGACTCCAGAAGCATAAATCTTCAACAACAAAAATAAGACCTTCTGACTGTTATTTTGTTTCAAGATTATTTTGGTGATCTTGACCCTTTACATTTCTATGTAAATTTGACCGCCAATTGGCTAATGTCTCATAAAGGCTGCTAGGATTTTGACTAGGATTACATTCAATTTATAATTTTACACTAGAGGTCCACTGCCATCACTCGCTGGGCAGTTGAAATGAAACTTCACAAAGAAGTACAAACGGCCAACAAGCATATGAAAAAGTGTTCTTCATCACTGGCCATCAGAGAAATGAAAATAAAAATAACATTGAGGTTTCACCTAGCTCCAGTGAGAATGGCCTACATCAAGAACTGAAAGAAAAAAAAAAAACAATTGTGCGAGTGTGCGGGAAAAAAAAGGAACTCTAATCCACTGCTGGTGGGAATGCAATCTGGTACAACCATTATGGAAAGCAGTCTGGAGGTCCCTTAGAAAGCTGAGAATAGAAATTTCATTTAATCCAGCTATTGCCCTACTGGGCATGTTCCCAAAAGAAATGAAGTCAACATACCAAATAGACACATGCATATTCATGTTAATAGCAGCACAATTCATAATAGCCAAATCCTGGAAACAACCTACCTGCTCATCCATACCAGGAATGGTTAAAGAAGATGTGGTGCCTATACACAATGGAATATCATGCAGCCAAAAAGACAGACAGATATGAGGGATTTGAACAAAAACAGGGCCACCCAGAATCAGTAATGCTAAGTGAAACAGACCAAGCACAAAAGACTGACTGTAGATGGGTGTCCCTCTCATGAAAATGCACAAAAATAATGACATAAAAAGGCCCCAACATAAATGGCAGAATACAAAGAGAGGCAGGCAATAGTCAGATAAAAAAGAGGTGAACTTCTGAAAAACAGATGGGCATAGACACTCACTAATTCCCCAAATCCCATGGTTCTAACGTATTATAGAATTTGGAATTCATGTATTTACAAAATAAGAAAAATTTTAAATAAATAAATAAAATTCTTTATAAGCCCCTCCAAAATTTCACACTAGACGATAGAATTGATATTTTAAGGGTACTGAGCTGAGCCTGCCAATCTTCTAAATAGGTATGTAGTTTTTTCAAATGGCTTATTGTTTTTTAGTATATAGGTTTTATAGTTAAGTTCATCTGTATTTTATGGTTCTGATAACATTTTAAATCATCTAAGTTTTTCATTTTGAATTCCAATTGTTTGCTAGAATAAAAATGGATAATCTTTATTAATCTTTTGTCTTGCAAACTTGCTAGTTCGCTTACTATTTCCAATAGCTTTTTGTTTCTTATTAAGAACTCTCGCAGACAGTCACGTTTTGTAGCGTTGTTACTACTCCTGTGTCATCTTCACACCTGTTTCATTCCTTGTCCTACGTGCTAGCTAACACCTCCAATACAACGCTGCTTAGAAGTAGCAGGAATGGCCATCTGCCTTGCTCACATTTGTAGGGAAGGCATTCAATCTTTTATCATTAAGTTTAAAGTCAGTTATAATTTTATAGTTGTTCTGAATCAAATTGAGATACTTTCTTCCTGTAACTTGATGAAATTTTTTATAGTAACTATTGAATTTTATGAATACTTTTACTGTACCAACTCAGATTTAACTTTTTTCCCTTTATTCCAGATAAACTGTACTGGTTGTGATATGTTATTTTAATTCAATTCCCTAAAATTTGGTACAAGTTTTGGTGTTTGCATTCATGAGAGAAACTAGTCCATAGTTGCCTTTTCTGGTAGGACTCTTGTTTCGCTGGTCTCATTGAATAATTTTTGTCTTAGGTACTTTCTCATTGTTGGAACACAATACCAAACACACACAACTTAAGGGAAGAAAGGTTTCTTAGGGCTCGCAGGTCTCAGTCAATTCTTGGGCAGCCAGCAGTGGTGGAAGTACATGGCAGAGGCCTGAATGGATGAAATCTGTTTATGGCCTTTTATATGAGACAGGAAGCCAAGGGAATGAGGAAGGGCAGAGTTGTTCACATATCCTTTCATGTCAGGTCCCAATGACCGCCCCCCCCCCCCCTTACTGGTCAAGCCCCAGTCATCTGCCCCTCTGGCCAGGTCCACCTCTTAACAGCACCAGAAATCTTTGGATCACCCATATGATTGAATTACTTTCCAAACATATGAGGCTTGGAGGGACATTCCAGGTCCAAACAATAACAATCTAGAAAGTGCTACTTCTTCCTTTTCCCCCAAAAGTTTGTATTTGGATTTATTTGTATAGGTATTATTTCTTCCTAAGATTCTTTGTTTTTCTCTTTTTTTCTTCTTTTTTTCTTCCTTATGTACTTCCGTTCTTATGTACTTTTGGGGGTTGAATCTAAGGCCCTGAAACTGAACTCAATCTCTCTAGCTGTTTTAATTTTTGAGTTTTTTTTTTAATTTGTTTTTTGAAGGAAGATTTTACTAAACTGCCCAGGCAGGACTGCAAATTGCAGTTCTCCTACAGCAACCTCTCAAATGCAGGATTACAAGGATACATCACCGAGACCTTCCCTCAAAAATGAGCAAAACTAGCTGGGCATGGTGGTGCGTATCTGTAATATCAGCACTTGGGAAGTTGAGGTAGGAAAACTGCCGAGAGTTCATAGTGAGTCCAGGACCAACCCGAACTACAGAGTGAGATGCTGTCTCAATACATACATACATATATACACACATACATACATACATGCAAAGCTCCCTTTTGTACTCCTGATATTTGTAATCTGCATTTCTTGGCTTTTTGCTTTATCAGTCTCTCTCAATTTTATTGTTCTTATCAAAGAATCAGCTTAATTCCTTTAGGGACAATCTATTTTTCTACGGTGTATCTTTTATTTCTACTCTTACTACTTTTTTCCCGTGTACTTAATGTTTTATTTAATTTGCTCCTTTTTTCTAGCTTCTTTTCAATTTTTAATGTTTGTTTTGTTTTTGCAAGGTAAAGGAGCAAACCCAGGTCCTCACACATGCTGGGCAGGTGCTCTATCACTGACCTATATCCCTGGTCCTGTTTCCCAGTGGTTCTGGGAAATCAAACCAAGGGCCTTGAGCTCCTGATGGAAACATTTAACAGCTGAGCTATTCCTCCAGCCTCCACCTTGTAACTTGAGACTGTGCTTTAAGCGTCATGGCCTGGCAACTTTAAACCAACCAATTGCAACTACCTGTTACCAAATGGGGAGAGAAGCCAAAAGGGAAGCTCTCCATTGTTCTGGGCTCAGCCTTTGGAGAGTTAACTCCTCTGGGCTTGCTGGTGTAATAAAACTGAGTTCTCTAACCCTCCGAGTTCATGCTGGAAATCTTGTAGGTCCAATTTCTGCAACAACATGGGTTATCCAGAGACATATTGCTTAGTACACAAAATATTATTTTGGCTTTCAAAAATACATTGTTACTCGTTTCTGATTGCTTTTCTGCTGTGGTCAGAATACATACTCATGGTGATGTCAGTCTTTTGAAATTAGAAATACATGTTTTGGCTCATGATCTCATTTGGGAAATGAAAAGGGAGAGAGAGGCATGTGGAGAAACCACACATGAATATTTCTGGCTTCTCTCTCCTTTTCTCCCCTAGTAAAGTACCTCAATAACTCATTGGCCCACAGGTTCCAATCTTCTCTGGGTCATCAGAAGACCCTTGATTTGGGGAAAACGAATGGGGCCAACTGACCATGAGCAGAAATCTCCAAATGGATGAGCCAAAATAAGTTTTTTCTATTTTTAATTTATCACAAGTATTTCATTTTGAGGGAGGACAAACTACCTTAAGGAATAAAGAGCTAAGGCATCAAGACACATGTCTGCAGTGGTGGGATAGTTTGAATCTAGAATGTCTCCAAAAGCTCTTGTATGAAACATTTGTTCTTAACCTTGCCACTATTGGAAGGTGTTGGAAACCTTCAGATCAGGCCTAGTGTGATCTCTCATCCCTGGGGGACATCCTTGAAAGAGACTGTGGAAAGCTGATCTCTTTTGATCACTTTCTCTGTCCTTCTTTCATTTCCCAGCCACCAGGAAACTGCTGCTACCACATGACCAAAAGAGAGAGGGCTAACTGACCACAGACTGGACTCTTCCAAATCACTATAATAATGCAAAGCTGACTAACAAAAATGACTCGGAGTTATCACAAGCATAATACTGAGGGAAAAGATTTTTGAAACTTGAGTAGTCCTTGATGGATAGTCATTTTGATACCGATAGGATGGCATTTTGGACTTGAAAGTAATATTTTCCAAGAAATGCTTACCGTTCCCAAGGGATCTAACAACTCCACACTGTTTTATAGTCAACAAAGAAGAGAAAATCCTTGGGGCCAGCTGGAGAAAAGAGAAGCAATTCCTTTACAGCTTGAGGACTTTTTGCCAACCCAGGCTTCAGTGACACCTGCATGTGTGGTGTGGACTGAAAGCTTCCTGTGGACCCCTCAAGAGCATAATACTGGCCTCAAGGAGGAGAAGAAAGTAACAAAAGCATCTCAGGTGCAAAAATATGTGGAAGTCTGAGGACTTACAAGCCAGCAGCAGAAGACCGTGCATTTATGTTGTAAACTTAAACCTGTGATTCCCCCTCCCTGCTGGCACATCCTTAAAAAGTCTCTGATACCCTGGAACAACTTGGAGAGAAAAGCAATTCTGGAAAAATATTCTAACCACCCCAAAACTGGCTTCAAATAACTGTTTTTCCTATTTACCAGAATGAATGGCTTTCTTTAACCTGAGCAGGCAGCAAGCAAAAGAAACTTTAAAAATATGGCCTTTAAGTGGCTGCTAACCATTGGACTGGGGGCAATGGCAGAGTTCTAATGTTCTTTTCCCTCTGTGATCAAAAAATTACAATAGCCCACTGGACCTCTGGCTTTGAAACAGTATTAAGTGGAAACAAGCTCTTAGACACATTGTTGAGGTCACCAGGAGAGAAAGAAATGCCAAGAGAGAAAAAAGGCATTTTCACAATAGCTACCACATCAATTGAGAACATTATTATCTTATCATATGAAGTATAACTTTATCTTTTAAACCAGACTGGTAAGCAAAATGTGTCATCAGGCATAAGCTGTGCTTGCATGGTTTTTCCCTTATGTGAAATGGCCCTCTCAAGGCAGATCACATACTTCTACTGTGGTTTGGACCAAGAATGGCACCGACAGCCTCAGGTATTTGACTGTTGTGGAATACCTGTGAATACCATGTGCTGTTAAGAGGCACGGCCTGGTCAGGAGGGTGGGTTACGGAAGTGGTAGATTGGATTACAGGTGTGCAGCCTGAAAGGATATGAACTCCTGTTCCATTTGATTCTGGGGGCCTCTGATTCTTCCTCTTGTGGTGCTATGAGCAGCTTTCTCTGCTAGACCCTTCCTGTCAGTGGACCATGAATAGACTGAGACCTTCTGAAATTGTGAGCTAAAATAAATAAATCTTTATTCTCTTAAATTGTAGATGGTAGGTAAAGTGCCCCAGAAAGAAATAAGTAACTTAAGATAATTTCTCTTCTACAAAGCTGTCTCCAGAATTTTATTTATTTATTTATTTTTGAGATAGAGTCTTGCTCTGGAGCCCAGGCGGTCCTGACCTCACTATGTAGCCCCGGGTGGCCTTGGACTTGACAATCCTCCTGCACCAGCCCTAGTGCTGGGATTATAGGCATGTGCCACTACACCCAGCTTTATGTGGTGCTAAGGAATCGAACCCAGGGCCTTGCACTAGCTAGGAAAGTGCTTTTAACTGCTGTGCCATTCTTCCAGCCCCTGTCCCCAGACTTCTTTCAAGGGAAAGGTCATCTCCCTTTTTTGAACTCTCACAGAACTTTACATCATCATTTCTTGTGATGATTTTCACTTCCCACGTTGTACTAGAAAATACAATTCTCATCTCCTTCACAAAAACCTGGGCTTCTGAGTCAGAGAACACAGTTCATTCCTGTCTATCTGTCCAGAGCACTTTGCAAACAAGAACTTTAAAACTGCATGTTTACAGTATGAAAAATGAATGAACAAATGAACAAACGAGTGAATGAAAATAATGGCTCCATCTCTGAGTTGGTACAACTTCTCTATGGGAAATCTGTCGGATGGAGCTTACTTTAGAAATATCAAATCAATTTAAATTACTGCAATACTCATCAGTATTTCTTTCTACCTCCATGTGACTGGAACAAAACCTGACAAAACTGCTCAAATATATATAATCTTCTTAATGTTGAAATTTAAAATTACTATGAAGTTTTCCACTATCAACAAAACTCCAATAATAAATATTGAAGGAAAGATACCATGATATACCATATTAATTGCCTATCATATCTGCTGGGGTAGATTATAAATCTAATTATTTAATGACATAACTATAATTTATCATTTCCCATCCTGTGACCTATCCCCTATTTTTCATCCTATAGTATTAGTCTCATTATCTGGCTCTATTCCTTTTATCCATCTACCAGCTCCTCATAGCCAAGGTAAGCACATCCCTCCATGCCACTATAGGCTGCAGAATATATGTTGGCTATGTTATAACTGGACTGGTAACTGATGGGGCCAAACCAAAGAAGTTTAGGTATAAATTTAGGAATGAACTAGAGTCTTTAGTTACATCTTTGTCGCTATGACTTAACACCTGACATCCACAAATTGAGGGGAGGAAAAGTTTATTTTAGCTCACAGTTTCAGAAGGTCACAGTCCATTCAGGGGCGGCCAGCAGCAATGGAAGTACATGGCAGTGCAAGAGGTGGAGGCAGCTCCTCACCACATCACAAACAAGAAGCCAAGTCAAGGTAAGTTAAGACTAGTCCTCCAAGGAAGGCAGAAAGCAGCTTATCTATCCTTCCATGTCTCCTCCCAGTGATTAGCCCCTCCTGGATCCAGGTGGGGAAGGTGTCGTAAACCTCACTACATGCCTGTAATCCAACTTACATTCCTATAATCCAATTTACATGCCTGTAATCCACCCCTCTGGACTGGGCCCCAGTCTTCCAACAGCACATGGCTCCATAGACATTCAAATACATGAAACTTTTGGGGGACATTCCAGATCCAAACCACAATAACTAGGGAGTCAGGTTATTTAGGGAAATTTAAATCTGGCAATACAGTGTTATGAAAACAAAAGACAGGATCTGAATACTACCTGCTAATATCCAGATAGGAACAAGGCCCAAAGTGTGTATCTAAGTTGCAAAGAGTGGTCCCACTGGCCTGTTCTGAAAGAAGTAGGCAACACAGCAGGTAGAGATGAACACGTAGCAGGTAAGGGAGCTGGAGGTAGATCACCACCACTATCCACACTGAGCCTCTGAGAATGCTGGTGGCTTAGTCTAGTTTGTGTCACTAAAACAATGAAAGGGAATAGTTAGCAAAGAAAAGAAATCTGTTCATCCTAATTCTGGAAGCTAGAAGGTTGAATATTGAAGTTAGGACCTGTATGTTTTGTCATCCATAGTAGAAAGTATAAAGATAGGAGAGCCTGAGCCAGCAGAAGAGGAAGAGGGCCTAAACTTGCTCGTATAACAAGTCCATTCTCACAGTAATCCTCTCCCTTAACAACAGTAACCCATCACAGGGGCAGCTTGTGTGTGTGTGTGTGTGTGTGTGTGTGTGTGTGTGTGTGTGTGTGTGTGTGTGTGGAAGGGTGTGGGAGGATGTGGGTGTGGCACTGGGGATTGGGCCCAGGGCCTTTGCACTGAGCAACATTCCCAGCCCATTTTTAATTTTTATGTTGACACAAGATCTTGCCAAGTTGCTAAACGGCCCAGTTTATGATCCTCTGGCCTTAGCTTCTCAGAGGGCTAAGGTGCAGGCTGGCACCACCAGGCCCAGCACCTAACCACCTCTTGTTAGGCCATGCTCCTCTCACTGTTGCACTGGAGATTGAATTTCCAACATACACCCTTTAGAAAACACATGCAAATCATGGCAATTGGATGTCTGTGAGGATTTAGCTATTAAGGAAATTAAGAACCACACCTCCAAATATACTCAACCCAACTTTTCTTTCAGGGTCTTGCTCTGTAGTCCAGGCTGATCTGCAGCTCACTATGTAGCCCAGGCTGGCCACCCTAATTTTTTGGGCGTTAATTCCTGGTGTGTCTCTGTTAGTGAAGATTACCCTTGTCCTCTCTCTGAGGACATCATTCTAGGTTCTCAGCTCTCTGGATCCAGATGCTCACAAAGAGAAGGATGTGTGATTTCTCTTGTTTTACAGTGCTTGAAATAATAGTGAAGTAACTAATATTGCAAAATAAAAATTACCTCCATGGGAAATTATATGCCTAATTAGATAATGTTGCCAAAAGTATTTAAAATTTACCTCAGAGGTCCATCTTTGCATTATCTGTAATTACTCTTTCTATTTTATGAAGATTTTTATATTTCTAAAATAAGCTAAATTATTAAGATCTAAATCAGAAGAAAATATAAAAAAGGATGATCAAACCTGGTGATTGACATTAGTTCAAAAATGAAAGGGTGCCAGGCATGGTGGCATATGCCTGTGATCTCAAATTTACCAGACTGAGACAGGGGGACTGCCCTGGGTTCGAGGCCAGCCTGGGTTATGCAGTGGAGTTCAGGACCAGACTGAACTCCTTACTGAGTGAGACCTTGTCTCAAAATACTAATATTAATAATAACACCAAGTGTATGACTGTAAGAACATTAATGTGTACATTTTGTTGTATGAAACTACGAAGCTACAGATAAGTAATTAGCCCAGTCCTATATAGTCAAGAAGTGCCTGACCCAAAGATTCAAATCTGCACTCTTAACCACTATAATTACCTTCTTTGATGTGCTGCTTGTAAAGCATAATGCTCAGAAGACTTCAAATTAACAAATGTATTAATTATTAACAAAAGTTTATTGAATGATTATCATAATTTCCTTTTTCTGTTAAGCACAAAGTATTTTTATATCAAAGCAAAACAAATTCAGGAGGAAGATGACCAAAAAAGTAGAAAGCGTAATTGTGTATTCTCAATGACTAACTAGCTAGGGGCACACAGGTGTAATCCCAGTACTCTGGTAGGCTAAAGCAGGAGGATCACAACAACTTCAAGCCCAGCCTCTGTAACACAGCAATTTAGCAAGACCCTGTCTCAAAATGAAAACTACAAAAAAGCCAGGCATTGTGGTACATGCCTATAATCCCAGCACTTGGGAGGCTGAGGCAGGAGAACTGCTATGGGTTCAAGGCCAGCTCGCGCTGCACAGTCACAGTGAATTCAGGACCAGCCTGGACTACTGAGCAAGAGTCTGCCTCCAAAAAAAAAAAAAAAAAAAAGGCAGGATGTGGCTCAATGTGACCTTGACTGCCAAAGGCTTAATCCTCCCTACTGCTGGGGGCTGGTGGGGTGAGGAGTTGCTGGCCATCATGAACAGCTGTACGGGACACTGACTGGGTAAGCAAGTACAGTGACAGAGCACTTTGCATGTCCTGGGCCCTGGAACTGAAACCTAGCACAGGGAAAGAAAGGCAGGAAGGAAGGAAAGAAGGAAGGAAGGAAGGAAGGAAGGAAGGAAGGAAGGAAGGAAGGAAGGAAGGAAGGAAGGAAAGAAAAAAGAAAAGAAAGAAAGAAGAAAATAAATCGTGTTTTGGACAGGAAAATCTGAATTTAAGTCCTTTCACCACTTTCTCCCTGCATAACCATGTACAAATAACTGATTTTCACCCTGCTTTTCTGAAAATGGGACATGTAAATGTGATGCATTCAAGATCAAATAGCAAGCACCACAGTTGAGAGAAAATGAAATACATAACTGTCTCATTGACATACTTGGTGAGGAGAAGGCAGGCAGGTGAGGACAGAGAAACACACTGGTAGCTCTGAGCTGAGTTCTGCATCGAGGTATAGTGCAAGCCCGGCTCGGGCTGGTTTCCAGTCTGAACAACCATCCTGTGTCTCCTAACTCATTTCCTCAGGGCAAGCTCGCTCTTCCTCTAGTTTCTAGAGCCAGTCCTGAGCTGGGCATGTGTGCTCAGCTGACTCCACTCCACTTTTGGCTATCAATCTAGGCCTTGCTTGTTGCCCAAGGCTTGGTGGCTGGGCTTCTGCCAGTTCTCCGGTCTCATTCCTTGCCCCATCAACCTGCACCTACTCCCCCCTCCTTGTTACTCTGACATATATATCTGGCTCCTGGCACCCTGGCACCTCTACCACCAAAAGTTACAATGGCTGCCTGGTACATATGAGCTTCCTAAAAGCCCATGCTCATGTGACCCAACCTATTGCTGAGCTGTATTTGAATGACTCAAGACAGAGGCTGCTGATCTTTCCCGAGAATTTTGAGAACTCAATCAGACACAGAAAAATGGGAAGAGCTGAGTCATTTTTAGCAATTTCTAAAGAGAAGCCTGCTCCCCATTTCTCAAAGACTGACTCTGATATCACACAGGATCCTGACACTTGGCCATTCAGATCTTCTATTGCCTATGATTTATTTCTTTAATTTTTTTTGAGACAAGGTCTTACTCTATAGCTCAGGCTGGTCCTGAACTCACTATGAAGCACAGGCTGGCCTTGGACTCACAGCAATCCTCCTGCCTCAGCAGTTCTAGTACTGGGATTACAGGTGTGCACCACCACACCCTGCTTATGTGGTGCTGGGGAATTGAAGTCAGGTACTTAGTGCTTGACTTAGCACTTGCTAATCAAGCACTTTAACCACTGAGCCATTCCTCCAGCCCCTGAATGCGTTTTTATATAGAACAACTGTAGGTAAGATTAAGCATTACAGTATTGCTTGAGGAGTGACAAACTGAAAACAATTCAAATGTAAATTAATAGATCACTGATCAAACAAACATTGCATATCTACTTGGTAGAAGACAGTACAACTGTTTATGAAAAAAGAATGAAAGAGGTCTCTAGTTGCCATTATAAAAGATCTCTTAAGGCACCATAATGCTACATTACGAAAGAAAGGCTTATAGGGCTAGAGGAATGGCACACTGGTTAAAGCACTTGCCTAGCAAGCACACGGCCCTGAGTTCGATTCCTCAGCACCACATAACAGTGGGCATGATGATGAACACCTGTAATTCCAGCACTCAGGAGGCTGAGGCAGAAGGATTGCTATCACGATTTGGATTTGGACTGTCCCCCGAAAGCCTCATATTCCTATGGATACTGTGTACTGTTGGGAGTTGAGGCCTGGCTGGAAGGCACAGATGCTTGGGGCTTGACCTGGAGGAGCCTGCGCTGGTTCTGTCTTCTTCCCAGGTCAGTCTCAGTTCTGCCATGCTGCTGTGAGGATCTCTGTATCCAGAGCACAGGCTCCAGCTCTAACTGCAGCCCTATCATGTGATTCTACCATTTTACAGTCACCTACCTGTGAATGGACTGTGACTTTCTGAAACTGCAAGCTAAAATAAATTTTGTGGATGTCGGGTATTGAGTCACAGGAACAAAAAGTAACTAAGACAATTGCTCTGAGTCCAAAGTGAGTTCAGGACCAGCCTGGGCTACAGAACAAGACCCTGTCTCAAAAAAAAAAAAAAAAAAAAAAAAAAAAAGGCTTAGAACAATACTGTTGTTTGTTTTACGCAGGATAAAATAAGACCATATATTCATATTTGTTCACATTTATATTAAGGCATATGAGATATACACCCAATAAAATGATTACTATTGGGTGTTATCTTTGTTACTTTTTCATTGCTTGGACAGAACGCCTGACATGCACAAATTAGGGGAAGAAAGATTTACTTTAGCTCAAAATTTCAGAAGGTCACAGCCATTCGTGGGCAGCTGGCAGTGATGCAAGCACATGGCAGAGGAGGAGGCGGTTCCTCATGGCATTGCAAACAGGAAGCCAAGTCTCAGAGGGAAAGGAGAAGGAAGTCGCATTACCCTTCCAGGTCCCATCCCAGTGATCTGCCCCTTCCTGATCCAGCTTCAGTGTTCCACCCCTTCTAGGTTTAAACCACTTATCCACCAAACATCTGTAATCTATAATCTAACATATGCCTGTCTTCTACCACACACCTATACTCAATCCACTGTACCCCCGTAATCCACCGCTCCAGGCCAGGCCCCCATCTCCAAACAGTGCTTGGTTCCATAGATAACCCATAAATTACAAATACCCGAGACTTTTGGGGAACTGTCACGGTTTGGATCTAGAGTATTCCCCAAAGGCCTCATGTGCCAATGGATGGGGCGTAGTGTTGGGAAGTGGGGCCTGGCTGAAAAGGGTGGATGCTTGGGGTTTGACCTGGAGGGGTGGATGCTGGTTCCACCCTTCATCACGGACTAGTCTCAGTTTTGCCATGCTGTCATGAGGATCTCTGTCTCTGGACCTCTAACTCCTGGCTCCAATACCACCACGTGATTCTACCATTTTCCAGCTGCCCACCTATGAATGGACTAAAACCTTCTCAACTGAGAGCTAAAAATAAACCTTTCCTCCCCTAATTAGTACATGTCAGGTATTAAGTGATAGTGGCAAAAAATAACTGTAACAGCGATGTTCCAGATCCAGCACACAACAAGTGGATGTGGAGATGTGAAAAGACAGTGGGGGTTGGGGGGGGGGGGCGGTGAAAGCATTCACTCAACACTTACAGCTTTCTATTTTAAGCTATACAAAAATATTGCCCATAAAAAGCTGTTTTCAGAGGATACATGGCAAAGAAGCGCCAAAGTTAGTTACAGAACTCAGAAGACAACACTTTTATTCTGTGAGTAAGAAAATTGCTCACAGTAGAAAATAAGGGGAAAACACTTCACCTCACTTTGGTGTGAATAGTAATGCTCCAGTAGCTGTTTGTTCTCAGAAAGTACATACGGAAACAGACTCCTTTAAAAACACAGGCACAAATGGAGGTGTAAGGCTGGTGGGAAAATGAAACACTGTTAGAGGATTCTACCATACATATTTGGAAGGAGATTGATTGATTGATTGATTGATTGATTTGAAACCTGGTCTTGCTCTGTAGTCTAGGCTGCTCCTGAACTCAAGTATGTAGCCAGGCTGGCCTAGAACTGACAGGAATTCTCTGGACTCAGCCTCCTGAATGCTGGAATTACAGGCGTGCACCACCACACCAAGCTATTGTGTGGTGTTGGGCGACTGAATCTGGAGCCTTGTGCTTTCTAGGCAAGTGCTATAATCACTGAGCTATGCTCCAGCCCCTGGAAAAAGATTTGGTTTTCCTTCTTACATATGTGTGTTTACTCTCTTAAAACAACATTCTTTCTGCTTTACTCCTGAAAGGTTATAAAGACTTTTCATTGAAAACACTGGAAAAGATAACAAATTGAACTGCTGTCTCACCCTGAGACTGCTACAAAATACCAAAAGATTATGAACAATAGAAATTTACTTTTTTGTAGTCCTGCAGGCTGGGAAGCACATGATCAAAAAGTCTTAAGAGTAGACTTTTTGGTTTGTTTTTTTGTTTTTGGGACTCATTCAATAGTCCAGGCTGAAACTACTAGGTAGCCCAAGTTGGCCTCAAACATAGGCAATCCTCCTGTCTCAGCCTCCTGAGTGCTAGGATCACAGACATGTACCAGCACGCCCAGTTTAAGGGATGCTGGGGAATCAATCAAGGGCCTAGCACTTGCTGGATGAGCGCACTAACTGCTGGGCTACACCCTCGCCCGGAGGGGCAGCCTCCTCTCCAGACAGGACAACTTTTGCTGCGTAATCACGAGGTACAACTGAAGGCGGCGAGGTAGCTCTGTGAAGCTTCCTTTGTATGCCACATCTGCTTTCATAGCTCACTTACCTCATACAGGCCCCGCTGCCTACTGCGACAACACTGAGGATTGGCAAGTCAACTTAGAGCGGGCACATTCAGACCCAATTTTTAAAAAGCCTCTGAAAATTTAAATTTTAGAAACTTCTCTTGCAGATAAGTGTAAGATACAAGGCTGGGCTTGGAGTATACCTCAATGGTAGAGCCACATGCCGAGCAGGCTTGAGGTTCTGGGTTCTGTCCCCACCGCTCAAAACAAAGGAAGATACAAGACTAAAACATCTAGACTTTTCCCAGGCAGTAGGCCTGTGCATGTTATTTACACAGAGCCACGGTCAGCTTTATTCATTGGTTTTGTTTTGCTTTGCTCTGTTTTATCATCCTTCCAAAATTGCATGTAGCCCTCCTTAAAACAACTGCAGCCCCTTCCTAGACACCCCATTCCGTGATTATTTCACATTTCAGACACTCAAGTGAAAGAAGTAAAATCACAATCATTTAAATCAGTGTCTCCTGATAGTCACCACTAAATTTAAATTGTCAACTTGAAAATTTTAAAGTTTCAAAAACTTTTTGTTTCCTTTTTAAATTTAAAAATGGATACCAACTCTTACGTACAAAGAAAAAGTAATAAACTTCTTTATGCTCATCAAAAAAGTAGTCCTTCCCATAAGGAAAGTAGAGTCTGGAGGAATAGCGCAGTGGTTAAAGCACTTGCTTAGCAAGCTCTAGGCCCTGAGTTCGATTCCCCAGCATCACATAAAGCCGGAGTAGAAGCACATGCCTGGCCTCCACAATGAATTTAGGACCAGCCTGGGCTACACAGCAAGACCCTGACTCAAAAAAATCCCAAAAAGGTTAGAATACATATGTGTGAACACAACCCACAAACTGTCTAATAACATTAAGAAAATCTCAACAATTAGTGAATGCTAATTTTTCAATGCTCCAATCTATCACAAAATACTTACACAATTATATAAAAATTAACCTCGTGTACATGGTAGAAATGTACTTCAGCTCACCTGTGGATCCAACACACTTTAAAATGAATAGCAAAATAAAATTATTAACTGAGTTAATGAATGACACTATTAAACTCTGGCATTTTTTCTTGAAGAGTACAGCATTGCATATTGATACTCCAGTCAATAGGGGACCACATACGTGATGCCATTCCCACATCGCTATAATAGATTCTGAGCCAGACTCAATAGCCCAGGCCTGGAATCCCAGCACCTTGGGAGGCTGACGCAAGAGGATTGCAATGAGCCCATCCAGGACAACTTAGCAACTTAGTGAAGTCAAAATAAAAGTCAAAAATAAAAATGGACTGGGGCTGTAGCTTAGCGTGAAAGCCTTGAGTTTGATCCCCAGCATAAAAACCAAAAAGCTCAATATTTTCTATTACCCAGCAAATGAATATGCATATATGAAAAAGACTCAAGAGTAGAGAATCTTCAGAAGAAAATGAAGAATTCCCAAGAAAATTCAGTGAAGGGTATAGAAGGGGTTTTTGCAGTCTCAACAAAGTGCTTTTTTTTTTTTTTAAACAGTAAATTGAAGTTGTCTGGGCTGGACTTGAACTCAATCCTCTGATCTTCCCAGGTTAAGGCTGCTACCTAGAGGAGTCCCCAAGAAGCAGCTGGCCAGGAATCCAAGTTCCAGGAGGTAGTATGTAGTTTCTGTGAGGTATCATCTATGCTACAGTGGGCTTTTACGTGGTGAGACTGCCTTGGCATCACCCATTGGCCTATAAATGACCCCTCACCTGTGTTCTTGTTATCCACCTCTCATTATGCTCCTATAACTCCTCACCCATATTCCTGTAAGCCATCTCAATAAATTCACTGGACTTTGGTACAATCATTTCTTTGGCCCACCTGCTGTGTCCTGGGTAAATAGATGTTGGTGTACACACGTTCCCCAGGAAAACTTATGCACACAGGACTCAGTATAATCTAAGTCTATCATGTGTGTAAAGCCTACAGTAGTTCACAATGTCCAAGGCCTTCACGTTCACTCACCAATCCCCCATTGGTCTATCCAGAACAGAATCTAGTCCTGCAAGCTCCATTCATAGCAGATGCTCTTCGCTGTTGCACTGCTTTTTGTATTTTATACCATCTGCTTGCTGTAACTTTTCTGTTGCTGTGGTTTGGATCTGGAATGTCGCCCAAAAGCCTCATGAGTTTGGGTGTTGTGTGATACCTGTGAAACCTTGTGCCATTTAGAGGTGGGACCTGGTTGGAAGGGGCAGAACACTAAGGCTTGACCTGGAAGAGGCAGGTCACAGGGGCATGACCTGGAAGTATACATGCTAGCTGCACCCTTCCTTGCTTACTTGGCTTCCTGTCTGCTGTGCTGTGAACAGTGTTTCCTCCTCCTGAGCCACTGCCATGCGCTTCCACCATTGTCAGCCACCCACTGTCATAGTTACCTTTTCACTGCTATCACAGAATACCCGATACCCACAAGTTAAGCGAGGAAAGATTTATTTGAACTCACAGTTTCAGAAGGTCTCAGTCCATTTGTGGGTGGCTGGCAATGGTGGAAACACATGGAAGAGGAATAGCTGGAGGAAAGCTGTTCACAGCATGGCAGAAAGGAAGCAAGGGAGGATGGACCTAGCATATCTCCTTCCAGGTCAAGCCTCAGTGTTCAGCCCCTTGCAGCCGGGCCCCACCTCGTAACAGCACATGGCTATATAGGTATCCCACCACATCCAAATATCTGAGGCTTTTGGGGGACATTCCAGATCTAAACAATAACCCCCATGAGTGGACTGAGACCTTCTGAAACTGTGAGCTAAAATATATCTTTCCTCCCCTAATTTGTAGATGTCAGATATTCTGTTAAGCAAAGAAAAATTAAGGCATCTGTGTTTACATATGTTTATATACACTAGTGATTATTATGAAAGACTTTATTGTGATCTGTCACTAGGTGACCAGATTTGAGGTAAACAGATCATTCCACCAGAATTCAGAAGCATCTTTTATATAGAGGTCAGTTTCTACCTGTTCATCAGAGCCTTCATTCCCCTGTGGAGCTGCTTTCTTACTGCACTGGTGGGCTCTGCATGCTGACACTCACCCGCTGCTCCTAGCACTCTGATGTGCTTGCTTTCAGTCTGGTGGGGCATGTCAAGTCCTAGTACCCAAGTATACAGGCAGAGAATAACCTAGATCTGGCCAAACATAACAGCCCATCCTCCACAGCCCTAGTCATTTATTCAAAAGGACAGAGGTGTAGTGGGCATGTATCCCGAGCTGGATTAATCGTCCTCTGGGGTTGTTGCTATTTGAAGCTAGGAGGCAGGAGATGTGCTTCTCAGCTTACAAAACTTAGAAGGATATGACTATGGAACAGCTAGTAGTCACATACAATAGATATACAAGTATCATAAAGTTTGGATGGGTACTCAACTTGTTTTAAAAGTCATTTTACATTATTCACATCCAAGTGATGTAAATGAAATTAGGACTGTGATATATATACATATACATACATACATACACACACACACACACACACACACACACACACACATATATACATATATATATATATTTTTTTTTGACAAGATCTCGATCTGTAGTTCAGGCTAGTGCCGAACTCACTAGAAAGTTCAGGCTGGCCTCGAACATATAGCAATCCTCCTGCCTCAATCTCCTGGGTGCTAGGACTATAGGGGTACATCACCACACCCAGCTCATGTGGTGCTAGAGAATCAAACTCAGGGCCTTTAGCTTGCTAAGCAAGCACTTTAATCACTAAACTATTCCTCCAGATCCATATATTTTCAATTTTAAAAAGAGAAACAGACAGGCTAGGCATAGTGGTACACACTTGTAATCCCAGCATTTTAAAAAATCCAGACAGGATCTGAGAGACAGAGAGGGGAAAGAGGATTCTCTTCCATGAAGGAGAAGGAAGAGGAGGAAGAGGGAGAGACCAAGGACTGGTGAGGGAGCCTGCTGCAGACATGTGTAAATTGGATACCTTACATTTTGGGTGCCTTCTGACAGAGTACTTTAAACTTCATGGCATGGAGATACCTTTACAAATGGAAATTTTCTTTACAAAAGAGGGAAATTCATACTTTAATTTTAGACAGCTAGGAAGAGTAAATATCTATTCTCTATACCTACTGGTTCTCAATTGTATTTAACTCAAAATTATCTCATGCTAACATGACCTATTTTGGGATGGCATTTCTTGATACTTTAGTAGAACAATTTTGTTACAATTTACATTTCTGTTAGGCCCATTTTGCCCATTGCACAGTATGACAATTATTGAAACAACAAATTTCACAAAAGAGATTTTATTTATGAAGCAGCCAACATGACAAGATGGGGAACCCAAGTCTCCATTTTGCCCCTCTGAGGATAGGACTTCAGGTATTTCTGGGATTGAAGAGAGATGAGAGAGAGAGAGAGAGAGAGAGAGGGAGAGAGAGAGAGAGAGAGAGAGAGAGAGAGAAAGAGAGAGAGAGAGAGCTGGGTGTGTGGCATATGCCTGTATTCCTAGCATTACATGCATGCCCTATGAGAGGCTGAGGCAAGAGTCTTGCCTGAGCAACTTAGCAATTTAACAAGACCTCGTCTCAAAAAAGCAATAAAAAGAGGCAAGGTATGTACCTCAGTGCAAAGGCCTTGACTTCAATCTCCCCTGCAAGAGAGAGAAAGAGAAAGAGAGAGAAGCACTCTGGGTGTGGTAGCACACACCTATAGTTCCAGCATCCCCGGAAGATAAGGTAGAAGGATCACAAGTTCATCCAGCACAGGCAATTTAATGACATAGTGAGACCTTGTCTCAAAAAATTAAAAAGAGTTGGAGATGTAGCTAAGAGCAAAGGCCTCGGGTTTAATCCCTCATGCTAAAGAGAAACAGAGAGAGGTCTGAGGTGGAGAGATAAGTGATTGGAGGTAAGAAAAAGAGAAGTGATCAGTAGTCTGTATACAAGTAATTAAACAGCATGCCCCTTCACAGGACAACCATTTAGAAAAGGGTAGAGGCCAGGCCTAGTGGTGCTGGTCCATATTTCCTAGCATTCTGGGAGGCTGAGGCAGGAGGACCGCCATGAGTTTGAGGCCAGCTTGAACTATATAGTGCGTTCAGGACCAGCCTGGACTTCAGAGTGAAAACCTATCCCCCCCAAAAAAAAAAAAAAATTAATGCTCCTGAGGGAACAATGACCATCTGACATTCCACAGTAACTCCAAAAAAGTCAATAAGCATGTACATAATCATCATAGTTTCCAAACTCCAGGCATAACTTTCACATGCATAAAAATGTATCTAACCTCACACTTAGTACAAATGTCTTCATGGCTCCACCTGCCTTCTCACTTGAAGGTGTAACTACATATTTACTTTACAATAAACTATTTATATTTCTTTTATTTATTTATTTATTTATTTATTTTTGAGACAGGTTCTTCTTGGTAGTCCAGGCTGGTGCTGACCTCCCTATGAAGCTCAGGCTGGCCTCGAACTCACAGCAGTCCTCCTGCCTCCCATACCAGGGCCTGGTGCTCGCTGGGCAAGCACTGTAAGTGCTGAGCTATGCCCCCAGCCCCACTACCTATCCTTCTGCACAGCCACTTATGTGTATGGATGGATTTCTTTCGTCAAAGGTACAAGAGAGTGGTATGTTAGAGGGCACTGGATTAGCATTCAGTTGCATTACCAGGCCTTTTTAATTCTTGTTGGGAGACTTTCCTGAGTGTGTTACCCTAGTACTGATGCTGGTTTGCATTTCACAAAGTTCAAGAATTAAATTTTAGAAGAAAGAGGCAAGCTGCAAAGTGGTTAGTTTATTTGGAAAGACAAGGATGGATGGGAAGAAGGAAGATAACCAGCCAGGATCCTGAAAGGGATTGCTGTGGGGCTCTCTTGTCTACATAGACTAATTGAATAGGGAAATGATTTTACTAAAAACTTGGTTGCTAAGGCCCTCCTCTGTAAGGCCCTCCACTCCCTTATTGCCTTTGTTACTATTTAACATGTATTAACCATGAATAGTTCTAGGAAATGGCCAACTGCAGACTGTTTCAGGGAGCACCAGATACAGCCAGATGTTATCTTGTGTTTCTATGAATTCTTCATGATGGTGAATCCATCCCTAGCTGCCCTATGTCCACTACCTCCCACCTCACCTGTTTAGGCTAGCCTGGAACCTGCCACACTTGCTTCAGCATCCTGAGCATTGCAGGCATGTATCACCACACCCAGCCACTTCCTCTGGCTTTTGTCAAGAGTAATTTAATCAAATAAAATAAGCGTTGATTGGCAGAAGCTTAAAATGCCACTGTCCTATCACACGAGCCAGGTATTAGGGCCAAGTATCTCTCAACAGCACTCAGTTTCTCCCAAATTTCCCTTCTATGTCCATGATCCCTTAATAATTAGAAGAGGCTAGAAAATATTTTGTTTTTTTCTCTGATTCTGTAGTAGACTGTTTTGCCCTCTTTCCTAATCCAAGATTTAAAACATTTTACAGTATATTTGGTACAGTTTTTGAGAAACCTAATTATCTAGTTTTTACACATCAATGGAGTTGAGAAGGCAGTGGTGGAGAACGACAGTGGAGACACCCTGAGATGATGAGTGGAAGGCAACTTAGAGAATAAAAAGAAAGCCATTAGACAGGCAGACATCTATTAACCCCATGATTTGGCCTTGCAGGAGATCTGATGAAAGTTGAAGAGGACGCTGCTCTTGGGTTTTCCACCTGAGTTGCTAGCACTTCTTGTAATTAATGTTAGGGTTCTAAATGGTTATACTTCTTATTCCTTACTGAATGAAATGGCTGCTGACTGCCTTTGTGACTACGAGCTGTCAACTGTCCTTCCCCTCACATGATTCTGCTCTACTCACTTTATCTTTCTTTGGTAGAAGAAATCCCTAACACAGCCCTCTGATTCCGGAAAGTACCAGGCAAAGATCTCCATTTTGAATCTTCAAGGAGTCTCCAAATTTTGGGGCAGGGAGGCAAGTAGAAGCTGCTCAGTTATTTTTCTGAAGTATCACAACATCTAAGGGGAGGAGGGTCAGATGTTTGTCCTACCTCCTTCTCCCTAGAAATCCCAAGGCATGCTGGCTGCAGCAGAAGTTGCTTCTCTGTCAGCCTTGCTGGGTTGTTCTTTGTACCTGGTAGAAATAACTGCCCACAGAGCCAGAAGAAAAGGTTAAGCACACTGGGATTGCCACCAAAACTTTAGTTCTGAGATACACTCCTACATTAGTCTGTTTAAGCTGCTGTAGCTCCTATTACCATGCAGTATAGGCTCTGGGGGCCTACTTTCAGATTCTTGGGTGTTACAATATTGAATTAGACATGCAGTCACTTGACAAAGGAGAGAGCAGCAAAGTTTGTTGAAGCAAGAGTACCTCAAGAGTTGGTGGGCTCATGCCTACGAAAGAATATGGCACAGCATGAACACAGAATAGAGTTTGTTTGGATTTAAATCTTTTTTTCCAAGTTCCCAGGCACCTCCCATAATTTACTGCATTATAACTGTAAGCATGAGATGTAGTCCCTATATGAAACTTCAATGAGTTCCAGGAAAACAGGGTTACTATTAAGATAGATTTTGCTAGGCAAGTGTAGGGTTAATGGGTAGATTTTTGCTAGGTAAGCTCACAGCAGTCAGGGTTGCTGGACTGAGAGTTTCCAAAACAGAAACATGGCAGTTGAGAAAAACCAGAACACCATGAAATACAGAACAATGCCAAGTTAAAATTAAGCTGGTTCTGGGGAGTTCTACCGGACTCCTTGAGGATGCCAGTCTAAAACCAATGAACAAATTTTATTCTAATGTATACCAATCAGTAAAGTCCAAATGGCTATAAGAAAATAAATATGCGTGATCTGTCAAAAATCATCTGAGATGATAGTAACTGCTGATCAATCTGCAGACTTGCCCTCCCCTGCTTGCAGGAGGAGTTCCGCCTGCCCCCTTCATCTTTCCTTCATACTCCCCCCATACAGTTACTTTCTACTTTCCAACTGTTCCTTTGTTCATGGTGTTCATTCTTCAACACGGGAAGAACACAGACCCTGGCTTGAGCTCTCCAGTAACACTATCAGATGTGCACTGGGATCCTAGTTGGAATGTTCCCATGTGGGCTTTGGGATCTCTGTTCCCTCATCTTGCCCATCACTCACCAGACTTGTGGCAGGTCCTGGGTGGGGCTGGGTTCTGGCCCTGAGGTCTTGTCCAGGATCAGATGAGTGCAAGGGAGTGATGAGCTTGGAGGACGGGTTCTACAGCAAATGTAGGAAAAAGGTCCTTGCAGCATCCAGTTATACTCCCTACATTATTGCCATAGGGATACGGGTGAGCTCAGTGATAGAGACTTCTGTTCAATCCCCAGCGCTGAAAACAAAAACAAAGCAAAAAAAATGCCATAAATTAGGTGACTTATGGCAACAGAAATTTATTTATCACAGTACTTAAGGCTGAGAGGTATGTGGTTAAGGAGCTGGCAGGTCTAAGGACCCACATTTTTGTTCGTAGATAACACCTTCTATTATGGCACAGGATGCAAGTGTCCCCAATCAAACGTGGAAACTCAGACCCACCTCACCCATGGGTGCTGACTCACATTGTAGAAAAAGCAGAACTAGTCAGTAAGAGGTATGAGAAAGATTTATTAGGCAGATTTAAAGTACACACTGGAAAATACAGAGTGTAAGCCCTCAAGAAGGAGAGGTGCAAGAAATTTTAAAGTATACACTTAGAGAGTGCACCCTCATTAGATGGAAAAGAGGGGCACAAGAAATTTTAAAGTACACACTAGCACAGAGTGTGGGCCCCATTAGATGGAAATACAGAGGCACGCTATAGTCTAAAACTAGAGATACTTATGTGTTTTGGGGAGTGGAAATCTGTAACCTATATAATTCTCTGGTTTAGTTCCACTCACAGGTAAAAAGATAATGGCTCATTTTACAGGTGAAAGGATGGCCCATTTTGCAGAAATCAAGTACAGCCTAGTCTCTGTCTTTCCATCCAGTCTATTGTTCGCTTCCGTGTCTCTCTCTGTCTCTCTGTGTGTCTCTGTCTCTGTCTTTCTCTCTCTCTCTCTCTCTCTCTCTCTCTCTCTCTCTCTCTTTCTCTCTCTCTCTCTCAGTCTCTCTTTCTTTCTTTCCTGTGGTCCTGGGGACCAAGCCCAGAGCCTTCAAACGTAGCTACATGTCCATACCATTTTTATTTTTGATTTTGAAATAGGGTCGTTCTATGTCACTTTTCCTTTCATTTTAAGGTGAGTAAACTAAGCTGTTTGGCATAAAAACATTCTTTATGCTCTCTGAATCTGCTTGAAATCAGATTCTTGACCTTTATTAGCTAAGTTAATTTATAGATGGAGTACCTTTAAGGGATTTTCAGTGTGATGGGCCAGGGAGAAAGGCTGGTATCCAGCAATCAAGAAACAAGGCCAGTTAAATTTTGGAGCTTGCAGAGTAGGGTCCATTCAGAGCAAGTCAGAGGTAGTTAAAGGTAGAATGCTGCCAGTTTATTGAGTGATACTTTTATACCCTCGGTGGCAAAAAGGAGGAGGTAGCGGGGGAGAGTGGACAGGGTGGTCGAGAGTGGGGGGGGGGAATACGTTTGGGGGGCTTTGTTTCCAAGAGCTCGGGGAGGACGTTGGGTAAGATTGGATGGGCTCTGTGGTGAGAGCAAGGCAGGCTCTCCTTCCTGAAACTGGTCTGTGTGGGGATTGCCAGGGGCCCCAGTAAAGACCTAACACAAACCAACAGATAACCTAGGGTGACTCTGACTGTGTCCTGAATTATAGTCTCCTTACAAGTACGATTTTTAAATTATGATTTTCCTCGTCTCATTTCTATCTTTATTTCTACTTTAGCATCCCTCACTTTGACCAGTGTCCTCACATGGTGCAAGGGGCCACCTCTTAGGGAACTTTTAGAATAACATTAATCTATCTCATAAGGACTCTGCCTTATGTCCTAATCACCAATCAAAGGCCCCACTTCCTCATATTGTTAGGCAGGAAGTTAAGACATTAGCAGGCCTGCAGATGGCAGCAGGGGCTACTCAAAAGGCAACTGAGGCTATCTATAAGGCAAAGAAAATGCTCTTTTCCCCTTTCTTGTTATTAACCATAGTTAAGACCCACACAAGCTTGTGGGTTTTAAACTTAAGTTCAAAAGAAGGTAATTATCTTCTGAGAATGCTGATAACTCCTGGGGTTCCTACATAGTCCAGAAATGATTGAGGGGCTTAGAAAACCCTCAAAACAAGCAAAATGGAAAACACCCACCTAAGCAGTAAACAGAGATCTACCTCTCTCTGAAGGATAATGTAATTAATTTTATGTGTAAAAGAACAATGCCTCAGAGGGAAAAAAAGCATGTTCCTTGAACGATTCAGTTAATTCTGTAAATGTAACCTGAGACCTCATTCAGGACAACTGCCATTTTGGTACATGACTGCCTTCATGTATGAAGGTGTAGTCTCTCTCTTCTTCTCTCTGAAAAACTATCATTTTATAATAAACGCTACCTATACTCTATATGATGGCCTATTTATCTTGACTAAATTCTTTTGTCAAGAGCACAGAAAGATTTATATATGTTGTAGGTTCCTCACAGTGTGTTGTTAGGACTCAATTTTCCAGTTATGATATCACACGGGTAAGTTTCCTTTTTTTATTTTTTTCTTGTAGTAGGGATCGAACCCAGGGCCTTTGCACTAAGCTGCACTTCCCGCCTTTTTATTTTGACAAGAAGGCTCACTAAGTTGCTCAGATTGGCTTTGAAATTGTGATCCTTCTGCTTTAGCCTCTCAAGTATCTGGGAAATACAGATACACCCCGTCATACCTGGCTAACATTGGTGGATTTCATCAGATAAATTTGGGTGGGCCACAAACACTCATCCTTTAAGTGGTGGGTGTTAGAAGTTGTATCCAGCAACAGAAAAGTGACTAAGACACCCAGACATTCCAAGAAGTTGGCCTCACAGATCCCAGGGTCTGTTGCCAAGCCAATCAAGTTGATATACCTGTATCAATGAATTAACACACCTAGACTGCTTGTGAAAAACTTCTCATTCAAATAATTTTTCACTCGTTTGCATTTGACTCATGAATAACAGGGAAGTTGCTCTGAGCTTCATCGTACCAACTTGATTGGTTTGGCAATAGCCCCTGGGATCTGTGAGGCCAACTTCTTGGAGTGTCTGGGTGTCTTAGTCACTTTTCTGTTGCTTGATACAATTTCTAACACCCACAACTTAAAGGAGAGGTTTATTTTGGCTCACAGTTTAGAGGTTTCTATCCATGCACACTAAACAGGCAATGGTGGAGGGCCTGGTACGAGGAAAGCCACTCAGTGTACAGCTGCCAGGAAACAGAGAGAGGGGGTAGGATCTCACGCTGAGAACGCATCCTTTAAGGTCACACCCCAGTGGCTCATGCCTCCAAAGGCCCCACCTTCTAACAGAACAGGAAATCATCCATAGATTAATCCACTGACAGTACCGGACCATGATCAAATCATATTAAAACTGAGACTTCAATGGCACATTTTAGATTTAAATCCTAATAAGGTGTGTTTAGATTTAAATCCTAACATTACAGGTTTAAATCATGACCTTGGGATGTGCAACCTATCCCTCACCCCTTCCTCTGTGGTGCTGTTCCCCTGCTCTCCCTCTCAACCATGACAAAATAAATAGCTTCACTGTACCTGACATCAGCCATTATTATGCTTCTACCTTGGAGCCAACCACAGACCGAATCCTCTGCAGCCATGAGCCAAGTGGAAAGTCTCTTCCTTTAGGTGTGGGTGTCGGTTGCCCCAGTTATGAGAAAGCTGATTAACACAAGAGGTTTATGTTCTACATATGCCATCATCAAATTACAAACGAGCATTTTTTAACTTGGGCGGGGGGTTAGGGGGGGGCACTGGGATGGAGCCTCCACACACTGACTTACATTCCCAATCCATTTTGATGTTGGATTTTGAGAGGGGATCTCACTAAATTGATAAATTGCCCAGGCTGAGCTTGAACTTGTGATCCTCCTGCCTCAATGTCCCACAGTCCTGGACAAGGTAGTACAAGTCTATAAAATCCCAGCACTCTGGGAGGCTGAGGCAGGAGGATCATAAGTTCAGGCCCTACCTGGGCAATTTAGTAACTCAGCAAGGTCTTGTCTCAAAAAATTATAAAAGGGGCTGTGTAGATGTAAATTGGGATTCAATCCCTAGTACCCTAGACAAACGAAAAAATAAGATAGCATGAAAAATAAAAAAGCTTTTCTAACCAAATTCACAGTTGAAAGATAATTTTAGTAAGTGAGATAGCATTTAAAGCTATGAATCAGTCACTTCTTGAAATGCTGCTGCTGTTCAAGAATATGGACCTTCACACATTTTTGTTGTCATACATATTTCACACTCTTACCTTAGCATTCACTTTTTTCTTCCTTTCCTTTCCTTTTCTTTCTTTCTTTTTTGTGTTGTCCAGCCCATCCTGAAATCACTATGCAACTGGGCTGGCCTGAAACTCATGGCAGTTTTTCTGCCTCAGCCTCGGGGTGCTAGGACTATAGGCATGCACCATAACATCCATCTTTGCTCTTTTCTTCTCTCATTTATTTACTCATTTTTGTGGTACTGGGATTGAACCCAAGGCCTTTTCTCTGGGCTCCATCCCAGTCACTTTTTATGACTTATTGAGACAGAGTCTTGCTGAGTTGCTAAGTTGCCCAGGCTGGGCACAGACTTGCTCGCTTCCTGCCTCAGCCTCCCACGGTGCCATGCCTCTGGGGCTGGCTCTCCTCTCCTCCTTGGCACACTGGTCTCGGCCCAAGAATTTTCCTCTGCTGGGGCTCTCCTCTGGGTACGCATGTTCTCCCCTCTCTTCTCGTCTACTTTTGTGCTCTCTAGTCTTCTCTCTAGACAATCTCATTTTGGTGCTAGCATTTCTTCTATTATCTCCCTAAGCCACGCCACAAGTCTGTTTTTGGCACTGTTTACTCTAACATCTAGATTTAAGTCATAATTTTATGATTTTTAAGCCTGTCACTGAATCTTTCTGAGGCTCACATTTTTCATTGAGGAAAATAAAAATACTTTAGAAGGTTACTCTGAATATCACCACTTCTCTCCGACACATTTGCTGTGTCATCATTCCCCATTTCTGAAAATATTAACACTATCTTTGTAGCTACACAGGTTTTATTCTTTCCTCTTCCTCTCCTTTTGCTTTTTCTTCTCTTTTTATTATTTATTTGTTTATTTTGGTGGCACTGGGAATTGTGCACAGGATACTCACTCAGAGCTGCATCTCCAGCCTCCCTCCCTTTTTAAAAAAAAAAAAAAATTTGAGACAGGGTCTCAGTAAGTTGCTAAGTTGCCCAGCCTGGGCCCAAACTTATGATCCTCTGCCTCAGCCTCCCAAAGTGCTCGGAGCCCACCTCTACTACCAGGTCTGGCTTACTTTCCACCCTTCTTGTATCCCCCATCCTTCTTTTTCTTCTCTACTTCTCTAATTCATCCCATTTCTATGCCTAGACCCTTCATTCATAGGCTTTGGGGTTGAACTGTCTTCCCCTTGAAGTATTTCCTGCTTCTAGTCTTTCTCCACACACCCCTAACGTAGATCTACCTTCTGCCACATGGTCTGTTCACATCAATCTTTTATTAACATTCTATTGCTACATAACAAATTATCCCAAAACTTGGCATGTTAAAAACATAAATATTAGTTGGATATTGTAGTACACACCTGTAATTACAGCATACAGAGAGATAGGGGCAGGAGGATCACAAGTTTGAGCCTAGCCCAGGCAATTTAGTGACTCAGCAAGCCTCTGCCTCAAAAGCTGTAAAAATAGGCTGGAGGAATAGCTCAGTGGTTAAAGTACTTGCCTAGCCAATGCTAAGTACCCGGGTTCAATTTCCCAGCACCATATAAAAGCTGGGTGTGATGACTCACACCTGTAATCACAGCACTGCAGAGGTTGAAGCAGGTGGATTGTCCTGAGTCCAAGGCCAGCCTGGGCCACACCAGTGAGTTCAGGACCAGCCAGGGCTACAGAGTGAGACCCTGTCTTTAAAAAAGGAAGCTATAAAAATAAAATTTTGAAAAGGATTGGGAATGTAGCTTAGTGTCAAGACCCTGGGTTTAAGCTCCATGACTGACTCCCCTACTCCTCCTCCTGCAAAAACAAAAAGGACCTCACAGTTTCTGTGGATCATGAATTAGGAAGCAGTAGGTGGTTGCAGATGAAGGTCTCATGAGGTGATCGTGAAGCTCTTGGCAGCACTACGGTCATCTGGAGGTGACTGTGAGGTCTGCAGGGTCTGCGTACAAGGTGGCTCAGGAGCATCCTGCCCAGCTTGTACTGCCTTTTGGCAGGAGGCCTCCTCTGCGTGTCTGGTGACATACAGCTAGCCTTCCCTGGGAGAGTGAGCATGAGAGTACAGGAGAAGAGTTTTTAAATACAATATTTAATTGGGTTTAGAGCAGAACTCTGAATAAGAAAAATGACTTCCTCTAAGATTATTGTTGTATTTTTCTTAGCAGCAAAAGACTATAAAAACAGCCTAAATGTACTTCAACAGAGGGTTAGATAAAGAAGTCTGACAGAGTCATACAAGGGAAGAATTAAGACACTCTTCAAATATTGATATGAAATAATATCCAAGTTATACCTTTAAATATAAAACATAAGGTACAGATTATAGAACGGTGATCCACTATGCTACCACTCTGAATGAAAAGCTTACGTGTATGTATTATATACTGTGGGGAGTATGTGTGTGAAAAATACTCCAAAAAATGCTAGCAAGGTTATGAATGGCTCTAGGAAGACGCTGTATGTGGCTGCAGAAAAAGAGAAAGAAGACTTACCTTTCACTGCATGATTTCTCTGTGTGTGTGTGGGGGGGGGGGTGTGTGTGGGTGTGGGTGTGGGTGTGGGTGTGTGTGGGTGTGGTTCTGGGGTCACCTTCAGGGCTGTCACGCTGATCTACATCCCCAGCCCTTTTTTTAAAGGACATTTTTATTTTGAAAACAAGAGCAGAGGGATAAACGTTTCCACTAACTGAAAAGGACTGCAAAGAGGGATGCCCCTATTTTTATATTTTTATTTTGAGACAGGGTCTCACTAAGTTGCTAAGTTGCCCGGGTAGGGCTTAAACTTACAGTCCTCCTGCTCCAGCCTATCTGAAGGCAGTGCATAATATCTGTATCTCTAAAATTATGTACCATGGGAGGCTATGGTTTATTGAAAGTTATTTTTTTAAAAATCTAGAACAATTACATATTCAGGAGAAATATTAAATCTAGATGAAAGTAATAGAGCAAATGACTGATCTGCAGCAAAGTTTTAGACATAGAGACACTTAGCTGGAAATGCAGCTTGGACAGCCAATATTAAAATAGTGGTGGTGCAAACATGACTTCAGCGCCAGGTGAGGCTCTCAGATACCTGCTGTTAATTTTGAGAAACAAGGCCTTGGAGAGTGGCAGAATATTATTTTTGAAAACAAACTGAAAGAATTTTATGTATGGAATTACATAAATGAGGAGCTGAATGAATTGTAAAAATAGATCAAAGATCGTAAACTGTTTAACCACAGGCAAGATAGCTATGCATTACATTGTATTTTGTCTGAATATTGTTTTTGAATTGAGTGTAGATTAACCGTCAATATTATAAGAACAGATGACTTCACATTGAAAACAACAATAAGGGGCTGGAGGAAAGGCTCGGTGGCTAAAGTGCTTGTCTAGCAAGCACTAAGTCAAGCGTTAAGTACCCAAGTTTGATTCCTCAGCACCACATAAGCCAGGCATGGTAGCACACGCCTGTAATCCCAGCACTCGGGAGGCTGAGACAGGAGGATTGTTGTAAGTCCAAAGGCCAGCCCGGAATACAGAGCAAGACCTTGTCTCAAAGAAAAAAAAAAAAAAGAAAAAGAAAGAAAGAAAGACGAAAAAGAAATAGCTCAGCAGTTAAAGCGCTTGCCAAGCAAGTTCAAGGCTGGGTTCAATTCCTCAGTACCACATAAACCAGGCATGGTGGCACATGCCTGTAATCGCAGCACTCAGGAGGCTGAAGCAGGAGGATTGCCATGTGTTTGAGGCCAGAGTGGGCTACATAGTGAGTTCAGGACCAGCCTGGACTGTAGTGCAAGGCCCTACCTCACAAACAAACAAACAAACCTAGATATCAGGGCTATTCTTCCAGCCCCAGTGCCCATCTATTTAAAAAAAAATTTTTTTGTTTTAAATTTGAGACAGCAAGTCTAAATTTCCCATGCTTGACTTAAGCTTATGATTTTCCTACATTGGGCTTCCAGTCCTGGGATTGCAACACTCCCCTGCAAGGCTGACCTTCTTGCATAGCAGGTGTAGGCGAGGATGGTTTCATCCACTTTGCCATAGTTCCCACCGGCAAACCTCTCTAACTTTCTCACCTACTGAGGCAACACTAGCATCTCAGACACAAACCCCGAGAGCTCATGGGTCCCTATCCCTGTGCTCCAATGTCTACTTTTTTTTGTTTAAATCAAATTGGGAAATGAAGAGCTTTTTAACATTCCATAACCTTGGTTTGTGCCACTACTCGAAATTCTTGACTGTAAATCCTCCATCACTATTCCAACCCAGAAATTAGTTCCAATATTCACAATCAGCAAATTTTAGGTTTGGTTTGGTTTTCTTCTTAACCAAGATTTGGATAAAGCTTACTCAGAATTATAGAGACTCTACTCATCCTGCGACCTTGGAATATTTCCTTCTTCTTTCTGTCATAGTCTGGTCCTAATGCCAGGTGTAACAACACCCCACCTGCCAAACTGGTCACAGGGCAAGAGCCATCTTTGCTATGGCCTTTTCCCAAGAAGGAGCAGCTGCTTATGAAACCCAGCTGGCTGCCATATTATCCTGCTAATTGGTGGTGTTGACCATAATCATTTCCCTACCAATCCCTGCACAATGAGCTCTTCACACTGCTACTACCTCAGTGTAACACCCCACAGTGACGATGAACCATCTTCCTTACCATGCTCATTCTGATTCTGTCCTCACCCACTGCTGCTCAGGAAGCTTGCAGGTCCTTCAAGCCAGTGTTACTAGACTTCCAGGTATATGAAGACTTGTTTTTCCACTTGAACCATGACCTCATTCTCTGGAGTGAGAGCTCCCCCTGTTGAGAGATTTGGAACAAGTTTTGCAGGCTCTATGAAGACTACTCTAGTTTGTAGGGAACTTTAATTCAAATTTAAGAAAAAAAAAAAAAAAAGAACTCTGCTAAGTAATTAAGAATATGATAACATTCCAAGGGAGATCACAAGTGAGAGCCCAGCCTGGGCAGCCCTGGGCAGATTAGCAAGACCTTGTCTCAAAATAAAAATAAAGAAGAGCTGGAGAGTTAGCTCAGTGAGAAGGCCCTGGTCTTGATCCCCAGTACCACATAAAATAAGAAAAGAAAAAAAAAAAAAATGCCATCCTCAACTATGTTGCTGTGGTATATTGTCTATTTTAAGTTAAAGGCAGTTGAAAACAGCAGATGGAATATACTATGACCTTTCTTCTGTTTCTTTCTTTATTTTTTGAGACAGGGTCTTGTTCTGGGGTCCAGACTAGTCTTCAACTCACAATGGAGCCCCAGCGGCCTCGAACTCATGATAATCCTCCTACTCAGCCTCCAGGAAGGCTAAGATTACAGATGTATGCCACCACATCCCGCGGTAATGTAGTGCTGGGGGGCCTCTGTGCTTCCTAGGCAAATGCTCTCATCACTGAGTTACATACATCCCCAGTCCCTCTTGTTTTTTAAAAGCAGATGAAATTCTCAGGTGAAAAACGCCCTCCTTGTACCACAAAGGACGTTCCATGCAATCACTGTGTATCGCATATACATTCGGATAAAAAAGGGGGAAGTACATTATCATTAACAATGAACAGTGTGTGATGCAGAACCAACACTTCACAAGCCGGAGCGCGCCCGTGTACATACACGTCCGGGGTAGTGTCCGTGGAACCCCAATACACCCACTCTGCATCCTCCACGATGGTGAGGCAGCAGCGTAGTGCGCTCATGCTCAGCCACAGAAAGGGAGTTCCGAGGCCCGCCTAGGTTACACAAGGAGCTGGCGAGATTGGCCTGGCCGGAAGATGGAAGCCAGGAATCCAGGCAGATCTGCCACCTAGCAAGGGCACCGCGGAGCCAGTCTCGCCAGCCGGCGGAGAACAATGCTCTCCGGCCTGCCCACGAAGCGGGCCGACCGCGCCCAGGACCGCCGCCGCCGCCGCCGCGCCTGCCGGGAAGTGTAGTGCGCGGGGCCGCCTCCGCCGCGCCGCCCAGCGCCGCCCTGGGCCTGCCGCAACTACAAGTCCCGTCACACGCCGCGGGGCCCATCCGCCGGGCCTTGGCAGGGAAGGAAGTGCGGCGAACATGGCTGAGGACAGTCTTGGCGACCCGGTAGCCACCCCGGTTGGCGGCCTGCAGGGCCTGGCCCCGACCTCCGGTCGCTGCAACTTCCCCGAGTACGACTTTCCGGAGCTGAGCACGCGTGTTTTTCACGTGGGCGCCTTCGGGGAGCTGTGGCGTGGCCGGCTGCGTGGGGCCGAGGACTTGTCGCTGCGGGAGTCGCCCAGCCCCGGGGTGGCCGACTCCGACCGAGAGAACGCTGCGGTGGCCCACGATCTGGGCTGCAGTCTGCAGGCCGCGGCCGAGCTGAGGACGGTGTGCGGGTGAGTACGGGGCCCACGGTCCGAGCACCTTGGGCTGAGGTGCTGCCTGCTGCCTGCGTGCCCCGGGCACTCGTCCCCGGTGGCCTGTGGTTTAGACCCTGGGAACCGCCCTGGAACCCGAGAAGTCCCGGAGAGCGAATGCGCAGGTCCTGCGAGTTAACGCCAGGAGACATGAAAGGCTAATTCTCCTACTAGCTGATTTTTTTTTTTTTTTTTAAGGCGCTTGTTAGTAAAGGAAAGCAGAGTAACAGCAGTATGTATCTACAGTCGACAGGCTCTTTGCACGATGGAGAAACCTGAGGAATGATGCTGTTGGAGGGGACTTCATCAGAGTGTTCAAACATCGGTTAACTGTGCTCTTTGGGGGAACTTACTGAGTGTGCTATGACTGAAAATTTCCCCCGAAAGTTTATTTGGGGTTAAATATAAAAATAATTTTTAAAAATGATCTTTCTCTGTATAACAGTATTGTTAACCACCTTCAGTTAGCCATATATCCTATTCATTAAAAAATATCGGTGCAGAAATCTTTGCCTCGAATGTTGGCCTCTGGATTTTATCTGACTTCTTGGGTCATTTGGGTATGTGTTCGGTACACAGATACTGTGACTGTTTAAGGACAAGATGTGTGCCTAACCTTAAAATATTGCCTTTTATTAGCATTGATAAACTGAGATGCCTTGAGGAAGGTGAGGATCCAGAAATCATTCCAGAGAATACTGATCTGGTGACTTTGGGGTAAGGATGACTTTACTTGTTTTTTTGTTTTGTTTTTTTTTTTGAGACAGGGTCTCACACCATAGCCCAGGCTGATCCTGAGCTCACTATGGAGCCCAGGCTGGCCTTGGACTCTGGGCAATCCTCCTGCCTCCCAGAGTGCTGGGATTATAGGTGTGCCTACTACACCTGGCTTATGTGGTGCTAGGGAATCGAACTCAGGGGCATAGTGCTTCCTAGGCAAGGGCTTTAACCTCTGAGCCATTCCTCCAGCCCCTAAATGTCTTACTTTAGTTATAAGCTTGCTTGCTTTGTTTATTTAGATGCTGAGATTGAACCGAAGGCCTCATACACGTTAAGCATCGCACCACAAATGACCTGTGTGTACTGCCGGTCCCTGTGGTATTTAGACAACTTTTGAACGTGACATTTTGAGAAGTGAAAAGTGTAGTGTTTTTTCCATATACCCACGCCTTGAATTCAACCACTGTTTATATTTGGCCATATTTGTTTTAACTGGAAGAATATGAGATGTTTCTATGTTTTTCTCTTGTACAGTAAATTGCAGCCATCATGATAATGGATACATCAGCTTATAATTTCTGCAGATATTCTGTTATAGTCAGGATGGTATTATTATTCTTAAGAAAATTTCAGCCTTTAATATCCAGTCTGTATTCAAATTTGTGAGATTTCCTTTGAATATTTGGTTTTGAATATCTGTGGGAAAAGACCACTTGCTTTTGTTTTTGTTTTTAAATCTTTAATCTTTGTCATAGTCACATTTGTGTACAATAGTATAAAAACTAATTACTAAAAAAAAATTGGAATAAAAAAAGACAAACCCAGTCCAATTTTCTATTGTTATGAAATTCAGGCATAAAATTATTGTCAGCATGTAACGAAACTTGCCAAATACTTAACTCTTACTTTCTGTGCAAGTCAGGCCACATAGTAGCTCACTAAATTCTGGTTTGCCAGCTATATCTTGAGAAATATTACTTTATAATGTTATAGAGAAATTATTAATATACATATGATAGTGTATCCACTGGTTTTATTCTTCCTCTGATGAATTCTGTCATCCCTGATCTTACCCTTCTACTTTCCACTGCAAATACTCAGGCATTTCCACTTCCCTTTTGCTTACTTTTCTACAACTGCTGAATCGTTCCCCTCTGCCAGCATTGACGTTAGGGCCACATGGAGCACTTGGAAAAGCGCCTGTCCTCCTATGTCCAGCTCATTCCCCGTGCAGTTTACCCATAATGCTGTCACCTGATCATTCTGTGTCATTTAGAAATTGCCAAAGACTCTATATCTCCTATATGAAAAAATGTCAAACTTCTAGAGTTTTGAAACCCTCTCTATAAACAATAAAAAGGGCTGGGGTTGTAGTCTAGGTTCAATTCTCAGAAATAATAAATTATTTTTTTAAAAAACAAATGGGTATGTGAAAAACTTTGAAAGATATTACTTTTTTGGGTAGGAAACTAAATGTTACTATGAATTCATTCTTCCTAAATTAATTTATAAACGCATTGTAATCTCAAGTAGTAGTAAGTCTGTCAGTTACTTTGTGGAGTTAGACAAGTTAATAATGAAGTTTATATGGAATATACATGTAGAAATAGCTAGGATACATCTAATCCAAGACCTTCACACCAAGTTACATCCCTAGCCCATTTTTGATTTTTGATTTTGAGGCAGGGTCTTGGTAAGTTACTAAGTTGCCCAGGGTGGTTTCACATCTGATCCTTCTGCTGCAGCCTCCCAGGGGAAGAGATTACACTTGCATTACTGGATCTGGGAGGAGCAGGATTTTTACCAGATATTAAAATATGCTATAAAATCTTTTTAATTTCAGCAGTGGGGACTGGCTCATGAATTAGTCAAATATATATGGAAATTTAAAATGACACTATGCACAGGAATAAATCCAAAAAGATTATAGAGGTCAAAATATGGATAATAAAACATATAAATGTTATTGTTGTAAAAGTGACTGAAGTCCAGAAGAAAATTTTCTCTAGTAATGGGTCTCAAACCCAGAGGTCTCACTTATACTCAGCAAACACTCTACTACTAAGCTACGTCCCTAGTCTCAGAGGAAATTTTTAAAAGCATAAGTCAGGTGTGGTGACACATGCCTATAATACCACCATTCTAGAAGGCCAGCTTGGGCAAATTAGCAATTTAGCAAGATGTGTCTCAAAACATAAAGGATTGTGGATGTAACTCAGTGTAAGGGCACTGTGTTCACTCCTCAGTACCACAAAAACAAAACAAACCAAATTAAAACAACCACTGATAAAATTGACTAATAAAGTTTGCACAGGAAAAAAACACCCTATAAAATCAAAAGACAATTGCCAAACTTAGAGAAAATGTATATAATGGATGCCATAAAGAGCTAATATCTCCAATGTACTGGAATTGTTTAGATCAAGGGGAAAACCTCATGGGAAAATAGGGAAAATGTATATGCCAATAACTGACAACACACATAAAAAAATAAAGACTGGAGGTATAATTAGTAGTAGAGCACTTGTTAGAGGTTACAAGCCTCTAATCCTCAGCATCCAAAAAAAAAAAAGATGATTAAAAATAATATGCATCCAGGCCCACTGGCACAGGCCGGTGGTCCTTCACGCTCAGACATAGAGGCAAAAGGATCACAAGGTCCAATCTAGGTAGTTCAGTGCTTGGAGACACCGTGTCTGAACTAAGAACTACAGTGGGCTGGGAGGGTAGCTTAGAATAAAGGACCTGGGTTTGATCTTCAGTACCACAGAACAAAACAAAATGACAAACATGAAAGTGTTCCAGGACACTCATAATCAGAGAAACAAAAATTAAAAATAATCTGAATTGTCTTTGCTTGCCTAGGAAAGTGACACAGAATTTAAAATATGGTATTTTTGACAAGACTGTGGTAAACAGGTACTTTCAAATAGTCCTAATGAGAAAACAAATTGGTACTACCTTCTCTAGGGAGAAATTAGGTAATATGTAACACAAAATTATTAGTTTATTTTTCGACTCAACCGTCCCATTTGTAGCAATCTGTACTAAAGATAACCCAACGATAAGAAAACGCATACATAAGAGGTTATTTGTAGCTTCTTTGTTTGCAATTGTAAAATAATTTGAAATATAGTAAACATACAGAATAGCAGAGTATCAAACACTGGAAAACCACACAGTGGCATACCCTGCAGCTATAATAAAGACTGAGTAAGGCTGAGCACAGAGTGATTTTGGAAGAAAGCAAAGCTGCAAAGCATATGCTAACCCTTGTGTAAGGAAAAATGGTAGGCTACCTAGAACTCACTGAGTTTTGACAAATTTCCTCCTTTTTTGCCAGTTCTGTAAAAAATGGACCTTGACACCTCAAATATTTTTCTTTGTCAACTGGCACATTGTTAAGCTGTGCCAGAAAGGGTGATGGAGAGACCTTGCACAGTAGGAAGGAAGGCTTTGCTTCCTGCTCTGACATGCTGGCTCGGCACGCTGCACACCCTATGCCTGGCACGAGCAGATTTCCACATGACTCTTACTTGAAGGCAGATTTCCAACAGGTTCCACTGATAGGACACCATGGCAACTTTGCCGCTCAGTGAGTCACAGCTTGGCCATCTTCAGTAAGTCCGGATTTTAGCCTGGAGAGAAAAGGATTTCCTAGAATATTCTCTCTCAGCCCGAGGGGAAGGGTATTTCTTGTCACCTGTTATCTCCATTTTTTTTTTCCAGTGAGCTGTAACCCAATCCTTTTTTATTTTTTGAGACAGAATTTCCCTCATTTTCTCAGCCTGGGAATGAACTTGCCATTCTGCGTCAGCCTTCTGAATAGCTGAGATAACTCAAAGCCTAATAGGCGGGAACTACCATGCCCAGCTTCCTATATTCTTTATATTTCCTTTAATTTATCTTTTATTTTTTATGTTATACAGGGAATTGGACCTAGGGTATTTTGCAATGAGCTACATCCCCAACCCTTTTTTATTTTGTTTTGAGACAGGGTCTTACTCAGTCACTAAGTTACTCACTGATAAAATTGGGCTTCCAGAATGTTGGGATCATAGGCATGTTGCTACCATACCAGCTTCATTTGATTCTTTGCCAATATCTCATTACTATAATGCTCCATTATAGTTAATACTTTTTTAATAATGTTTTCTCTGTTCAAATTATTGTTCATTTTTTTTTCTGCCCAGTTGAATTCAGACTGATACAGAAAGAAGGTAAAATACATGAGTGGCTGTTTATTTGAACAAAAGAAATGGAAACATTAAACCAGCACTATAGAGACTGATTGCCTGAAGGGGATGAGTGGGAAAAGGGTGGAAAGATTAGAAGGAGGTGATTGGGTTAGTGGGGACAAAGGGTGGGGCCTTTTTGACTCTTCAGAACCAGAGTAATGTTTCTCACATCTTTCACATGCCCTCAAGGTAATCAGACAAAACCAACCAGGATGCGGGTAGGGGAACTTAAAACAGAATATAAAGGCTAAGAGATGAGAGCTGGGATGTAACTCAGTAGTGGATTGTGTGCCTACCATGTACTGGGTCCTGGGTTTTATCTCAAGCATTGGGTGGGGCGGTTCAAAAAATGGGCCTAAGTATATTTTAAATGAATTACACAATAATCCTGAAGAGGATGGGAAAGAAAGAACTAACCTAAGTCTGTATAAGCATATCTTGATAATAATGTTATAAGAATGGAAACTAAAAGAACTGTTCTTAAGTTAGTATTTCTTATAGGAGTGTATGTTAGAAATTGTATAACTGCTTTATGTATTTGCTAGAATTGAACAAATAAGTTTGTCAGATGTGAGAACTGGGTTTCTCATTTGTAGAGAAAGAATTTATAAACAAAGGCTGAAGGCTTAAATGAAATACTGTGGTTTCAATTTGAGATTAGAAGTAGCAGTATAAGTGATGATTTAAAATGTGTAACAGAGCCTTACTTGGTGATACAGGCCTATAATTCCAACATCCTGAGAGTCTGAGGCAGGAGAATCCCAAGTTCAAGCCCAGCCTAGGCAACTTAATGAGGCCCTGTCTTAAAAAATGGGCTGGGGATGTGGCTCAGTGTGAAAGCTCTAGGTTCCATCTCTAATATATGAAAAAAATAGAAAGAGAGCAAAAAATACAAATATTTGTACATGCATGGGGTGGCACCTACATGTCTTTCCTGCTTGTCTCAGCTGAGGGGCCTAGAAGCAGTGACTCCAGTAGTAAGAATCCCCAGATACTGATCTTTAAACACCTCTCTCCAGTAAAGGAATGAGGTAGGACTCCTAGGAGAAGTGGTTGGTGCTAGGGTCAAGGCAGGAAAACTGTAGGATGAGCTGTGGATGTGTTATGGTTCCATAAAGTAAGGAAATGCTAAACAAAGAAACAGAACACCCCATGAGGCCTACTGAATTAATAAGAGCCAACCTTAAGATGCTTCTCGTTACCAAGGCAGGAATAACTTGAGCAACAAAATCATCATAGTGCTAGATATTAGTCCATAGAGCAAAAGGAGGATGTGTTCGTACTAACATAAATGATTAAATACATAAGTAAAAGATAGAGCCACACTTTTCTTATAATAGAATTTCAGTTACTGGAGGGAAGGAAATAGAGAATCGCCATCAGGCAAACACCACTTTAATAAATGTTGAACACAACAGTCCAAGGTAAAAGTTTGAGGAGAAGTAATGTATATGTTGTGTCAGTGTTATCCCCTGTGTCAGTGTTATCCCCTGTAAACAATTAGCAGGTTCAGAGAAAAGAAACTTATTTTCTAAAGGAGAAGCCTGGAAGACAGAACTTAACTGAGGTAACATGGTAAGATCACGAACCTCTCGAAATGCTGCAGTATGGAGGAAATCATTGTTCTTGTGGGGTTCTTGGCAGAAATGCCGAGTTTATTCCAGTCATGAGGAAATGACAGTGAAACCAAAATTAAAGGACATTTTGCAAATTGATGAGAATGCTTCTTAAGTGTTAGAAACATGAAAGACATGAAGAAGCTGAGGAACCGTGATGGACTGGGGAGGGTGAAGGGAACATACGCAGTGCCGCATGAGATCCTGGGTGTGAACCTGGAATGGAAGGAAAAGACATTAAAAAGAATTGGGTAAAACGCAGAAAAGGTTTATAGGAGCTGTTGTGTTTAGTGTTAATTTCCTGTCTCGCATGTAGGATATTAACTTAAGGGAAGTGGGGTAAGATACAGGGGGACCCGTTGTATTATTTTTACAACTTTAAGTCTACAATTAGTCCAAAGTAGAAAATTAAAGATGTTTTGAAGCTCCAGGAAAAAATGTTGAACTTCAGTTTTTCATGTATCTACTACAGGGTTAGAAAAAGGTTCTTAGAACATCGAGAGGAAACCATAACAATAGATCGAGCCTGCAGACAAGAAACACTTGCTTATGAGATGGTAAGATTCTCATCTTTGTCACCCTTTTTCCCCACGAAACAGTAAGCTGGTTGAGGGTTAGTCGTAACTTCATGGTCACTTTAGATTGACATACTTAGTTGAAAAGGAGAAACTCCTGGGAACTGGGAACTAGTTAAAGGAAAGCATCCCCAGAACCTCGCAACTACATATTCCACTCATCTACCTGGTTTTGCTCTTCGTTTGCTCTTGCTCTGCTCTCTCTTTGTTTGACTGTTGTTAAGTCTTTCGCCACCCTGTTTCTGGTCCTTTAGTTCCACTCCCTAACCACCACCTTTGGTGAGAGTGTGTGATGTGTGGTACACAGTTTGAGGCCTTGGCTTCAGTTCCTTTAGGTATACACTTGGGGTGGAATTACTGGGTCATATGGTAGTTCGATATTTGAATTTTTGAGGAAACACCGGCTGCTGTCTATAGTAGCTTTACTATAGGAATGATTAAGATTCCAACTTCTCCGTGTTTTGTCAATCAACACCTATTTTCTGTTTGTTTATAGTAGCCATCGTAGTAGATGTGATGCGTTGGTTTTTTGTGGATTTTTATCTTCGTTTTTTCTCCCATTTTACTGTTTTTTTCTTTTTTTACTGGAGATCAAACCCCAGGCCTTCACACTAAGCCACACACCCCCGTCTCATTTATTATTTTTATTTTGAGACAAGGTCTTGCTCAGTCTAAATTGTTGGGATTACAGGCTTGTGCACCAACCCTGTTGTGAAGGTTTACCTTAACATGAATGCTGAGCATCTTTTTACTTAATTGTTGGCCATTTGTACATTTTCTTTTTAAAATGTCTATTCATGATTTTTTCAGTTAGAATTGTGTCATTGTTAAGTTGTAAGAGCTCTTTTTTGTATATTTAAGATTTGACAATTTTTTTTCCTGTTTTTTGGTTTATCTTTCACTCTGTTGATATTCACAGTTTTTAAGTTTCATGAGGTCTGGTGTATCCATTTTTTTTTTTTTTTGGTATCATGTAAGAAATTGTAAGAAAACATTGCCAAATCCAGTGTCATGAAGTTTTTCCTGTTTTTGTTTTGCCTCATAAGTTTTTGATTCATTTTGTGTGTATTGTGTGTGCACATATACACATGCATATATGATGTATATATATGCACACACATATACACATATATATGATGTATAAAGATAAGAATTTAACTTCATCCTTTTGCATACAGGTACCTGTTTTTCCAAGAAATAATTTGTCGAAAAGACTGTCCTTTTCCTGTTGATTGGTCTTGGTGTTTTTGTGGAGAGTCAGTTGACTAAGTTCATCCTTATACACTATTTATTTGTATGTCTAGTCTTCTCACACCAGCCCCTTCCCATAGTGGAGATTAAGCTCAGAACCTTCACACTGAGTTATATCCGCAGCTTTTCTTAGTTTGAAACAGAGTCTTGCTAAGTTGACCAGCCTGGGCTTGAACTTGTGATCCTCTTGCCTCAGCCTCCTGGAGTGCTGGGATTACAAGTGTGTACCACTTTGCCTAGTTTGTGTGTTCATTCCTATATGAGAGCTATGTTTTTCATTATACTGCACTGGAATCAGGAAATGCACATGCTTTGATTTTTTTTTTTCAAGATTGTTTTGGCTATTCATAGGTCTTTGAAATTTCATATGAATTTTAGGAGGTGTTTTTTTTTTCTTTTTCTGTAAAAAACCACACCATTATGACTTTGTGAGTGATTGCATTAAATCTGGATCAGTTTGGGAAATATTGGCATCTTAAGGGTATTAAGTGTCTTAATCCATGAGTAGGAGATGGAAATGTCTCTCCATTTATCTAGGTCTTTAATTTTTGTCAGCAATATTCTGTAGTTTTTGTTGTTCCCATCTTTCACCTCTTTGGTTGATGTTTTATTTAGCCTTTCATTGCTGGAGTGATATGACTGAGACAGGCTAATTTTACAAAGAGATGAAGTTGATTTAGCTCGTAGTTTTGGAGGTTGAAGGGCATGGCTCTGGCTTTGACTCAATGAGTTCTGGAAAAGTCCTTCTTGCCTAGGTTTCTCAATGATGGTGTGAGGTGCTGTGTTGTAGTGAGTGATCGATTATATCTCCAGATGGCAGGAGAGATTGAATCTTCTCATGGACCCTAGCCAGGGTCTCACAAGATACACCTTAATCTCTTTCAAGATCGTGTCTTCAGTTGCCTCAAGACCTTCTCCTAGCCTCACGTCCTAAAGGGTCTGCAGCACTTTCACCCTGGGGACCAAGCTTTTAGCGTACAAGCCCTTTGAGGACATGCAAACCGTATCCAAACCAGAGCAGTTAGGTTTATCCTTACGTATTCTAAGTACCCCTCTTCCTGGAGTTGGGATTGAACTTGGGGAGCACTGTTCTATGTTCCCAGCCCTCTCCCATTTTTTATTTTGAGAAAAGTTCTTGCTAAGTTGCTCCACTGGCCTCAAACTTCAAGTCTACCCGTTTTAGCCTCAAGGACTTCAAACGTGTACCACCCTACCTGGTGCTTATTTTATACTTTTTGATGTTGTAAATGAAGCATTTTTCTTAATTTCTTTTTCAGATTTCTTGTATCCTGTAACTTTTCTGAATTTGTTTATTACCATTATTGTGTTCTGGTTTTGTGGGTTTTTCAAAATTTTATACTTACAAAGTCATGTTGTCTGTGAACAGAGATAATTTCTTTCTTTCCAATTTGGTCACCCTTCCTCCCTTTTGTCTGGCTAGAACTTCTGTGCCTTGTGTGGTGATAGTGCACATTTGTCTTGGTGCTAGGGAATAGCTTTCAATCTTTCACTCTTGAGTATGTTGTTGGCTCTGTGTTTTTTATATATTACCTGTAACTATGTTGAGGAAGTTCCTTTCTGTTCTTACTTTATTTAGTGTTTATGTCATAAAAGGGTCTCAGATTTTGTAAAAGGCTTTTTCTATATCAGTGGAGATGACTGCTTTTTCCCATTTTGTTAGTGTGCTATATCACGTATTTGCTAATATTACACAATTCTTGCATTCTGAGGGCACACTCACTTGGTTTTGACATAATATAAATATGCTGCTGAATTTGGTTTGCTATTATTGTGTTGAAGGTTTTTCTGTTCCTATTTATAGGATGTTAGTCTGTAGTTTTCTGTGGTTCTTTAGCTGTAGTGTCAGGATAATACAGGCCTACTTATGAGTGTATTCTTAATTTCCCTAACTTGTGAAATTTTCAGCATTCCGGACTTTTTTGTGTTTTTGCTTCAGTACTACTGATTAAACTCGGGGCTTTTTTTTTTTTTTTTTTAATCTCAAGACAGGATCTTGCTAAATTGCCTAGGTAAGGCTTAAATTGAAATTCTCCTGCCTCAGCCTCCCATAATGCTGGAATTACAGATGTGTACCATTATGCCCCAGTTTTGCCTTTTCTGGCTTTGACTTCTAGTGCCATTCAACTGTGATCAGAAAAGATACTTAAACTGACTTCAGTTTTTAAAAATTAAGGACTTCAAGCCAAATATCTCATTAGATTGTTCCAGTGCCAGGGATCAAATCCAGGGCCTTGCCCATGTGAGGCAAGTACTGTACCACTGAACTATATATATCTAGACCTTAATAGATGATATATGTACACATTCCCAGCAACTTTCCTGTGAAATCAGTACTTTGGTTTTCTACAGAAGATGAAACTAAGGCTTGGAGAAGTTTTAACAGTTTTTCTGAGGTTGAAGTAGGTGTGAAACCAAACCCAGGGCCAGAACCCTTGCCAAAAGCTACTGTACCACTGTACTTCTTAGTGTCAGATTTCAGGGTATCTTTTTTTTCTAACTTCAGGAGTCACATGCAATGGGAAAGAAGCCTGAAAATCCAGCAGACATGATTGAAGAAGGGGAGCTTATTCTATCAGTGAATATCTTATATCCTGTTATATTTCATAAGGTAAATAGTAAAACTTTGTGGATTTCACAGATAACATGAGGCTTTATTCCTTTTTTTCTTTTAGACAGTCTTGCTCTGTATATCTGTATCTCAGGCTAGTCCTATACTTACTCTGTAGCGCAGCTGGCCTTGGACGCACAGCAATCCTCCTGCCTCCACCTCCTGCGTGCTGGGATTATAGGCGTGAGCCACTATGCCCACCTTTATGTGGTGCTAGGGAACTGAACTCAGGGCCTTGAGCTTGCAAGGCAAGCAAGTAATTTAACCACTGTGCCATTCCTCCCAGCCCCAACTTTATTCCTTTTAAACCTTTTATCAGAGGTTTAAAGACTTTTATCAAGGGTTTAATTCCTTAAGTATATGCAAGCATATGCTCTCTTTGTAATGTCATAGTTTTAGAGGTAATATTGTGCCCAGTTCACAGGACCCCAAGGAAGACCCTAGGAACCGAATCTGGTGCAAACACATGAGAGTCTTTATTGCAAGCTCAAGCCTGGGCTCTCCCTTTCCAGCACAGTGGAGGCCGGGAAGAGCCTGAGGGCCGTTTGCACAGGGTTTTTATTGACAAAAAATCATGAAATTGCAACAAGTTGTTTACCATGAAAACTAATTGGATGACATTTAGTACAGAGAAATTTGTGAGCTTGTGATTAGATAAGGTGCTGTTTTAATGGTTAGAACAGCTATATGGAATGTCCTTATCAGCCAGATACATTTGCTCTAACAGTACAGCCAAGGTCAAAATGGCGTTACTTTGGTTCTTCAGTAACAGTCTGTATTCTTGATTTGTTTGCATAAATATGTCAGAAATAAGATGAAATTTCAAACAACCTTTTGACCAAAAAGGATTATGGTTATAGTACTGAAATATATACCTGACTGCTGTACTATATACTAGAAACCAAAAGTATATATAAATCCACAATGAATCAAATTCTATGAATTCTTGAAGTTTTCTTGAAAAGTGAGTTAGTAGAGGAGTAGAGAGACTTTTATCCACCAGTACAAAATACTTGGGAAGGTATTGAACTAATCAAAGACAGATCTTCTTTTTTTTCTTTCTAGGTCTTTTTTTCCTAAGTTTTGGTACTGGGGATTAAACCCAGGGCCTTGAGTGTGCCAGGCACATGCTCTGTCACTGAGCTATATCCTCAGCCAAAGACAGCTCTTCTTGATGAAAATGCATGAATTTAACCATTGACAGAGTTAGCCAGGAACATTTTTTCCCCAGTGCTGGAGATTGAACTCAAGGCTTTCTGTATGCTTGGGAGGTACACTACCAATGAGCTGCCATCTTCAGCCCCAATTTCCTTTGCGTCCCAAATAAAAAGACTGCTACCCAGAACCAGAGTATATATTTTTGATTTTTCAAATAGATACATAGTAAGATCTAACTGAAATATTATTATACGTAAATTTTACTTATACATAAATAAGTTTTTAGTAAATTTATGGAATATACTAATTGCCTTAAAATCTTAAACTACCAATCTAAACAAAAACAAAACTCTGAAACAAAACAGAAACAGTGAACTTTGGGTTTACAACCTGAGGATAAGGTATGGATTGCCTGGCTTCGGTGATGTAGTAAACTTCCTGGATTAAAAGACAGGCTACATGAAATTAGTGTTAGTGTCAGTTCAGTGGCATCCTAATTTTAAACTTTAACTTAAACTAGAAAAGGTTTTTTTGCAAAGTAGCTCAGTTATACACACAGAATTTTAATTTATTGAGGCAGTGATGATACAGAGAGGCCAGTGCTACTAAAAGATTATTATAGATTTCTTAAGAGGACGGGGCACACCCCACTGTGCCAGATTTGGTTTGGAGGCAGATAGGAGAAAGGAAGACACAGACCACAACTTTTAAGGGTGAAAAGGCAAGGCAGGGCAAGGTAAACCATGTAGGGCTGCTAGTTTTGATAATTCCATTGGGTTGGGGAACCTAAGGAGTATTTCTGGCTGTATCTTACCTGGCCCTAGGTTAATTCATGTACCAGGGAAAATACTAGCTTTGTGAGAGTTAGTGGCGGTGACTTCAGAATATGAGCTCTGGATCACAGGGAATTATAAATAACTTTGTTCCTTAGTTTGGTCCTTTAATTATTAATGATTGTGAAACAGAAAGATACAGAATCTAAGAAAACAGAGCATCGAATTGTCGGGACGATTTAGGAAAATCATAACTTCATTTAGATCGGGTCATGACAGGGTTTGTGGTTTAACTGCTTTGTCTGAAAGTGGATGCTGATTTATTGTTTGACTTTTAGCACAAAGAACACAAACCATACCAGACGATGCTGGTATTAGGCAGTCAGAAGCTCACAGAACTGAGAGATTCAATTTGCTGTGTCAGTGACCTCCAGATTGGCGGCGAATTCAGCAATGCTCCTGACCAAGCTCCTGAGCACATCAGCAAAGTAAGGTGTCTCCAATAAAGTACAAAGGAAATAGTGACTATAATAATGATAACTAGTGGGTTTGTCAGTGTTCCTGTACATGCTTTCTTCTTCGTGTGATTCCGTCACACAGTTGCCCTCTTACCTTCATTATCAGAACTTTTCCATTACAGGTGTGCACCATGGTCATCTTTATGTGATGGTGGTGAATTGAACTCAGGGCCTGTGCTTGTAAGGCAAGCGCTTTTAAGTATTGTGCTTTCTCTCCAGCCTTCTTTTATTTTTTGAGACATGGTCTTGCTAAATTGCGCAAACTGGCCTCTAATTTGTGATCCTCCTGTCTCAGCCTCTTGGAGCAGCTGGGATTACAGGAGGGCACCACTCTGCCCAGCTCAAATATATATATAAAATGATCCCTCATGCTTTATGTCTGATCAGTCTGCTTTGCTCAGATTATTCAGTCCTTTTTTTCAATCTCTTAAGGGTCCTTCTTAGAGGAATCCTAAGACTGTATTGCCTATTATGAAGCCTCAGTAAAGGAAGAACTCCTTGTCATCCTTCTCCAGTACTTCTTCCTCAGAATCATTTCTTTCTCAGCAGGTGGTAGGACAGCTGATTCGAATATCTGCAAGCAATAAATGACTAGCAGATGAGTAGAATTACATATAAGTAATTATTTTGTTGTATGACTATACCTTGTCACATGAATCAGTTACTTTTTATTTATTTATTTTTGAGACAGGGTCTCACTCTGTAGTTCAAGCTGGTCCTGAACTCACTTTGGAGCCCAGGCTAAACTTGGCCTCATGATAATCCTCCTGCTTCAGCCTCCTGAGTGGTAGGATTATAGGCAGGCAGGCGCCGCCACACCCTGGGGAATCAAACCCAGGGTGTTGTGCTTGCTTGGCGAGTGATTTAACTACTTTGCCATTCCTCCAGCCCCTCATAGTTTGTAAAATTGAACGTAGTAACTGAAGACTCAGGCTATATTAGGTTAATACACAAGGAACTTGAATTTTTTATTTTTTTGAGAGTGTGGCTCTGTAGTTCAGGCTGGTCCTGAACTCATTATGCAGCCCAGGCTGGCCCAGAAGTCATGTCTCAGCCTCCCGAGTGCTGAGATTACAGGTGTATTGCCATCATGCCTAGCTATTACATGGTACTGGGGATTGAGCCAGTGTCTTGTGCTTCCTAGGCAAGCTGTCTTATTGCTGAGCTATGCTCCTAGCCCCCTAGAAGTAACTTCCTGTGTTAGTTTTTATATACTGGATGATAGTTTCCCTCTGGTTTTAGGATTTGGTCAGCTTAACTAGCTTATTTACTGACAAAATAGGAAAATTAGTGATTATCTTTAGTTACAGCAACTAAATTCCCTGCTACTGAGATCATGCATATCTTCTCTATTGCCTTTTTATACACCACAGTAAGGAAGGAAAGGTTACTAATGGATGACATTTAGGTAGAAACTCTTTTTATGCTTTTAAAGTTCATCTTGTAACTATGTCAATAGGCATTAACTTGCTTAAATCATTAAAGATGTCAGTTCTCCAGAACTTCATCTTTGTAATAAAATTTTATACACACTAAATTTTGTTTCCAAAAAAAGGAAATGTTGAGTATCTATAATTTAGACCCTACTTTACTGCTTTAAGGGTTTATAAATATTAAGTGACAGATTTTGGGTGTCAACAGCCAGGCATGGCTTTGAATACATTGTGTCTTTTTAATTTTCATTATTATTTTTTAAATTTGTTTTTGCCTGCACTTACCAGGCCTTTCACACTAAGCTACATCTCCAGGCTTTTTTTTTTTTTTTTTGAGACAAATTCTTTTAAGTCCTTTAGTTGCCCTCTCTGGGCTCAAACGTGTGATCCTCCTGCCCCAGCTGCCCAGAGTGCTGGAATTACTGCCCTGTGCCACCACACCTGCTCATTACATCATTTATCTGCATAACAACTGTGGAGAACATAACAGCTTTATTGATACTTTACTTGAGGAGACAGGTTGATATTTAGTGACGTGTCCTGGGTAAAATAGCTTACCTGCAGGAATGTTTGAAACCACATGAAGTGATTTATAAATAAAGGAATAAAAATACTTGGAATGAAAAACACAAGCTTCAAAGAAGAATTTATCAGGGTAAAACTATTTTATTCCTGAAATTTAACATTGTATGGATCACTTATTTTCTATTTTTACTGCAGTCCTCTAAGATTCTATGGCAGAAAGTATTATTCTCACTTTACAGGCAAGGAAATGGAAGCTGAAGAAATACTGTTACATATCCATAGTCAAATGTTTTAAGCAGGTGGGAAGAGTGATGGTGCATCCCTGTAAGCCCAGCATTCTAGGAGGCTGAGCAGGAGGATCACAGGTTTGAGCCCAGCATAATAACTTGGTGTACAGTAAAAACATCAACTACAGAAGCCCCAGAAAACAAACCAAACTTGTAAGCAATAGATTAAGGAAAGTAACTTAGGTTCTCCAGTCATTACCCAGGAGTCTTTGTCTAAGCATATGGTGAAGGACAAGTCTAACAGAATGTTTCTCAACTCTGCTTGCGTATTTTTCCTTAATAGGTTTGGAAAATTACTTGTGGCTTTGGTCATATCCTTAGTTTAATAAGTCTGAGGTGAAAGTTGGTTCCAGTGTTTTTCTGGTTCTGTTATACAGGGAGTATTGATTGACAAAAGTCCGATAGAGAGAATTAAGAGCCTGAAGGTTCAGACTGGTTGTACCTACTACTGTGGTACCTAAGGCAAACTTGCTTAAGTTAGAATTGAAATTCACATTCATTCTGCCGAAAGGTTACTGAAGATTTATGTATATAGAATTTTTATAAACACACGTTGAAGGGCTAGGGGATGAGATGCATTCCTTAGCAGAATGCTTGACTGGCATGTGTGAAGCCTTGAATTCATTCCCCCATACCCAGGGGTGAAAAAAAGCCACTTAAATATCTCAGTGGTCTTTATTATTACTGGCGAAACATTGAAGATAGGACTTTTTTAGTTTAATACACAAAATAATGGTCACAGCTGTATATCTGTATTATAAAATAATACTGAAGCTTATTTGAATTTAAATTGGGTTCTTTTCATGACTCTTGAGAACATACAAATTTAAATCAAAACTAATGATTAAAATTACAATAGTAGAAAAATGAAAATCACATAGATTATGTCTTTGTATTTTTTGTCCTTGGTACTAATGCAGTACTTGACATGATATGGTCATATTAAATTTTATGACCTGAGTACATTCTGTGGAGTTTCATAGTTTCTGTATTGGTGTGACTATGTGATTACAGATTTTGAATGAATACTTAGAGAAATTTCATAATTGTCAGAAGCAGGCTCTCTCTCAGTATCATCTTTTTTCTTGTAGGACCTATATAAATCAGCCTTCTTTTATTTTGAAGGAACATTTTACAATGATAAAAGATACCCGGAATGCAGAGATTTGAGCAGGTTTGTTTCTACCCTGTTATTCATCTTCTGGTCTTTATATTTAGGTGCTAGTGATATTTTAATCTTTACTTTTTCCTGCTTGTCCAGAATATATAGTGTTTATCCTAAGGGAATGGACATTTAAAGTTGTTTACATATATAACATGAAAATCATGTCTAAATCACTTTAATAAGACTTCTTTTATTATTAACAGGCTCAGTGTTTTTTTTCTGAGTATATAAAGATATGCTTTTATCTATAATGCAGCAGTTTTCAAATTTGATCTTGGCATAATTGAGAGCCTTAATAGCATAACTGAGAGCCCTAGTAGCTGTTAATATCATAGTAGACAGTACAGCTTCTTAAAAATATTAATCTCATTACGTTAACATCTTTGTGAAAAAGCCTGCCCAAAATAAAATGAGAAGTTAAAGTGATACATATCACATAGCCTCCAGAAGTGGGTCATTTATGAGGATAAGAAATGGAGTAAACAGTTAATACTGTGAAGATAATTTTGACCTCAGGGGCAATACTTTGAGAACTGCTGATCTGAGCGATGAAAAATTCAGTGTTCCTGATCCTAAAATATACAAATCACTGTAGTGTTCTGTTGGGATGGCAGCTGTCCAGATAGCTGGGTGAGCCAGATGATTTAAAATACTGTAGTCAAAACCCTTTCCTGTGGAGCAGTGACAGGTGCTTGCCCTTTTCCCTCCTCAGGACTATTATTGAGTGGTCAGAGTCCCATGATAGAGGCTATGGAAAATTTCAGACTGCTAGAATGGAAGATTTCACCTTCAATGACCTGAATATTAAACTGGGTTTTCCTTACTTGTATTGCCACCAGGGAGACTGTGAACATGTTGTCATCATTACGGATATAAGGTAGGTGGCAGCACTCAGAATATTTTGTTAGACTCTGTTTTTCTTCTCTTTATTTCACAGTATAAAACTACAGGTGCAGGGAGGTAATCTCAGTGGTAAGGGCTTGCCTAGCTTGTTTTGAGTTCAATCCCCAACACCACCTATCAAAAAGAAGAAAATAAACAAGTAGGTTTTTTTTTTTTAATTGGAATAAAAGGAATTATTACTACAGCTAGCACTGGGAGCAGCAAAAGCATCTCCTGTACATTCCTTGACCAACTCTTTGTCTATCCATTTGTATCCTCTATTGTTAAGTTTTTGAAAAATGTGCAAGACATACTTCGTTAGAGGATTAAAAACCTGTAAATAAAAATTATTGAAAACATTCTCTATTTGTATAACTTGTACTCAGATAGCTACTGTCCAGCTTATCATGTAGGCCCTTAGCTTTACAAATCTGCAACTATATACCTAGTTTCTTTTTCTCAACCTGGTTTGGTTGTGCTGGAAGTCAAATCCAGGGCCCTGCACATGCTAATCAAGTATTCTATCAATAAGCTACAACCCCAGGCCTATTCCTGGGGGGGGGGGGGGGGGGGGGGGGGGGGGGAGAGTAAGGGTTGCCAAAGTTTAAAGAAGATAAAAAGGAAACTGGGGGTAGGATAGTAATTCTAGCACCTGACATGTAAAGGCTTAAAGATTAAAAATGAGGACATAATCGTTAAGAGTCTGGGAATAGTTCAATATGTTATAGAAATGTTATAGAACTGCTATCTCTATTCCTCATGAACGAGGCCATTCATTTCCTTATCTAGGAATACTCATTTAAGGAATAGTATTCAGAAGTAAACCTTGCTGTACTGTTGGCTTAACTGATTCTGAGAGACCGCTTTAAGTATTTTGTGATACACTGAAGTTTTTATTCTGCCTGCCAAAGGAGTGGATGATTTCACAAAGTCCTTTTTACTTCTTTTGGTTCTTAGTGGCCAGTTTCCAAAGTTTTGTCTTATACAGTTATTCCCAGGAAGGTATCATGGTGAAGTACACACAAAGTAAACCATGATAACGATGTGGGATGTGGTGCCGAATAGGCAAGACAAAAGGGGGTTCTAAGAATGAGGCAAGTGTGATGGCTCCTTATGAGACCTAAACAAGTTTGGTCCAGGAACTGGAGCCAGGAGCACAGGGGAATACAAGAATCATGTCTGCAGAGAAATCAGAAATGAGACCTCTTGTTGATGCTTAACTTGTATATACAGTACGTTTGCCATTCACTCTGAAAAGAGGGATCTGAAGTGGTGACAGGTGCATTAAGCAACTGCAGACAGAAGAGATTTAAGGGTTAAACATGCTGTATAATGAAAGAGTAATCCATTGTGTGCCTTAGGTGGAAGTAGAACTAATCATTTAAGCATTACATCAGTCCTCAGTCAAAATTACAGTTCTGTAGAAGTTGAGAAGTTAAATCCTAAAAAGGATGAAAGAAAAAACTGAAACAAGGGGATTTTTAAGGTTCAAGGCCAGCCTGGGAAACTTAGTGGCTTAGTGAGACCCTGTCTCTAAATTTAAAAGTGCCTGGAGATATAGCTCAGTGTAAAAGTCTTGGGTTCAGTCCCCAGTACCAGACACTGGTATAGTTTTTAATGTCATTATATATATTATGTATGCCACTGTGCCTGTTTTTTACTCAGAAGAATATGCCTTTTATTAATAAACGTAAGATGGAAAAGAGCTGGGGGTGTGGCTCAGCAGTAGTTTTGTCTAGCATGCATGAGATCCTAGGTTCAGTGTAGGATCGGTCCTCTCAAAGAAGGAAGGTGATCCACCTCTTTATCTCATGGTTTTAGTTTCCTTAAGTTTCTTGTAGTGTAAGTATATTGCTGGTATGTTTCAACAAAAAAAATCTTATCAATGCTAAAGAAAAAGAAATGTACATTTCTTAAACAATTTGCAATGTTAAATTTTGCTGATAATTTCTAGAGATATTTTAGATGTTTTCTTATGAATTTGATCATTTAATACCACTCTACAGTATAATCAATGTTCCAGTCATTTTTTGATGGTAAAGTTTCATATACTGCTACCTTCTTACAAAAAATGAAACCAAAATTTAGAGTTAACAGGGACTTTACAAAACAAAAAAACAGAAAGCAAAGGCTATGTGGGGAAAAAATACAGTTAACCTAGGCAAAATACCACTGAGAAGCCTGCTCAAACTGTTTCATAATAAGGTATCAAGTGCTAAGGAAGGAATCTAGTCCAGAAATGCTGCCTCCAACAGCTCTCTCCCAAAGGATGCCAGGGTGTATTAGCATGGGCATGGTCATGTGCATCAGTCTACAGGCGTGTACACTTTATTTAATCCTAAGTTTTCTTTGGCAGTGGTATTTTTAGGAGCCTAATTTCATCAAACTGTGTGCCTAAATACTTACGAAATCTAAATCTTTTGTGAGCAAAAACTGAAAAGTGTATCTACCATGTTCCTAATGTTGAAGTATAGGTATGTTTAACTTCTTATGTGTGACAGAAATTTGTACCTTAATCTTTTCTCTTGAACAAAAGGCTTATTCATCACGATGACTGCCTGGATAGAACACTTTATCCTCTTCTTACCAAAAAGCACTGGCTTTGGACCAGAAAATGTTTTGTTTGTAAGATATACACAGCTAGGTGAGTAATACCTTTTTTCTTTGGTATTGTTTTTCACTTAGTAATAGAACTTTTTGCATTTTTTTCCATTTTGGTTCTGAGGACATATACTTCAGATTGTGAATGAAGTGGTATTTACCTAGTAGGGTAGTGCTGTGAAATGTTAAGTTGGGTCTAAAACTGTGAGTTTTAATGGGGGTTGAGACTGAACCTTGGATTTGTTTCTGCAAACTAGTGAAATTCTGTTTGTTTTTTCTGTTTTTGAGACAGAGTCTTGCTTAGTAGTTGAGGCTGGCTCAGAACTCACTACAATCCTCCTGCTTCAGCCTTCCAAATGATAGGATTACAGGAGTGCCCCACCATGCCTAATTATTATGTGGTGCTGGGTGGGCATTGTACTCCAGGGGCCTTGAGCTTCCCAGGCAACCACTCTAATCACTGAGCTGTGTCCCCAAACACCATGCCAATATTTTTAAGCAAAGTAGTCCATAGGTAGACTGGCCAGTACTCTGGGAAGCAGAGGCAGGCCTAGCCTGGAAAACTTGGTATAAGACACTGTCTCAAAAATCATCAAAGGCTGGGGAATAGCTCACTGTGAAGGCCCTGGGTTTGATCTCCAGTACCACAAAAACAAAAACCACAATGCTTAGGGGAGCCATGTTCTTTCTGCCCCTTGCCTGTAGTTTACAAAATCAGCTTTATTTCACAGCTTTTCTTTAGTGGAAAATGTGATAGCATGTTACATACAGTGAGATCAGAGTTACATTAAAGTTTTTTACTTTATGTACTACTACATTTTAGGTAAGTTATTATAGTTAAAATTTCTGGAATATACTCAGAGAGATGGGAAAAATTTACTGTCTTAAGTTTGTTTTGTTTTAGGGTTCCTTATCTCAATATACTTTTCTAAATGATCAAGAGGAAACATAACACAGTTACCAGACCAAATGCAATTGAAGGATGTTAAGAGTGTCTCTTCTTTTTTTTTGAGATAGGGTGTTGCTCTGTAGCTCAGTCTGGTCCTGAACTCACTGTGGAGCCCAGGCTGACCTTGAACTAATAGCAGTCATTCTGCATCAGCCTCCCAAGTGCTGGGATCACAGGCGTGTGCCACCATGCCCGGCTTATGTGGTGCTGAGGAATCAAACCCAGGGTCTTGAGCTTGCTAGGCAGGTCCTTTAACCTCTGAGCTATTCCTCCAGCCCCGAGAGAGCAAATATCTTATGCAGAAGTCCATTTAGACTGAATAAACAATATTTCCAACTTAGTTTGGCCAATGAGATGTTGGGCCCAAAACAATCTTAATTGGGTAATATGGCCCATGTTCCCATTCATAATACACTGTAGATTTTAAGATTTTCCCCACAGTTCTAGGTTAAAAATTTTTTTCTTCAAATTAACCGGTATTTATCAATTAAATAAATGAATGAGTGCATGTTTTGTTAACATACACTAAATGGAGACGATACAGAGGTTAGCATGGCCCATGCAGAAGGATGACATGGAAATTTGTCAAGTGTTCCAATTCAGTCAAGCACAATAAGGTTACTAGAGTTTACAAGTCTGATATACTTCAAAACAGCTAGAAAAATTTAAAACTTCCCAACACAGAAAGGATTAATACTTATCCAAATGTAAATGCTCATTACACGTTAATACATATATCGGATTACTGTATCCTAGCAGTACAAATCTTAAAAATAAAATTTCCAGAAGTTTACATTAGTTCTATTGGCATCTGATTTTATGTTTCAAGATGGTCTCCTAGAAAAAAAATGATTGCCTTACTTGGAGGACAAGTATATCATGGCGAATGTATGATGTTCTCAGGTACAGATTTAGTTTTCCCTACTTACCTTTAAGAAGTCTTACAAAGAAGCCACCTTCTGTAATGTTCCAAAGTGTTCGGTGGCACTTGGCCTTGTAGGTGTCATAACAGACTACTGACACAATGGGAATGTTTTACCTATTACTACAGGGCATAAATTACAGCATGTTGAAGCATGGCAAACTTGATTGTAATGATGTACTACTTTTCTTAAAAACTGCAGATGGGTGACGAACAATGACAGTTTTGCACCAGAGGACCCATGTTTCTTTTGTGATGTCTGCTTCCGAATGCTCCACTATGATTCAGAAGGCAACAAACTGGGGGAATTCCTTGCTTATCCTTATGTTGATCCTGGTACCTTTAATTAAAAAAGTAAAAGGTCCAAATATTTAGAAATATTAAGTTATTTAATATTACAAAGTTTGTTTTTTATTTAGTGTTTTTTACTCATTTAAAGTGAGTTATCTGAGGTATGGAAGCTGAATATATATATATATATATATATATATATATATATATATATATATATATATATTTTTTTTTTTTTTTTTTTTTTTTTTTTTTTTTTTTTTTTTTTTTTTTTTTTTTTTTTTTTTTAAAGACAGGATCTCAGTTGCCCAGGTTGAGCTTGACCCTGGAATCTTCCTACCACACCCTCCCAGAGTACTGGGTTACAGGCCTACTATCAGGTCCAGTTTATAAATTTTTCTATATAAACAAATTCTTATTTTCTTCACATTTATGCTTTGCCTCTTCAATCTACATCTTAAGTGATTTTTACTAGTGCCAGAGTTCAATTAATGATTCATCAAGTAGTGCAAGTGTTCTGAAAATATCTTCAAAGAATGACAGCTACACCTATCATAAGAGTTACAAGGTAAAGACCTTCAAATATCTGTACTAAAAATTGGGGAAAATTAAAAACAATATGTACTTTATTATAAATAGAGGATTAAGAATAGCTGTTAGGTATTTTTATCACATAGGGCTCTTTGTGATATATACATTTTGCTATAAAGTAGTCATGAGATATTCTCAATGACATTCTCTATGTACATGAATAATGTATTTAAAAAGATCTCCAAGTATTCACTCACTTGACAGTCTTAACACATACTATGAACTTAAAATGTCAGTAGGGGGAAAAAATCAAGATGCTGGCTCTATATTACTGTTGAATATGAGCATATAGCAGTATTATGTAAGAAAAAAAGAAAGGACATGCTGCCGTTTTCCAGCCCAGCTCCTCCATTCTTCTGGTCCCACTGGTATAATCCTAGTTATATTTTTTATTCTGAACTAGAGAAAATGAAATTTTATTTTTAATAGTCACAAGTTGAAGTATTTTCTAAAAATCTCAGTACTGTTTTGATACTTTTTGTAATGCTATAAAATAGATTTTAAACATTTAAGTTTCACTCTGTCTCTCCTAGGTTATTTTTAAATTCACCTGAATTCTACATTTCTCTGGATGGCTAAGAATAGACACCATATAAATAAAAACCTTACGAAGCTTGTAAGCTATCTTTTCAAAAGATTGACAATGACGTATGTCTCACGGACTTAAATGCCACATGTCCAACTAAGTTGACTTATATGGAGATGGAAAGTACCTGTTTCTGGTATGTCCAGTGATGCCTTCATCACTGATTGAGTCAATACAAGGGATCAGCATAAAGAACTAAGAAGTTCCCTGCATTGCTACTTCACACTGTGCCAAACTTTTGCTTTTCTTTATTCACTGGACATATTGAAAGTCCTGCTGGATAATCAAAGATGAAGGTAAATTGTATAGTTTTACCCACTACCTAAAGGTCTATAGGTGAAACTCATTTTTGTGTCCTTTATTTTTAATACTGCATTTCTTTTAACTCTGCATTAATATGCAATGGTCTATTTACTCTGGTTTCTTTCATGAAACTTTCATACCAGTAAATTCCAGAAAATTAATTATGCCATTGTATGAGTTGCCTCCTAGGTTACTGCCAGTTTGCTTGCTAATGAAATTCCTAATTTTGTATATTCTGAAGCTATAAAATCCCTGATCAAAGACAGCTTTCCTTTATGCCTACTTGAATTTATTATACACAATGTGACTGCAAAATTACATCATTTTATCCGTTGAAGAAAAACAATACAAAAATATTGTCATGAATTTATCAATGGACATTCTATGTAGTTAGAAATACTTTTAAGGGGCTAGAGTTATGGCACAGTGGTTAAAGCTTGCCTTGCAAATATAAGGCCCTGAGTTCCCAGCACCACATAAAGCTGGGTATGGTGGCATACACCTCTAATCCCAGCACTCGGGAGGGTGGGAGGGTGAGGCAGATGATTGTTCAGAGTCCAAGGCCAGCCTGGGCTAGAGTGACACCCTGTCTCAAAGAAAAACAGCAGCAGACTTTGATATAGTAGTATAGTAGACATTACAAGATTATAGTTACTTTCCTTAAACACTGTTCTCAGGCTTCAGACTCCTTAAAGGAAAGCTATCCATTGTTAACTCTACTGGGTGAAAGGTTAATCATCTCTACCATCATGTGTTGCACGACACAAATATGAACACATTTCTGATTATAATAGCTTCTTCACTTCTTAAAGGTTTAGTGGCAGGTTTGCTATTTTCAATAGATAAGAGTCCATTCTGTGGTCAGTGGGACAAAACTTGTTAGCAAAACATTCACAAAGCTATAAAAATTTTTGCTCTTGGTATAGGATTAAATAGCAGACCTCATCTTGACTCTACATCTTCAACCAGGTAAGTGCATGTGAATAGTAATATTAGTATACTGCATCACTCCATCAGCAAAAACTGGGTAATGTCTGTAACATTACTTGAAATCTAAGTGCTCTGCCCAAAGTTCTCATACATTACAAACTGCCTCCCAGTCAGGTTCTCAGATTCTGATAGAATATTTGGAATTTCTCCAAGCAGTTAAGAAAACCTTCAGCCAGAGATTCTAAGATGTCATCCAGATATCAAAAGAACAAAAAAAAGGGTGTTCATACATTTGTGTGCATGTGTGCGTGCGTATGTGTGTAGTACACTGGCTACCTATATCACTGAAATTATCTCAGTAATTTGTTGAGCCAATAAAGGGATATGTATTCATAAAACTTTTTGTTAGAAGTTATCTAGATTAAGAAGACTTACCTGTGGTTTATGAGAACATCAACTGGTTAAAGAAAGATCAGCCTATACAACCAGGTATAAATTACCAGAACGTTGCGAGTATGCCCAGACATTGACTATTTTGTGTTTTATTGGTATGGCTAGGTTTGTCGGGTTCGGGGGAAGACAGGAAAATGAGTAAAATGTAAAAAGCAGTTGCTGTGTTTTTTACCATCTTGATCTTACTATTAACCTTGTATCTACCCCCAAAACATCATCTCAGTGACCAGTTAGGTAAGAGATTATTTTCTTTGCAAATCCAAAACTCCTTTTACTCACTCTTATAAAGCAAAGAAATAATTTACTAGTAGAGTTTGATAGAAAAACTCTTTAATCAAAACAAGTTTACACATTGACACTTATGGCTTAACTAGAAGAAATCTGTCTAAGTTAAAACTGTATTAAGGACAAAACATACTGATATGAAATAGCAGAATTTCCCTCAAAATATTGTAGGTCTTAGTTCCCTTGTAAGACCTCTGAAAAACAATCCAATTATTGAAATAATTCAAAGTCCTTATGTATAGGGAAAAACAGTTATCCAAGGTCAAAACATAATGCATGTCACACACAAAAATGCTATTAAGTCATTTTCCCATACTCATATTATTTCAAAGTCATATTATTTCAAAATCTAAGAACACTTTTCTACCTGTTAAAAAAAACCACCTACTGACCTAATACTTAAAATGTCTTAGAAATATTATCCTTTTTAGACGCTTAAGTTTTGTGTTGTTGGCTCACTCTGATTTAGTCCATAGACATCAAAATGCAGACATTCCTTTGGAACAATTAACGTTTCTTTTTTGAAATCCTGTTGCATGTATGATAGAGAAATGAAAATACAAATTCCCTTCTATATATTATAGCCATGTTTTCAAATAGGTTAGTTTCTTCATATAGCATTTATTTATATTTACCATATAAGTATCACAGATTGATTTTCCAATTAAAAAAATACTATTTTGTGACTTCCGTAATGAGTGTGATTTAAGACATTTCTCAAAAATAAACATTTATTTTTCAGGTTTAGTTATTAGTACCCTTTAAGATCTTAGATGGCTGAACTCTGCAATCAGACTCATTCTTATATATACCCAGTCTGTTCTCTACATGGATGCTATGTGCCTTCACTAAATTCCCAGCTATAAGACTAAATTACTTTTAAAAGCTAATGTGAGCTTTGTACCTCACAGAACTATCAGTTCAATGTTCACTGAATATCTTATTATACAGAAAGGTATCAGGCCACACAGTTACAAATAAACAGGACAATGTAGCACAATGCGAGATTAAAATTAACTTGATAAAAAGGGGGGAGTGAGTACTTGTATAGAAGTAACATTTTATCAACCATAAAAATGCTCAACTTCTACAAAACCCACAAACAGTGAAAAGACGGTCTGTTAAATCCAGGATTTGTAAAAACTATGCACAAAACCCACCAGTATCTGAGAAGGGAGGAAAGGTTTATACAAGTAGCAGTTTTAAAAATGTAACTGTTCTACTACCAATTACACATTAACATACACACACCAATTGAAAATATGCTACATCCATGTCTGGAAAAGCAGTTTAACATTTCTAAGTGGATTTTATCCCACAATTACTGTATAATAGTTGTTAATACTGCACAAGTACAATTAGCAATAATGTTTAACTACTTTTAAACAAAGACGAAGGGATTTTTCTCCCTTAAGTTTTAAACATCAAACCCCTATGCTTATAAAAATTTAAAACTTTCACTTCAGCAGTCTAAATTATTTCAAATGAAAAACCATTACAAACTTATCAAATGTTCTTTGTATTCCAGGTATGCCAACCTAGTTCTCTACTGTAGAATTCTTCAAAGATATTTCAGTTTCTCTCTCTTCACTAGATAGCCTGAAAGAGAAAAAGAAAGCTCTGACGACTGGGATTATAATTTTCCCTGAGGGAATTAGGCCTTATATATTTATCCTTTACTTTTATTTTAGTACGTTGTACCTTCTTTCCAAAATAGCATGCAGATCAAGAAAGGTAACTCAGGGAAGCAACTAGATCTAACTTTTTTTTTTTTTCCTTTTTGAGATAGGTCTTACTCTGCAATCCAGGCTAGTCCTGAACTCACTACATAGCCCAGGCTAGACTCAGACTCTGAGCAATCCTCCTGCCTCAGCTTTCAAAAGTGTTGAGGTTATAGGTGTGGGCCAGTTCACCTGACTTAATGTTGTCCTGGGGAATTGAATCCAGGGCCTTGTGCTTGCTAGGCAGGCACTCTTAACTGCTGTGCAATTCCTCCGACCCTAAATTGCTTACTTTTAACTGAATTTCTTTAAAGAGATTTAAACATGTTACATTTTTCTGTGATACCAACATATTATATAAACCATAATAGAATAAGGGGTAGATAAACATAAAAAGATTTGCCTTAATCTCAGATGTTTGAATCTGAGTCCCTCAGAAAGAACTAAGACCCAAGTGCTCCATTGCTAGTTATTTTAAAAATTACATATCATCTTCCTTATGGTTCAAGAAAGTATGAAAGCAAGGCATCATTAAGTAACAGCGCAACCTAGGTATAACCTCTTATGCACTCGTGTGTGTGTGTGTGTGTGTGTATTTCTTTGGTGCCATGGATTGAACTCAAGGCCGTGAGTGTTATCACTCAAGACACACCCCCAGTCCCTCTGTAACATTTGAACTTACAACTCACTGAATTTAGGGACTTAGTGATAAAACCCTCCAGCACAGTGACAGAATGCTTGGCTAGAATGTGTGAGGCCATTACACAAATAACTTCAAAACAGTACCATGGATGGAAACTTGAACAGAAAAAAAAAACACAAGTCAAGCACAGTGGCATAAGGCCTGTAATCCCAGTATTTTGGGAGGCAAAGGCAGGTCTAAAAGTCTGAGCCCAACCTGGGCATTGGACCTGGGTGCATACACACACTCAAAAAAGGTAAATGGAATAGTAGGGAACACACACACACACACACACACACACACACGGGCGGGAAGGTAAATGGAATGGGAGGAAACAGACAGGGACAGAAGGTAAGTGGAAGGGAAGAAAGACTGAGCCGGGAGCAGTGGCACACGATCAATAGTTGCAGGTACAGTAGCCGAGAGGGGCGAAGCCCAGGTATTCCTGGCCAGCCTAAGCAAGAGGGGACGTTCATGCCAGGAAAAACAAACAAACTGCACGTGCAGAGCCATTAAATGGTGTCCTTACTTTTTCTTACTGCTGGTTTCATGGCTGTCTTTGCTTTCTTCGTTGCTATCTCCATTATGCTGTGGCTGATTACTGTCTTGGGCATCAGATCCTCCATTGAGAGTCTTTGGACCTTTAAGATTCCAATGAAGAACTGCTACAGCTTAAAAAATATAGGCCTCAAATCCCATTACTTAAAAAGTCATGTGAAATTATATTCCTATTCACCCATGAATTTTAGGATTTGGTTTAATGCCATTTCAAAAAACAGGAGTATAGTTTCATCACAGGGCCATACTGTCAACTTGTAGATCATTAAAGTTATCTGTATAGGTAAGGCATAGTTAGGAAGTAGGTCTACTATATGTATTTAGCAATAAAGGAACTGGGTTGTAACTAGCACACTGACTTATTTCCAGGTTTGAAGAAGTGTGAATCAAATTTTGCTTTCATCATTACATTTTAAAAGTAGTCAAACTAGTATTTTTACATTGGTATGATTCAATATCTAATTAAACCAGAAGTTTTCTTGTAAATCATACTAATCTTCAGGAAGACCTGTCATTTCCTAATAACTAATAAAAAAACCCCAACTACTTTTAAAATAATTCATTTTTTACCTTACCCATCTGCTAGTTACGATGTTGATTAACTTGGAATCACAATGCTATCACTGATTTTAGAGCTGTTAGATACATCTCAAATTCTGCAGTGGTTGTAGCACATAAAAAGCTTATGGTACAAAACCACAATCCTTTAGTTACAATGCTTGGAACGGGAAGTGTTTTAGATTTTGGAAGGTACATACGTGAGATTCTCAGGTATGGTATGGGAACCAAGTCTAACCATGAACTCATTTACACTTTACATATGCTATATTTTTAAATATTTTGTGAACAAAAGAAAATTAGGTATATCCTGAGCCATCAGAAATAAAGATGTGACTGCCTCAGCCACATGGGTGGACAACCTGTGGTTGGTTTGGTGTTATCATTCCTAACTGTATCAGCTGTGTCCAAAATGCAGCAGTTGGCTATTGTGAGTGAAGAAATGTCTTGGGCCATGGATAAAATACATAGTCAATGAATATACATATATATATATACACACACACATATATATGTACTAAAATTTAATTTTTAATTGTAACATAAAGGGCAGAAACTTTGAGTCAGACTGGACATGTCTGAAGAATGACACTGTTAATACAGTGGAAATGAAAGCTTGTGGAGGGTTACCAAGCACAGCACACTCACCAGCTACGCAGAGCAGCATTCTGCAGTGTCCACCTGTGACCCTGCATTTTGATTAAAAGGGTACTGTGCACTGAAACTAGTGAGGAAAAGAAACAGCAAAAGTAGCTGGGGGGCCAAGAAGTGGGGCCTGCGGAGGGGGGGGGGGGGCAGGGGCAGGGTGTGTGTGTATGAAAGTGAGTAGGCATTCTGGATGGCTTTTAATATTTCCTCTAGGGTCCATCTGCCTGATTGACTCATTCGTATGTTAGAGACACCTTAATTTCGTTATTGCCACGATTAGTTAGGGATGCACGGTGTTCTCATGTTTTTCCATAGGCCCATCACACATTTTCATCATGCAGTAATGGGCACTTTCTTTGCAGTATTAACATGAACTCCTGTCACAATTGTCACCAGGATCTGGACTCACAACCATTTTGGGTATCTAAAGGTCAGTAAATGCACAACGGAGCCTAATTAATGACATTAGAGAAGATACTTTAATGTACGTATTTAAACCGTTTTAACATTTTGTCCCCCCACCTGTGCTTACGGGACTCAAGCCTAAGCATGTTAAGTTCTCTACTACTGAGCTAACATCTTTAACTTACAAGGCCAGTTTTTAAAGTCCTGGCAAAAAGTGTAAAAACTATCCTCAAATTTGTTGCCACATACCTGTTTGTTCCTTTTCTAGCTTTTTGTTTGGCCCTTTTTTCCCTTGATCTTTGGTTTTACTCGCTTCTTCATGTTGTCTTTGTTCAGCAAGAGATTTATTCAACACTTGTGTGATGACAGAGTCTCCTTCACCGACCAAAAACATGTTCTTAAATTTGTTGTACAACATTGTAGACTTCTCCATGATAACTTGACTAACTTTGAATCGCCGAATCTGAGAAAACAATATTCATAACTTTCCCTAACTGGATTTTTACTTACACTTTATTTTTAAATGAGAAAACTTTAAAAAGTAATATGATCTGACATCACTTACTTTTTTCAGTGTTGTAATCATCTCTGTGTGTTTCTGAGCTTGTTGCATTGTGACCTGAAGTGAAGCAAGTTCATCCAAGGCCTCAATGCATCTGTTCACATCCTTAATGACAAAACAATAATTTTGTAACTGTTAATTACCACAATATATATAATGTATTTCTGAAGATTTTTTTAAAATCTCAAAGCAGTAAAAAATTAACAGTGGCCTTTTTAATCTTAAATTTGCCTATTTATAAAATGTGAGGATAATATGAAGCTATAAAAACTACATTTTTAAGTGAGGTATAAACACTTACAAGATTATCAATTTTGAGTGAATTTTTTATTTCAGCATGTATCCTTTGAAGACGAGAATCCATTGATGTTTCTATAAATTAAAATGTGAAAAACAGTAAATAGTTTTTCCCTAACCAGTACTTTTATATAGTCTAAGAAAGTATGATAGTAATATTTACTAGGAAACTCACATAGAAGGAAAAAGTTAACCTGTTTATACTAGTTGGTTGGAAAAAGCACCATGTAGCACAAAAGCATAAGCTATCAGCTAGCTGCACTTTTTCCAAAATACCCAATAATGAAGCCCTCTACACACCAGTTTTTTTTACCTTATATATTTAACTCCAAGGAATTTGTCAGTGGAGAAGTATCCAGCTTTTGGCTAGGTTACAAAAATGTGACATCAAATAATGACAAACTCTTTAGCACATTTACCTTGATTATTTTTTAAAATGCAGTTTATGCCAACAGGTGTGGTGGCACATGCCTGTCATCACTGCAATCTGGAAGGCTGAGGCAAGACATTTCTAAGTTCAGGCCCAGCCAGGACAATTTAGTGAGATTCTGTTTCAAAATTTTTAAAATGTAGACTTTGGGTTTAACCCCCAGTACATCAATCAGTAAGTACCACATACGTAGCAGACTCCATCTGGCATTTAAAAAGTGGCTGTATAATTTAAGAATACTAAATGAGACTGCTTCCAAAACCAATTTTGAAAAATTGTTGATGTAAACTTTCTATGTATAATTTTATACATCTTTTAAAAATGAAATAACTAACCTCTCTTCTTCTCCACTTTCTTAACTTCTGGCTTCTTTCCTTCATCTTTATTCTGCCTATCAAATGTTAACACAAATATTTCAAAACATTGGAACTTAATGACTAGTAACCAAATGCCCCCAATCCCATTTCCTTTAAATCAGTCTAGACCATGAAATACCAGTTTTTTAGAACTGGGAGTTCCACAGCATTAGTATACATATAAGCAAAACTGAAAATCAACATGCCGAATTACATAATTAATCAAATTCTTATAGTGACATCACAAAACGATTTTGAAGCTGTCATAGCAAAATTTTTTTTCAAACATAAATATTAAAAGTCCAATTTCAGAACAATGGACAAACAAGACATAATGAGAATACTTATGTTTAATGAATTCTACATCACATTATTTTTAAAAGCATGTCAAAATAGACAAATTTAATTGTTTCCCACATGTCCAAAGTATAATTAAGGCCTTTTTAAGTCAGTTTTGAAACTATACTGTTTTAACATGTTAACTTTTTTTGAAATGGGGGAGGCCAAAACTTCAAATTAAATGACATCTACCATTTACACATCATTTCACAAATGTATAAGGTACATCTACTATAAATCACAAAAATAAGCATTTAAGATTTTAATCTTAATTTCTAGTACCTTGGCTTGGCATTCAGGCCAGATTATAAACCAATTACAAGACAAGAACAAAAAAAGTATCTAAAAATCAGTTTTTTTTAAAAAAAAACTTTATTTTAAAATTTTGGTTACAGTTTCATTTTCTTAACAAGTCTACTGTTTAATCCTCAGGATTAAAAAAAACAGTAAGAGTCTAAAGAATTAACAAAGAAATGTCAAAAGGAGGGCACAACTGCCCCATTATCGGGGTGTAATAGCTATTCCACTTAATATCTAGCTTCAAAACAAAATGAACTTTTATATTTTCTAGATGAATAATGTACAACCACCATCTTCAGCTAGGTTTGTTATAACTTTCAAACACAAAGCTTCATTTTAAGCTTGGTTAAAAAAAAAAAAACAGGAATGATGGCCGACCTTAGTATGTAGTGTGTACCTTACAGTAAATTTTTTTAACAATAATAACACAGTAATAATGCCATTAATAATGAAGTCCTCAATTTAGAATCTGGAACATTCTTCCATCAAGGGGGTAAAGGGGAAATTCAGTCCAATGAGTCTGTCTCAAGATCTTCATCTCTTGTTTGCTCCACTTGTATTCTCTTTTCAGTAACTGGATTAATGCTTTGAGCCCAAAATGAGATATATTTTTATTACTGTAGATTACATGTTGTTTGGCTGGGAATACAATACAATAAACTTTATTTTGCATAATGCATTTCATACAAGTTGCATCTGAAATGCTTTACAGAGCAAAACTGTCCAAGTACAAAGTTTTGTAATAACAGAAGAAGGAAAGAAAACACAAATATTAGAATTTGAGAAGGTTACATTGTAGGACATTCAAAAGAAACTGAAATACATAATGGTAACTCTGAGATACTAAAGAATGGTTGGGCTAACTTAAGCAACAAGTAATTTTATGTCTTAATTTTGGGAGCACAATAAAGTTAAAAGAAACAAACAGTCCCACAACTTTCCAATGAAAAGATAGAAGAGGATAGGTGACAAAATAGTATCTACAGAAGTGTGCAAAGTCTTAACATCAGGAGTAGCATATCTGAATTTTAGATCAATTTTTAATGTACTCCCTCAGGTACCTAAAACTGCTCTTTAATTAGCTCCTCTAAGAATGCTGAGGTAAATGCTGTACTTATAAGGATTCCTGGCTTATGAATATAGTACACAAAATTACTCAATTTAGTTTCACTGATCATCATTAACTGATAGAGGATTTTAAAAAGCTATCTGCTTATAAGACACTTCACAAGGGAAGAAGCATGATTCCAGACAAAGAACTGAGAAGTGACAATCTAAAGATCACTAGGAAAACATGTAATAGACACGAAGTCCAATCATTATCATTGCTATAACTTTTCTATTAAATTATTTCATATAATCGGGGGAAGAGATTCTCCCACTGGAAGTATACACTATCTCCAAGTATCAAAACTTAAGGGAAAGTATGTCTCAACTTGATTTATATTGCACATATAGAATATAGACCCTGTCAGCCTTTGGATTTACTTTTACTGGCTTTCTGGGTTTCCAACTGTGCTTTTATTTATTTGTTTATTGCTAGTCTTTAGGGACAGGCCTGCTGGTGGTATTACAAGTAAAAGTATTTCCTACATTCTTTCTCCACCAATGTAGTGTTATTATTACTACTCTTTCTGTATTTAGCATATTACAATAAGCAAAGCTATTAACAGTTAAAAACCTATGTGCACTTTCAGTTTGAACAATAATTCACAGGAAGATTATCTCAGTAAATTTCACTGTCTCACTTAGAAAATAATACTGAAATATGATCATCATCATCACAGATAGAAAATTTTTCTAACATGGGAAATGTTACTGTAAGAGGCTTCACGAAGTCTGGAAAATGAAAGTCTACAGTTTAAAGAATTTCATACTAGCCCTAAAAACCCAAAATCAGAATAAAAAAATACTTACTGCTCAGTTTCCATCTGTTCCTCCTGCTTGCGCTTCCGATCTGCAGCTTCCTTCTCATGTTGGCCCTTCAGCATGTTTCTCCTATGAGCAGTCTGGAAGTTTCTTCCACCCTTTCTCTTCTGTGTCATTTGAAAATAAGAATGAATTTAGTCAACTACCAAATCAGCAATAACTAATTACAATTCAGGGAGGAAAACAGCAACTAATCTAAAGAGATAAATACTTATTGAATTACACACATCTCTGAAAAGTTCATTTTCCTTTATGACTCCTGATTTAGTGGTCTGCTTGCCTTGCTGTTAAGAGTAATGCCTTCTGATAAAATAAAGGTATGTCAGGCCATTTGCCTACACACTGAATTTTTTAACTCAAGTACTGACAAGTACAATCTTCAACTCATTCAGTTTAAAAATAATGAGCTTCTGAAAATTAACCGAAATCAAGTAAAAAACTATGTGACGTGAAATATGTATATATGTCATGCTATACACAAAATTTGTGTAGGGTGCATAAATTCCTACCTAAGATTTAACAGCATCTAAACAGATCACCAACAAAATGTACAATATGCATGGTAAGAATTTCATTAGAGAAAATGTATATGAGATTCTTTTTACATTTGGCTTTACTGATCACAGCTTACTTGGCTTATTTCTGTCTTTTTTTTTGAGGCAGAGTCTAGATCTGTAGTGCGGGCTGGTCTTGGTCCACTATGTATGCCAGGTTAGCCGCAACTCCCAGTGACCCTTTTGCCTCAGCCTCCTGAGTCTGAGGGCTGGAATTACAGGTGTGCACCACTACATCTGGCTTGTGGTACTGGGAAGTTGAACCCAAGGCACTTCAGTCGCTAAACTATGTCCCCAACCTACTTCTGACCTTTTTAGATAGTTACAATTATTGGAAGCATATATTTAATTTCTAGATCATAACTGAAAAGACAAAATACAGAAAGTCTCATGTTTTTAATACAGCTAAAATGGACATTTCAAAACAGTAAAATTAGGTTAATTTTATGAGAATATTGAAAGCTTACTAGATAAGAAAAACTGCATAAAAATCTTACAACCAGAATATTTTATACCATGTATAAACTTTTCTACCTTTTCACCTTCTTGCTCATCTCCTTCTTCTTCAGAATCAGAGGTTGAGGTAACCCCTGTTTTAGCTAAGTTTTTCCTTTTTGATTCAATTTCTTTCTTCCCTTCTTTCTTGTCTGGCTCTTTCCTTGGTTTATCTTCTTCCTTCTGGCCTTCTTCATCTTTTTTAATCTGTTTTTTAGGTTGTTTTTCCTCTGGTCCCTTTTTTTTATTTCTGTCTTCTTCAGTAACTCTATTTTTGAAAATGCAACAATGGAAAATGAGTTTTTATGTACCATTACTTATCATTCATCTACAATCTTCTTGTTACCAAGGAAGTTATCTTAGATTTTAAAAAGCAAATGGGAAACTGAAACTAAAAACTGAAAGTTCAAAGCCAGCCCAGAGAACTCAGCAAGACTATCTCAAAAAAAAAAAAAAACTATCTATAAATAATGTCTTTACCATCTCATCATAAAGAGAATTATCTGTAATGGAACATCCCTTTTAACACAAAACATGAGATGATCATGACATTAATTTTCCTTTTTTTCCAAGTTTCTTTCCTTTTAAGATCCACACTGGCTTCAAAGAGCCTCTTCTGCCTCAGTTTTCAAGCAGCTGAGACTACAGAATACCATTTGCCCAGCTTTGAAGTTTCTTTTACTGTGATGATTCATTTGTTCAAAAAAAAATCTGAATACTGGCAATATACCAAGCACTGTTGTTAATCCTGGGGATACAGCAGCACAAGCATAGTTACTGGCTCCTACAGAGGAAGGGAGAGTAGAGAAGGGGAGACCTGGGGGACAGAGAGAAAAGGGAGAGAGAATATGTATGTGTGTGTGTATGGCCAAGAGTTGCCCTTTCTTTGACCCCCGATTTTTGGTGCTGGTGAATTAAACCCAGGGGCTTGTAACATGCTCAACTGTAGTCCCACTTATGGCGCTTATATTCTACTTAAGTCTGAAGAATCAGACAACAGAAAAAAATAGCTGCAAAAAATGAAAACAGATCGTTATTGTAAATTCAGAGAAATACTCTAAAAATGGTCCATTAAACATAACAACAAACACTGCTGAACCAATTTGCATCTAAGTACCACTACCTCTGGATTTCACACAAACCACTAAAACAAGTCGAACTACCTAATGTGTTCAAATATCCTAATTACTTCTGGATAATATTTATGTAAATATGAAGACGAGAAATATACCAAAGGATGAGTCAAATGCTAACAATTACTTTTATGGTAAAAATCCTTTATAAAGAAAGACAGCAAGGGCTGGGGGAATGTCTCAGTGGTTGAAGCGCTTAGCAAGCAATACGTCAGGTGTTAAGTACCCGAGTTTGATTCCCCAGCACCACATAAGCTGGGCATGGTGGCTCATGCCTAAAATACCAGCACTTAGGAGGCTGAGGCAGGAGGATTGCTGTAAGTACAGGGCCAGCCTGCGCTCCACAGTGAGTTCATGACCAGTCTGGGCTGCAGAGTGAGACCCTGTCTCAAAAAAGGAAAAAGAAAAAAGAAAAGAAAACAACTTATACCTGTTTTTTTTAAACTACTGTTTTTACTGCCCAAAGAATTTTACTGAGTTTTAATAAATTAGAAAAATCAATGAATTTAACAAGTAAAAGGAATATGTATCATTCGTTCTAATTCCTGTCATTTGAAAAATGAGGAACAATCACATAATAAGCTCAATGTCAATTCCAAGTCCAGTGCCCTCATTCAAGTAAATGCCTCTTTGAATTCTTAAAAGACTCAATTGGAAGAGAAAAAAATTCACCTTCAGAAAATTATCAGTGGGTATACTGATACTGCAATATCAGGCTTCACTTTTAACTTTTCAACCAATGGAAGCAAAAATCCATGTAAAACCATGCAGTATTTCTACTATTGTAAATATAAAAACCATTCCTGTGGCTCTTAAACATTTGCTTTCCCCAAACTAATACAGAAGAAAACAGGTATTAAAAACAGAATTGCCAGAGCTAGGGACGTATCCCAGTAGCTAGAGCACTTGCACAGCATATATGAGGTCCTGGGTTCGATTCCCCAGCACCACATAAAAATTAACAGGGTATGGTGGTGCCTGCAATTCCAGCATCCAGGAAACATACAGGAAACAGGGAAAAATTGCTGGGAGTTCAAGGCCACCCTGGACTAAGTAGTTCAGGACCAGCCTGGACTCCAGAGTAAGACCCTGTCTTAAGAAAACAAAACAAAAACCAACAAGAAACCCCAATCCAACCTGCCTTCTAATCCAGGCAATTTATTTCAGGCAGTGTTATCTCACCCAATATATCTGTACAAAAACCACAGAGGTGTATATTTTACAGTGCTGGGATCAAGACCAAGGCCTCATGCATGCTAAGTGCTCTACCACTTAGCCACCTTCCCCATGCATATCATGTATTTTTAAAAGCATGGCTACATGAGACATGATACTTGAATACATTCTTTTAAAAATACATTATATGTTATGTATTGTACTATATATATATATATATATATATATATATATATATATACACACTTAAATATGTAACTTGAAAAAGTGACTTTATTGGCATATATTTTTAAAATCGGGCTAGGGCTATAGGTCAGATCATATGCTTAGTATACCGAAATCCTGGTATCTAAACTAGGAATGGTGGTACACACCTGTAACACCAGAATTTGGAAGGATTATAGCAGGAGAATCACAAGTTCAAGTCTCACCTTGACAACTTAGCAAGACCCTGTACCTGTATCAAAATCTAACAGAGGCTGGTGATCAAGCTCAGTAGTTTAACTGCATTCCACTCAGTGCCCAGATGCGTAACCATATGTAGTTACAGCCAACAGTCACCCTACATATTGCATGAATAAAAAATTAGGCAAAGTAGTACTTAGTCATGAACCCACCTACTAGGAAGGCTGAGGTAGGAGGATCCTAATTTTACAGCTGCTCTACGCAACTTAGTGAAAAAGGCTAGGATGTAGATCACCAGTCACACTGCAAGGGCCTACATTCTATTCTCAGTATCACAAAATACATAAATGAAAAAAGTAAGTGAACATTATGTGCTACTGCTATTTTAAGGATTTCTATTGCCTCAGCAAAAACTTCACTACCAGAGCTAATAGTATTAGGAATAAACATCTGAAACGTGTTACATTCACTTTACAGCAGAGGGGCTGGAAGTCTTAATTTTTTTTTAGGGTTTTTTTTCCTGTTTTTTTCTTTCTTTTTACAGTGCTGGATATCAAACCAAGCACCTCACTTACGCTAGCCAAGCATTTTACTGAGCTAACAGCCAACACCTTTACAAAATTTTAATGATCTAGCCTCTCTCTACTTTCCTTGGAGTACCCCCTTCTCCAGCCTCTGATGACCCTATATTACTCTCTACCCTAATACATTATTATACAATGTGTAAAATTGTTGAGCTGTAACTTTGAAGAAAATGTTGGATAAAGGTTTCAGGTTGAATACCAGAAATAAATTTGATACGGTATGCAACAAAAGGAACAGGTTGTTTTTTTCTTTTTCTTTCTTTCTTTCTTTTTTTTTTTTTTAAGAAGAGCCTCCTAAGAACGTAGGATTTTCAGATTCAGATAGCTTAGAGTCAAGAGTCTAATGAGTATACTTTCCAGAGCTAAATTTAAACTGGAGCTAAGCATAATGGTATGCACCTATAAATCTCAGCACTTTAGGTGGCTGAGGCAGGAGGATTCCAAGTACAAGCCCAGCCTGGGTAATAAAGCAATAATACCCTGATTGAGAACTGATTACTACTACTACTGAGTAACACTGGTAAGGAGTGGGAATGCAGCTCAGTGTGAAGACCCTGAGTTCATCTCCCACTACCATCACCAAAACACAGAAGACTGATTGTGCTGCCTTTGCTCTTCATGTGGAGGGACACATGGTTACTAAAAAGACAGGCACATCTGGGAAAGTCTTATGAATGAAACCATTGCACATGAAGGTAACTAGAAGGAAATAGACAATGAAATAATGTATCACCAAAAATGACACCAAGTTAAAATCAAAAGAAAGTGAACCATTTGGGTTTTTTTGGAAACAGTCTCATTTTATAGTCCAGGCTGGTCCTAAACTATGTAGCCCTGGCTGGCCTCAAACCCACAGCGATCCTCCTGGCTCAGCCTTCCACGTGCAGGGATCACAGGCATGTGCTGTCAAGCCTGGCTAAGAAGGTGAACTCTAAAGAACTGGGCTTCCAAATCCCTGTAGGTGAAAGCCAGATGTATGCAATATATTTTTGTTAAATGCTCCTATTTTTGAGAATCTTTTAATTTTAAATCAATGAGGGTTCTTGTTGCCCACACTGGTCCCAAAAGATCCATCTGCCTCAGCTGGAGAAGCTACAGATAGGTGCCAATACATCATTTGATTTTTTAAAAAGTTCTTTAACAGCTGGTTTGGCAGTAAAATAAGGCTCTTTTAAAACAGCTTCCGGTTGAGGACCAGAGATGAAATTCAATATCAAGATATCAAGAGTGCACACTAAGTATATATATGAAGCCCTGCATTCAATTCCCAGAAAAAAGGGGTGTTCACTGGGTATGCTGGCATATTCTCACCCAGACTAGGCAAGGCTAAAGCAGAAAGTCAAAAGTTGAAGGCCAGCATGGCTAAACCAGTTAAGACCCTGTCTCAAAATCTAAAATGCAAAGGTTTGGGGATATACCTCAGTGGTAGATTGACCCAGGATTAAGTTTTTAGTATGAAAAAAATGGAGCAGGAGTTCAGTATAAATATATTTTGGTTGATATTACCACTTCTCCAGTAGTGTTCTATAATTACATGTGCCTATAGTCTTCATTCAAAATATTATAAATCTTTTTTCTTTGTAAAGAAAAAAAATTTCTGAGGCAAATCCTAAATTATCCAGACTGGCCTTCAACTTGTGATCCTCCTGCCTCAGCCTCCCAAGTGGCTGGTAATATCAATAGTTTTTAATTGAGACGACTCACATGAGCCTCCCCTATAAAATCTTTATAAACACAATAGCCACAGAATATTTCCCTCTACTGTCTAACTATATATATATATATATATATCCCTTTTACAGAAGTCTCCAAAAGAAAAGCCAAAGTAAGCAGGATCTGTAAGTAGAAAAGATGGCAAGAGAAAAAAACAAAACAAACCCCATACTTTTTGATAATCAAGTAGTTACCTTTCTAAAACAATTAAATCTTAGTTGTCATTATAATAATGTTAGTTGCCAATTTAAAGTATTCAGGAGGAGATAAGGCTTATGGACATTGCTTAAATTATATTCTCTCAAAAATTCCTTCAACATACTACTGTGTCGAATTTAACTTTTACACATTTTACCCTGTGTGGTCAAATTACCTTTATATTTTCCCATACCTAGAAAATTCCTTAATTAGAACAGTAAAACGATAATAAAATATTTTGATTCTCTACAGAATTTTATGTTTTACAAAGATATTTTCAATTTCCTCCATAAGTTTTAGAAATATCAAAATAGCAACAAAACATCCTATAAAGACAAAGAGTCAAACTGCAAAGTGATATATGATTATTTATAGTTAAACATCTGATTTACTGAACTAATTATACATTAGAGGAAACTCACATGTCACTTTCTGAAGGACCAGGCTGTTTTACCATTTTGGGTCTGCCTCTTGGTTTGGGAATCTTGACTTCTGTAGCTAATATTCATATGGGGGAAAAAATCATTAACTACCATTACCTTTAAATTGCAAACTTCATTAAGATTACAAATGATGCATAATCTATAAAAATTTTCATCTAGTGCAGAGGTGGGGAACATCTATCCCACAAAATTATGCCAAGGCAACTGTCACATTAGAGATGAGCTATTTATAATAATTGAGTTACCAAATATAGCAGACTGATTTTTAAGTGGATAATTTTATATGACTTATGAATAATGTCATAAATATCCAAATGACCCTTGGTGGAAAAAAGGTTCCCCACCCCTGATCTAATGGCTTAATACATGTTATACAATGACTTACAAATTTTAAAAATAATACATCTCCATGGATAAAATGAGTAACAGCAAGAAATTTAAAGAACATAATAATCTTTAATTTGTCCTCTGTATGTCTGAGAGGGCATAAACAGTATTTTTCATTGTTTTAATCACAGTATACAAAATTCAACTTTAGAAAGAAATCATATTCAGTATTCCTGGATATCCGACTATATTGTATATACAACATGTACACAGACATCTTTGGAAGTCTGTGTCAGAATTCATTAAGTTTTCAAGGACCATTACTTTGATCCATTACAATACAGTATTCCAAAATATTATGTAAATATATTCTCAATGCTTTATTTCCCTTGGTTATTATCATCTTAACCCTTTCAGGATGAATTCTACTATGAAACAGAGAAAAACTGGCTTTGTTTTTGTTTTTGTTTTACTCTGCATTAAGAAAGCCCTTCTAAAAGATTTCCAATTTGCCAAATTAAGAATAGTAATAGGCAATGCTGAAGAAATGCATATTATAAATAATCTTATAAGGAGAGTGCAATAATCAGCCAAATGCTATGTTGCATTCTTTAATTATGACTCAACATATGCCTTGCAAATGAGAGATAAAATAAACCCATTATAGCAGTTTTACCTTACCTCAGACCCATGTGACATTATTTAGGGAACTTTTTAGCGGAGATTAAACAAAGTGAAAAAAGTGACTATTATTTCAGACAAATATTTTGTCAAAGAGCAGAAACTATGTTTATCTTCTTCGAAACTGGAATGTTGCATACATAGTCATATACTGTATAACAATATTCTGTCAAAGACCGTGTTCATATCCACATGGTCCCAATAGAATATGACCTATTGACGTCACAGCCATCTTAGTTTGTCAAAATGTGATGACTATGTAACAGTGAAACAGCTGAAGGATGCATTTCTCAGATCTGTTTCCCTGTCATTTAGTGTGAAGTCTGCAACCAACTCCCTATCCACTTCATACCAGAATACTAGTGGAAGTTATACTTAATGGAATATTAATCACAAGCCACAACAAATATTTAAACATTAATAATCCTACCTGCAGGTCGTCCTCTTTTAGGACTCACTTTTAGATTAACAGATGCTGTTGCTGTTGTCACTACTCCTGCCTCCTCGGTTTCTACTTGTTTTTCTGCCTAAATCACAAAGATTTAATTAACGTATTTAGCAGATAGTATACACTCAAGTTTAACTCAACGGCAAAAATGTGCCAGTTTACGATAACATGAGCCAAACAAATATGAACATCATTCCATCATTCCTATATAATCTTTGACTTTTAGGTAATTCATTAGAGCAGTATCCTCAAACTTTGCTTAAAACCCCAGTAAATAATTCTTTTAAATAAAGTTTGCCTTTTAAAAATTCTCAACCTAAAAAAAATGTCTAAAAAATAAAGTTAATATTCTTCATGTAATGTGGGAACCAAAGTATAATGCAGCTATGCTATAATAATTCACATATTCCTATTTGCAATACTGTAACTTTGTTATTATATACATTTTATTTCTGAACTGATGCCTGACACTTTCTCCTAGGAGCTAAACTGGTTTTCCATAAAAAGAGATCTTTGTAAACTATACTGCTCTCTCATAAATTCTGGTGTAAGTCTCCTAAGATATAATGGGTCCAAATGAGAATAAGTAGTACTGACTTAAGCATTACAGTAGGATATTGGTTAGGAAGCACAAATTAGCAAAGAAATTAATTCCAACAGGAGGCAATAATAATCATCATAATTTCAAGAGAAAGAAAGAAACGAAGAGACTGAACGGAAGGATGGAAGGACTGCTGAAGAGCTAATTTCTACTCCTAGGCTATTCAGAATTCATCATTAACTATATCACCAAAGATAAAAGAAAGCACTCAAAACATGCACAATTCAACCTTTATAAAAATTTAAGACTTCGGCGCCTTTTAATCAGTGGTTTGATGTGCAAATATGACCCCCCCCCCGTTGATAAGGATGTAGAAAATTATTCATGTATCAGTGACAGATGATTAAAAAACTGTCACTGTCTAAAAGAGTGCTTATAAAGAATGAATACTGATGGGCTGGAGGAATAGCTCAGTTTTTAGTTAAAAGTGCTTGCCTAGTAAGCTCCAGGCATGACTGTATCACCTAGCACCACATAAACTGGTGATGAGGCAGGAGAATTGCCGTGCGTTCAAGGCCAGCCTGGACTACAGAGTGAGAATTTGTCTCAAAAAAGAAAAGAAAAGAAAAAGAATACTGACAACATATAAATCTCTGACTTCGATAGAAATAAATCTATGCTTTTTGTGGGCAGTACTAGGGTCTGAACCCAGGACCTTTTCATTGAGATAACATCCTTTTGAAATAAAGTCTTGTTTGCTAAGTCACTAAACTGCCCAAGCTGGGTACAAAGTTGCTCTCTTCCTCCCTCTCTCAGGAATTGTCCAGAATGCTGGGATTACAGTCGTGTACCACCACACTCAGCTTTGTATTTCTTTATTAGTTTTGTAAACAATATTATTTCTAACATTAGCTCAAGTTAAGAGCTTAAAAGAATACTTGCCTTGACCAAATAGCTCTGAGTTAAGAAGCCAGAAATCTGAGATGCTGAAACTGTGTTAAGAGTTCTATTTCTACTGATAAGAGGGTAGAAGCTCTCTACAATTCAGTTCAGGTAGATCAGCTTTTCGGGGGTGAGGGGACTCAATTAATTTACATTTTCTGCTTTTGTTAAATCAAGACCGCAAATAAAAACTGTACGTATAAATGGGTCATTTGAAGAAATACCAATAAAAGGCAACAAGTTCAATACTGATTAATAAAAATTTATTAACACTAATTACTAAGCAAAAGATTAGTTCTATTATGCACTATTATAGCTAGTCTAAGTCAAAACCATCCTCAGCCTCAGCTTGTTAATCTTGTACTCTGGAAGGCTGAGGCAGGAGGATCACAAATTTGAGCTGAGCCTGGGCAATTTAATGACTTAGCAAGATACTCTCTCAAAATAAAAAATAAAGGGCTAGAAATGTTGCTCAGTTCAGTCCCTAGATTTAAAAAAATTTTTTTCTCATGAAAAATGAAACTGAAAATTAGTATTTTATTTAAAGGGCCAGTTATTTTATATATATATATGTATGTATACATACTTAAATATGTATAAATAGTCTATCTCTAATGTCTTCCATATTTTACCTGATTTCACTGATATCTCTAAACTTTGACTCATTTTTTCCCCCATTTTTACGCCACTTTCTAATACTATCTTCCTTTATCTTACCAGAGGCTGTCTCACACACAAAAACCTCATGGGGGCCAGGCATGGTCACTAACACCTGTATTCCCAGCACTCAGGAGGGTGAGGCTTCACAGGAACTGCAAACTCACGGCCAGCCTCGAGTACAAAGAAAGACCCTGCCTCATACAAACCAAGCCAGGGGCAGTGGCACACACCTGAATTCCCAGCAGTGCGGGAAGCTGAGACAAAAGGACTGCAAGTTCAAGTCCCACCTGGGCAACATAATGAACCCATGTTTTAAAATTTTATAAAAGGGCTGGAGACAGAGAAAGGTTCCCAATATTTAAAAAAAAATAAAATAAAGAACAGGCACGAGAATACTACTGATGCTTTCTCAAGCCCTCTGTAGCCTTGTTTTGCTGTAACTGCTTCACAAATCCCTGTAAGGGTTACTACACAATTCTATTGTCCATGTTCTATTATTCCCAAACTGCTGGGTGGGGGTAAAGGACAGGTAGGTAGTGGCAGTTGTACCTACACACATTCATTTTATGCAATCTCAGTTGGGACTTCAAAGTCATTCATTAAATCTTTACCCTTTCATCTCAGGTCTTTAATATGGAACCACAGGGTTAGGGAAGTAGCTCAGTGGTTAAAGCATTTGTCTAGGAAGCTCAAGTTCCTGGGTTTGATTCCTCAACATCACATAAATTGGACACGGTGACTGATGCCTATAATCCCAGGACCCGGGAAGGCCTTTGGCAGGAGGATTGCTGTAAATTTGAGGCCACCCTAGGATGCATAACGGGTTCAGGACTAACCTGTACTACAGAGCGAGACTATTAAAAAGAGAGAGAGAAAGAGAGAGAGAAAGAGAGATAGACAGAGATAAGAGAGTATCTAGCATTTTTGTTTTGTAGTAATGGGGTTTGAGCCCAGGGCCTTTACACTGAACTATATCCCTATCCTTTAGGTCCTCATTTCTTGGTTTTGATTGTGAGACAGGGTCTAAGTCAGAAAACTGCCCAGACTAGGCTTGAACTTGCAATCCCTCTGCCTCAGCCTCCCAGAGTGTTAAGATTACAGGCCTGTGCCACAGGAGAACTAACTGGGCTACATAGGGAATACAAGAACAGCCTGGGCTACAAAGTGAGATGCTGTCTCCAAAAACAAAACAAACAAACAAACAACAAAAAAAATCAAGAATGAAGGAATATGCCACAGTTTAACATAAATTTTCAATACATTATTATTCCTTCCTTGCACTATGGCTGAAAGCACTGTTTTGAACTGGATGGAAGAGGAAAGACTGAGGCCAGTAGGAAGGGATTTCCTTAATTTGCAAGTCTTCTTAGCTATTTGTGCAGCCTTCCCCGTCCTCTGTGTTAGAGAGACCATCTCTTTATGTCAATTCTTTAAGGCCATCTCTCAAGTCAACTCCTTCAAACAAACCCTTCCTTCACTCTTTTGCCCTGTAACTTACATGACATTTATATTCCTTCTACATCTTCTACCTTTTCCAGTTTTGCAAGAAAAAATATGTTAAGGCATTTACTTTTTTCTTCCACTTTAAACACTTTCCCTTGCCTACACAAATCCCTAGCAAACTGTAATTTCTGTTATTACTCAAGATTTAAAAAAATACATTGAGAATTTACCTTTAAACATTTTGTTCCCCCCTTCACTTTATCTGATTGCCATCCTTACCCTTCATCCTAGGGAAGCTTCACTGTCTAATATATTACTAGACCAGTTCTACAACTGGACTTTTGATCATTCCTCATTCTTGATTTTTTTTTTTTTTCTTGGAGACAGGGTCTCACTTTGTAGTCCAGGCTGATCTTGGACTCACTGTGTAGCCCAGTTCATTCTCAGCCATAATTTTGCAGAGCGACCTTCTTTCCTCCCCATAATATTTCTCTAGAAGGCCAATTTCTACATTCATCCCAGTAAGCATTTTCTATTGACATGTCATCTCATCATCTCATCTTTTATTATCAATGACTACATCTTTAACTTTTCTCTCTTCCCACTTTGGTGCCAGGGTGATATGTATTTTTGACAGTTCCCAAGTACTTCACTTTCTCTTCCCTGTACATGTGATCCCAAACTGACATCCTCTGCCTTCCCAATCATCTGTTCATCAAGGCCAACGCCATGAAGTCATTCTAGATTCTGCCCCACTCTCTTTACCATCCACTTTTAATCAACCATCAAAACTTCGTAGAAAGTACTTTTGAAATCCTGTCACCTACACTACAAAAAAAAAAAAAAAATCCGTCACTTGGTACTTAAGGTCCTTGTCCTTCCACTTTTATGCCAACTCTTTAGGAAAGCCTTGAGTATACCCTAGCCTGTTACCAAGTCACTGCCTTAACTTCCCACCCACTTTAACCCTCCTGTTTTGCATTTATAGGTAGCTTTGGAGCTACTGCAGGTTCTGTTCCAGATCACTGTAACTGAATAACAAATTTTTTGAGTTTCCCCGAAGTGTTTTGGATTGCATATAAGAGTTTATTGCAATTAAGTAAAAGCATTTGCCTAAAAATTACACATACCTTAATTTTAATGAGCCAAAGCCTTTTTGTGGGTGGGAAGCTTTACACCAGTATGAGATTAACCAACATGATGGCTACTGAAGCTGGAATAACTGGGGAGACTCTATAGGACAAGGAAGTTGACTCCTTCACAAAAGATTTCTCTGTAGCATATGATGATGCCTATCAGCATTTTACCAAGAGAACCTCTTTCCAAACTGGAGTCAGTTCTCAAAAGTTCCAATGCTATTTTATCAATTAATAATATAATATAAATCCTTTACGTAATAATATAAATCCTTTATTGTTTCAGCAGTGTTTACTAACACCTTCACAGAAGTAGATTTCATCTCAAGAAACTATTTTGCCAAGTGGGTGCCAGGTGAGCACACATAAACATACCAATCTCTGTACTTCTCCATTAGAGTTCTTGAGTGAGGAGGTACACTGTCAATGAGCAGTAATATTTTGAAAGGCAATCTTTATGAGCAGCAGGTCTCAACGGCAGGCTTAAAATACTCAGTACATCATTTTATAAACAGCTGTGTTGTCATCCATGCTTTCTGTTCCATTTATAGAGCACAGGAACAGTCGATTCAGTGTAATTCTTAGGGCCCCAGGATTTTCAGAAGGTAAACTACCAGCTGCACTGGAACTTTACAAAAGCCCGACTATCCTCTGAGGCTTTGAAGCCAGACATTAACTTCTCCCAACTATACGTCCTAGGTGGCAGCTTATTCCAATGTAAGTTGTTTCCTGAATAACTGAAAATTGTCTGTTTAGGGTAGTCCCACTTTTATCAATTACATTAGCTAGATCTTTTGGATAAATGGCTCTTCTGCATCAGCACTTAACTACATTCATCTTGTAATTTTTAAATACAGAAGATGGCTTCTTTCTATAACCTTCATGAAATACCCTCTGCTTACTACAGTCTGTTCTACTGCAGATCCCTCACCTCTCTCAGCTTTCAAAGAACACAGGGCCTTGCTGTGGATTAGCCTTTGGCTTATGGTAGTACTAGATTGGGCCTGATCTTCTATCCAGATACTAAAACTTTCTCCTTATCAAGAATGTCTGTGTCTTATTACTCTATTCACAGAAATAGCACTTTCAATTTCCCTCAAGAACTTTGTGTTTGCATTCATAATCTGGCCGACTGGCCCAAAAGGCCTAGTCAACTTGCCTCCCTCATTAAACTGACTCCTTTCTAGCTTCTGATTTAAAGTGACTGTCATGTGGTTTCTCTCGTCACCTGAACATCTAGAAGGCACTGTAGGGTTATTAAGTGGCTTATTTTCAATCTTGTTGTGTCTCAGGGGGTAAAGAGATCCAAGGCATGGAAAAGTCTGACACCCGCAACACTTACCAATTAAGTGTGGAGCCTTACATATATATGGTTCACAGTATCCAAAAACAGTTACAAGTGCTTACAAAGATCAGAGATCACAGGCCCCCATAATAGATGCAACAATAAAGTCTGAAATTTTCTGACAATTACCAAAATCTGACAGTTATAAACTGAGTACATTCTGTTAGAAAAATGGCACTGAAAGATTTGTTCAATGAGGGGGTGCCACAAACCATCGACTTTTATAACATACTTGACAGTGCAAAGTGCAATACAAGTATGCGTATACTTCCTAACGAAAATGTAAGTTCAAAGACAACCGAGACCTTGCTTCTTTACTTACTGCTCAATTCCATGAGTGAGATGGTAATACTGTAAATGAATTTTTCAATGAACCAGTCCCACTGGTCCAAATTAATTCCTATCGTAACACTGCTCTAAATTAAAATGGTGCCACGCCCAGTGACACAGGCCTGTTACCCAGCATTGTGGGAAACTAAGGACGTTTCCAAGTGCAAGCCCAGCCTGGGCAACTTAGTAAGGCACTGTTTCAAAATTGAAAATAAAAAAATGGGCTGGAGATATAATTTCTCTGGGCCCTGGGCTTGATTCCTAGTATCACGATCAAATAAAAAAATTCAATTATGCTGCAATTTTCCATCACTTCTAAGTTCCAGATCTTTAAGATTACAAAGGGGTTATCTTAAAGTATATCCATTTCCTGTAACTTGAAAGTTTGGAAATACTGAAATATTAGCACTGTACTGAAAAATATAATTGTAATTCTCTCTTTGCATCTGTACATGCTATTTAAATTGCCTTAGAAGTTCTTCCTCCTCTATCTTCCTGAAAGAATTCTATCTTTTAAAATCTAAAGTTATCATATCCTCTTTCAAAATGTATCAGAAGATAACAAGCCACTGTGGTTTTGTTTCTGTATTTTCTTCCCTTAGGAGAATACTGAACTCTTGGTTTTCTTTGTACCATTGGCATACAATAATCTCATATAAATAAGCCAGAAAAAGGTGAGGACAAAACTGTGTAAGGAAAAAGAAACATTACTTAAAAGCCTACCAGATTGACACCTAGCTCTATACTGCAGTGCTCTCACTTCACATACTACTGTGGCAGTGACTGTGGATTATATGTGAACTTCCCAGTATTTAATGTCAAGAATTTAAACTAATTAATAAATCATTTAGTCAAATCATTTAATCTTTTCAATAATCACAAGTGAATATTTATTACTATCTATTTTAAAGAGAAAACTGAGGCAAAGTCTTTAAAATAAATGAAAACCAGTGCATTTTATTTCCTTCACCATTCAGTTTAAGGGTGCTTAGTCATATCACCAAGAAAACAGTTTCACTAACATAATCTACCCTTAAAAATTTAAGATTCCTATAGCTGGCCAATGAAATTACCTTTCTCTTTCTCCCCCTTCTGGCAGCTTTTGGAGTGGTTATGTCAGTTGCTTTAGTCACATCCTAAGGGTAAAAACAAACACATCTAAGCATACACAGATGACTTAAGCCAAGACTGAAATAAACTTTCTCTTTTTTTTATGAGACAGAGTCCCGCTCCATAGCCCAGGCTGGTCCTGAACTCACTGTGGAGCCCTAGCTGGCCTTGGACTCATGGCAATTCTCCTACCTCAGCCTCTTGAGTGCTGGGATTACAGATGTGCACTACCACATCTGGCTTATGTGGTGCTGGACAATCGAACTCAGGTACTTAGCATCTGCCAAGTGCTTCAACTGCTAAGTCATTCCTTCAGCCCCTGAAACAAACTTTAACTAAACATCATAACCATGTTTCACTGAAAGTACTCAGGAAGTTTGTTTTGCTTCTCTGATCTTTAAAACTGTAAGCACTGAAAGACAGCACATCATGTGAGAGGCCCTGGATTCAATCCTCAGTATGCATGGGAGAAACGATTCTAACATTATAAAGTAAAAGTAACTGCCAGTATCTTTTTCAGGGGAAAAAAATATACTTCCACATTCAGCTCAAATATATCAGAAGTTTGTCTATTTAGATCGATGAAGCCACTTTTTCTAGTTATTAGGGTTATAAATTTTACAAGGTGGCTAGGATTTTAGAAATTATCTAACATTGACTTCATAAAACCTAGAACGGTTAAATGAATATTCAGACTCACAGGTTAACATATAGAAGTAGAAATCAACGTAGACTTAAAAAAATTCAGTCTGATGCTCTAATACATTCATCCCACAACATTCCTCTTTAGGAAACATTCCTGGGGCTGCAAAAGTATAGTGGTTTGAATGCTTGCCTAAAAAGTATAAGACCTTCAGTTCAATTCTAACATCACATAAATGGGGCATGGTGGCTCATGGCTGTAATCCCCGCATTCAGGAAGCTGAGGCAGGAGTACTGCTGTGAATTCAGGACCAGCCTGAACTACAGAGCAACACCTTGTCTTGAAAAAAAAAAAAAAAAGAAAAAAAAATTTTAAAAAATGTTCCTAACGAACTCTGACACATCCTGTAGTTGGATCTTGTCCCATAATTTGCACATAAAATTAACATCAAATAGAAGTATCTAAGTCAGTTGTATGGCACAAAATCTGTAATCCTGGCTAATCAGGAGACAAAAGATAGAAGGATTGAAAGTTCAAGGCCAACCTCAGCCATCTAGCAAACCCTGTCTCCAAAAAAATCTTTTACAAAGGGCTGGTGATACAGATTCCCAACATCACAAAAACAAAGTAAAAATCCAACCATATTAAGCATGCATAAAACATTTTAAAATATTGCCTTTAATGTTCATATAAGGAAATTAAGTCTTGTACGTGTTCTCAATTTTTAAGCACTTTAAAAATTACTTCCTGCTTAGCCATGTCAACTCACATAACCATTTCTTTCTTATAACAGATGAAACCAGGATGTAAGAGAAATTGAACATACCTCATTGCTGGTTTTTTCTTCATGATCAGTATCTTCCTTCGAAATACTAGTCTCTTTTTCTTCTGCTTCAACATCAGAGGATGCATTGGACTGTTTAGCTGATGCCTGCTTAGCAATAAACTCTTCTTAATTTCACAAAATAACTTAAAATTTTTCTACCAAAAAAACAAAAGCCTTATTGCAAGAACATTACAACAGTACCCTGATTTCTGTTTCACAGGACATTCTAATATATACAATTTCAAAATAGTTTTGCTGGGAACAGAGGCACATGCCTGTAATCCCAGTACACTGGCAAATGCTAACATGGGAAAGACTGAAAGTTGAAGCCTAGCCTAGGCGACTAAGCAAGAAACTATCTCAAAATAATAATAAATAATAAAAAATAATAAATAGCTGCAAATTTAGCTTAGTGTGAAGATCCTGGGTTCAATCCTAATAATTATTCAATCCTAATAGTTAATCCTAATAATTCAAAATAAATAACAAAAAAATTAAAATATAGTTTTAATGTTATGACATCTGAACATTCTTCATTAGAAAATCCAACATGTTCCAAAATTTATTTCTTTATTTGAGTCAGGGTCTCGCTCTATATTTATAGCCCAAGCTGGTCCTGATCCTGAACTCACTTTATGTATCCTAGGTAAAATTCAAACCTTTTTTGAGCACTAATTCTTTTCTGAATTTATTTTTTTTTTGTGGTACTGGGGATCAAACTTAAGTCTTCATGATTGCGAGGCAAGTGCTCTAATGAGCTATTTTCCCAGCTCTAAGTACTAAGTTTTGTAACACAGTAAATAATGATAAACCATAAAGTTGAAAATAATGTATATGAAACTCATGATGGTTAAATTTTTAACTTTTTTCATATACAATATCAGGGCCGGAATAGCAGAGTGGTTAGAGTACTTGCCTAGCAAGCTCATTGGGTTCAGCTCCCCAGTATACCACATAAACCAGGGATAGTAGTACAAGCCTGCAATCCAATCCCAGCACTTAGGAGGCTGAGGCAGGAGCATTACTGCGAATTCAAGTTTAGCCTAGGCTACATAAATACTTGAGTTAGACTCCCCTGCACCACATAAGCCTGGCGTGGTAGCACACACCTGTAATCCCAGCACTCGGGAGGCTGAGACAGGGAGATTGCTGTGAGTCCAAGGCCAGCCTGGGCTCCATAGTGAGTTCAGGACCAGCCTGGGCTATAGAGCGAGACTGTGTCTCGAAAAAAAAGGTAAAAAATAAATTACATCAATACCAGTTAGTGCAGAGACACAAGTATGTATGTAACCTCAGCTATACAGAAGGTTAAGATAGGAGGATGAGTTAAGGCCAGCCAATGCAACTTATCAAAATCTCACCCCCCGCCCCTCAAAAAAAAGAGACAGGGTCTCATTCTACAGCCTAATCTGGCCTTGGACTCATCACAATCCACTTGCTTCCTCCCTAGCACTAGGATTATAGGTGTGCACGACCATGCCTAACTTTATGTGGGTTCTGGGGAATCCGACCCAAGGCCTGCTGTGCCATTCCTCCAGCCCCTCAAACACTTTCTAAAAGGCTAGTGACATAGCTTGGTAGTAGAGCATTTGCTCAGTATGCCCAAGGTCCTGTGGTTATATCCCTACTACTTCAAGAAAACATTTTTAAAGAAAACCATAGAGTAGCTTCTATTATATGACAACGATTACACAAATAAAAGCAAACCATTTAATGAAAATTTAATGTTACATATAAATGAACAAAATCTCCTTTGGATACAATACAAAACACAACATATAACACGACTCTTAAACATCAGTACTGTAAGACCTGTCACACATTTAATTTCACCCATGAGAAGTTTACATTCTAATGTGGATTAGAAATCTACCAGGAATTTAGAAATTGAAAGAATATGAAAACTTAGGCACACATTTTCCAAGTTAAAAACCTGAATTTAACATAATGATATAGTTTTAAATTCAACAATGGTAATAAACTCCCAACTAGAATATTCAGTTTTATAAGATATCTTTCGCCATACAATTAACTCATTCTCTCTCTTAATGTGTGTATGTATGTATGTGTGTGGTACTGGAGACTGAACCTAGGGCCTTGGCAATGAGCTACATCATCAAGTTGCCCAGACTGTGAACTCACAATCTTCCTGCCTCAGTCTCCTAGATTACTGGGATTACAGGCATGTGGCGTCACACCCAGTTTACAAGTAATTTCAAAAATGCATCTACATAAAAAATTAACACCCAATCTTGTAACAGTATATGATTTAATCTGAAATTCACAAGGGGCTGAAATTAGTATTTATTTTCCTATAGCTGGGACAGCGATTATTTCCCAAGACTTAATAAATAATACTAAACTAAAATTTATGTAAAACAACTCACCTGTTGACTTGAAAATTTCACTTTTGGATTGTTATCTATCTCCCATAACCCTTCGTTGAAACCTTTCCGTTTGTTTGGTTTGCCATACTTTTCCTTATTTTCAGAGTAAGGAAATATATCCTTTGGTCCTAAAAAGGCACTGAAAGAGAAGGGCAGGGGAGTGAGTACAAAGTATCCTCCACTATAGATACAGTAGGTTACTTGATAGAACTACTCTATAATTCATTATAAATACATAACTAGGTATTACCTAAATAAATGTTTAAATTTAAATAAATGTTTTAAGAATTTTATTTATTCAATAAGGGAAGCAGCCATATTATAACCACTTTACTCGAACACATAATTTTTTTGTTATTCCTAGCAGTTTTGCTTTATTAAAGTCATGGTACAGCCTGGCATAGTGGCACATGTTTATAATCCCAGCATTTGGTAAACTAAAACAGGCGGATTACAAGTTTAGCTCCCACATGTGCAATTTACCAAGACCTTATCTCAAAATAAAAAAATACAAACTACTAGGGATTCGGTTCAGTGGTAGAATACTCTGAGTTCAATCCCTAGTATCTCAAAAAAAGTACCATGAATATGGAATTATTAAATAAATATAAAACCTACAGTCCTAGGGAACGTAACACTTTGTATATCAGTCTATACATAACTTTATGTATTGCAGTGTAAAGCTACCTTTAAAAATACATACTGGTAGTTCATTAACACTGAATTCACAGCCAGCAGATTTACTTAACATGTACTTTCTCTATATGGTGAAACAGCCTTCTTTTACCTAAGGAACACTAAACAGTGTTTTAGCACTATGCTTAGGACTAGTTTAAGAAGAAATATAAATACTTATGACATCAAATAAGCTCTGAAGAAATTTATCTACATACTTACATCATGCTCTCAGTACGAGAGCTGAAACAAAAAGCCAAAGCAGTCTCTTATTCAACCTTAATTTAGAATTTACATTATGGAACCTGAAATATTTTTTTTTTACTAATCTATGCATATCTGTGAATGACTTCAAGATGCTACAATTCATTACTACAAGTTACAAATTTTAGTGAGTAGACCAATTCACAAATAAGCAATCCAAAAACAACGAGCATCAACGGTTCCTGTGTATTTCGTTATGTCCTCTAAGACAGAACCCCCCCCCCCCCCCAATCTCTCTCCTCCCTTATAAACTCTTCATGGGGATGGAGGGATGGCTCAGCAGTTACAGCACTTGCGCTAGCAAGCTCTACATCAAGAGCTAAGTACCGGAGTTTGATTCCCCAGCAGCACATAAGCTTGGCGCGGTGGTGCACGCCTGTAATCCCAGCACTGAAGAGGCTGAGGCTGCAGGATCACTGTGAGGCCAAGGCCAGCCTGGCCGCCATAGTGAGCTCAGGAACAGCCTGGACTACAGAGCGATATCCTGTCTCAAATAAATAAATAAATAAATAAATAAATAAATAAACTCTTCAAAATGTATGCCTTTGTAGAAAGGCGGACAGAACATGTATAAATTTTCTGCTATAATTGGTATACATGTACTTTCACATCAAAATGAACACTAAAATTGGTATTTCCCCTAAAGTACACTAAAATTCAAATTTATTACAGTATATATCACAAATTAGCAGCTGAAATTCTTTAAGAGTTAGAAACTTAATGATCGTAGCTCAGAATACTTTGTGAGACTCAATAAAATTTCCACTAACAGGTGACTTACAGCTTTAAATATTTAAAATCCTATAATTCAGAAATCTTTAATGCATCTACTTTTTTAAATGTATATCCTAACTTGAAAACAGTGTTTACTACTATCTAAACAAAACAGCACACTAAAAACGTTTATGAAGAGATTTACTTTGAGGTATTCAGGTTTGTACTACTACTCATCATTTGCTCCTGTCCGTAAAACTGGGAAATATAACACATTTATTTAAAACAATACAACACTACGCTGACATAATTTCAAATCCCAAGGAAATGACTTGAAGATGAACCTCCTTCAAAAATGTATTTCTAGCTGGGTGTGGTGACACGTACTGGTAATGCCTGCTACTCATGAAGCTGAGCAGGAAGACTGCCAGCCTGGGAAAGGGAGTGAGATCCTGTCTCAAAACAAAATAAATAAATAAATAAAAGGTCTGGGAATGTAGCTCAGTGGCTGAACATCCCTGTGTTCGATCCCTAGAACCAATATATATATATATATATATATGTATGTATATATATATATATATATATATATATATATATATAATTTCCAGTTAGAACAAACCTATTCAACACATTCTCCCTCCTGAAATGCCATAAAAATAATAAAGGAATGATCTTGAATATAAGTCACTTCTCCATCATAACCAGATTTGAGATTGGCTTTGAGTGGCTGGATCCTTGGGCCTAGCCAGCCGTTCTTTCAGCCTATAGATCTTTAAGAGACCACTGGAGGAACAGACTTTGGTTCTAGATGCTGGTAGCTGGGCCTCATAGAAGCCCTTGCTCACGAAGCCAGGACTGGGCATGACCTGGTGGGAGATCCTGCCCCATCTGCTCCTTTCTACCCAAGGGCAATCTGCCTAAGGATGCTCTTTGCAAGGACTGATGGGCTCTAGGTCTTAGAGACAACCTTTCAACAGAAGCTCAGGTTCCTCAGTTGCACTGGGGTAAGATCTGTCAGGAGTGATGGTCAAGTTATTACAGATTGGCAATGGATATTTTTCTAAATGTTATTAACTGTTGATAAAGCCTACTTTTTTCTCCCTTGGGATTATTTTAAAGGTATAAACTCTAAGTCAAAATGAAAGACACCAAATTTTGAGAGTGGAAAAGAAATTAAAAGATTAGATCCTAACCCAAGAATGCAGACAGAAAGTCAAGACAGCACTCTTCTTTGCAGTTCAAATCCCTACGGAGTGCAATACTATTGGGACCAAGAACTGCATGGAGTGGGGGAAATCTGAAAAATGCGTAATGAAAAACTATTTAAAAGTCTCAAATGTAGACTCGTTAGGTATGATTCTAAACCTAAAAGCTATACAAAAAAGAGAACTGATCAATATAAGGTTTTGAAATAAGTACTTTTGCAAGGATTGTTTTTATCTTCCTCTCAAAACGGGTAGTCTTTACTTTGCAAGACAATGTGAGACTATAACAATGAGGACACAAGGAAATCATAATAATCAGTAGGAAAAAAAAACACTGAACACTCATTACTGATAGTTATATACATGTAAAAATCAAAGAGTAGAACCAGTACTTATGTAGTACACTAAAAACTGAAAGCGTGAGGAATACTAAGAATAAAGTATGCCATTTATTTAAAAGAAAGCCAAGGGACTGGAGGAATAACACAGGGGTAAGAGCCCTTGCCTAGTAGGTATAAGGCCTTGAATTTAGTTCCTCAGCACCTCAAGCTGGGCATGGTGGGGAACGCTTATAATTCTAGTACTCAGGAGGCTGAGGCAGGAGAACTGCTGTATGTCCAAGGCCAGCACAGACTACATACCAAGTTCAGGACAGGCCTGGACTACTGAGTGAGACTCTGTCTCAAAATAGAAAACCAAGAGTAATCAAACAGTCCTTTTTCTCATGACTTATACAAGAATATTTCCTATATACAATGGTGAATAGTCACACTCCTAAATTTGAATCTCCGCACTTCCAGTGCTATGAAAATCTTTAGTATTTTTTTGTTGGTGTTGCTTCCTCTGGAACATGTTCATATTTTCCAATCACTTTCCTTATTTATGTTGATATGCTTGCTTTCATTATTAAGTTCCTTGGTGGGACATTTTAATGTCTTTCCAAATAAGTACATCTGAGCTGGGCCTAAGGTTGAAGCAAGAGGCTTTCAAGTTCAATCCAGCCTGGGCCACTTAATTATTTAACTAGACCCTGTCTCAAAAATCAAATGTAAAATGTGCTGGGGTTGTAGCACAGTGTGAAGGCACTGGGCTTGACCCCCAACACAACAAAACGAAATATGCACACATAACATTCATAATGTTAGCTATTCTCTAACTCCATTTACCCAAACTATCGTTTTTATTACTGTTTCTTTCTTGCACTTTCATCTGTGCCAGTCAATTTCAATTTTACTTTGGTAAAATGTCATATGAACCTATTACTGGAAACAAAGGCCAACTATATACTCTGTAGTCCCGGGGTGCCCAAACGCTGGCCACAGTTTGGGTCTACAGATTTGTAAGGACTGGTCCATTAGGAGATTAGCAGCAAACAGAGCTCCACCTCCTGTCAGCTTGCTCCTACTAGGTTCTAAAGCTAGTGTATCAGACATTGGACAAAAGGCTGAGCGTGGCCCAGGGCCCCAGCCATTCCCTTTACATGGTGTGGCAACTTATCTGAGAGGTTGGAACTGGCTGATCAAGGATGATATCTGTGATTTAGATCTAGACTGCCTCCAAAAGCCTCATATATTTGGATGTTGTGGAATTCCTACGGAACCATGTGCTGTTAGGATGTGGGGCCTGGCTGGGAAGGGGGTGGATCACTGGGACGTGGCCTGGAAGAACATACACTAAGCTTCACCATTACCTGCTCATTTGGCTTCCTGCCATGCATTGAACAGCTTTCCTCTAGACAAGCATGTGCCATGTGCTTTTGTGATTGTCAGCTACCCATGAATGAACTGAGACCTGAAACTGTGAACTAAAATAAATCTTTCCTCCCTATGTCAAAGATGTTGTGTATTCTGTCCTAGCAGTAAAAAAATAGCTAAGACAATATCCTACATACTAGAGATGAACATTTCTGTCTTAGTTAATTTCTCACTGCTGTGACTCAGTACTTGACATGCACAAATTAGGGGAGGAAAAGCTTATTTTACCTCACAGTTTCAGAAGGTCACAGTCCACTCAGGGGCAGCTGGCAGCAGTGGAAGTACATGGCAGAGGTGTAGGCAGCTCCTCGAGACATTGGAAGCCAAGTCAAGACTAGGTGAGTCTAGTCGGCAAGGAAGGTACTTCCAGACGCCTATAATCCAATCTACATGCCTGTAATTCATCCCTCCAGACCAGGCCCCAATCTCCTACAGCACAAAGTTCCATAGAAAATCCATAACATCCAAATACATGAGCCTTTTGGAGGACATTCTAGATCCAAACCACAATAAGCTATCTAAGTCCTATGCCCTCAGACATAGACCATCAACCCCTGCTTGCCCAGTCCTAAGTTACAGAGTCCTGACCAGCCCGTATATCTTTGTAATTTAAATCATGTCCTTTTTTTGACATTAAAAACAAGCTGTTGCATCTAGATTCCAACCCAGGTTTCATCTGTGCATCTGCTGGTACCTCATTCACAGCAGCAACTGATGGCAGGCTTTCAAAACCCAACATTTACTTCAGTCTGGTGTGGCTCGCCCATTATTTTATTTATCCCCTCTGTCCACTCCGGTTTTGGTAAACCCACAAGCTAACTCTAGCCAAACTGAGTAAAAAACACGAGCTCTTTTTTGCAAAGGGGAAAGTATCCAATGATGAGACACTAAAATACCCTAAGACTGCTAACAAAAAGAAAGCTGCATTTATTAAGAAAAAACAAAACCAAGAGTCCTACTTAAATTGTAGCTTCCTTGCAATGGGTGATTCACATTCTCCAAGTCTGCTTTGTGTATGTGGTGAGCAACTATTCAACAAAGCCACGAGACCATCAAAATTGTTTTGCCACATGGAAACTAAGGACCCTGCATTAAAAGAGAAACCTCTGGAGTTTTTCAAAAGAAAAAGAAAAAGAAAATGAACACGAAGAGTGGAAGCAATTCCTGATCGCTTCATAAACGTGTGTACTAATAACATCATTCTTAGTCACTCACCACACACCATGTCCTACCTACTGCAGAGGACATTTGTCTTGAACTTTTAGGAGGGGCTGCAGTTCAAAAGGTGGCACATGTGTTCCTCTTTCAGGTAGCACTGTAACTACACACTGATGAAATAGCAGAGGATATGGAGGCACAGTTGACAGAATTAGTCATCATGCTATATATTCTTGGTGGGTTAAGTCCACGATGGTGACAAGGCAACAATACTTTTTGTGTGATGTATTTTTCAGAAAGATGTGCATGAGGATATATGCACCTATGTGCGCGTGTTATATGCATATGTGCACTTTTGTTACCAACCAACACAAAATGCAGAACTCTTCAGGTTTTGAACCATTACATGTCAGGAATATTGGTCATTTTGTGTCATTATATATGCATAGAGCAGCTACCATGATCAGACACATTTCTGGTTTCACTACGCTGGTCAAGGAGATGGCTTCTGAACGTGAATCTACACTCTGTGTCATCATTCACAGAGAAATGCTGCCTAGCCAAAAATGCCACCTGAACTTAGCAATATTTCACAGGATGTGCTTAAAATTATCATTAAAGTACATACCCTTAATTCACATCTGTTTACACAGCTCTATAAGAACATGAATGCCTATTAGGACTTCTTTTATACATAGAAACGAGTTGGCTTTCTAAAGGTAGATCACTGGACAGAGGCTGAGTTATGAGAGAAGCTTACTTTGTAGAAAAACAATAATGGTAGCACATTTCAGTGACAAAGGATGCCAATCTTGCTTATTTGTGTGACATATTCAAACTGCTCAACAAACTCCAATCTGTCACGTCAGGGGAGAGTGACAACTGTGTTTAAGCCAGCAGATAATGTGGCTGCACGAGCAGCCAAACTAGAATTATGGGGAGATGACTAAACATTGGGATTTATGATGTCTCAAACATTCAAAGGCATTTTGAAAGGGACTAAGCCAGAGCTTCTTTCTCCTAACTGGTACATGGTCGCCCATTTCAGCTTTCAGACAACTTTGAGAATTACTTCCCAAAAACAAAAGATGCCAGACTAGGAAGGAATAGAGCCATGACCCATTTGTGAATAAGCCAGGTCAATCAGCTTCACCTGTGCTAGAAAAGGATCAACTGCTTGAGATCACAGTGACAGTGGCCTTAAAAAAGTATGGTTGAGACAATTTCAAATCTCCATATACTATGGGTTAATGTAAAGGCAGAATACACTGAGACTGGCACAAAAGCATTGAAAAGCCTGCTTTTATTGCCAAGATCCCGTCTTTGCAAGGCTGAGTGTTCTAATCTGACAGCAACCAAAGCAAATTATACAGTAGACTAGACTTAAACACACTTCAGGTGTCACTGCCTCCCACGCCCCCCACATGGGACTGTCTACTTGCAAGAAAACAAGCACAGTGCTCCCACTGATTCTGCATTTTGGTGATTTGTGTTATTTCATTATATATTACAACATGATAACAGAAACAAAGGGCACGATATGTACAATAAGCTTGATTCAAAACTATCCTCCAACAATGTAATATATAATAAATATGTGGCCAAAAAATTCTAAATAAATATAAAGTGAGCATCTGATCCAGAAATTCCTCTCTCCTAAGTAATGAAAATACATGTCTACACAGAAAGTGTATATAAGGATTGGGAGCACAATTCGGTGGTAGAGCACTTACCTAACACGTGTTCTATCTAGCTTGTTTAACCCCTAACATGGCCAAAGAGAAAGTTTCCAAACTTGTACACAAGTGTTCACAGCACCATTTTCCATGAGAGCCAAAAGTAGAAAAACACAGCTGGCATGGTGACACACACGTGTAATCCTAGTACTCTGGGATGCTAAGGCAGGAGAATCATGAATTTGAGTCTAGCATGAACAACTTAAGTGATATCCTATCTGAAACAAATAAAGTAACAGGGCTAGGGGATACACTTCAGGGCAGTCCCTGGGTTCAAGCCCCAAGACTGAAAAATAAATAAGCTTCAAATACTTAAGTAGCTATATTGTACATGAAAATAATTACATGTCAATTAAGTTTCAAATTATTTTCAAAGAAAAAATTACTATCAAAACAAAACAAAAATGACTGATTATAGTCACTGCTTTTTGCCCATTTACTATGTATAAAATTAAGTAATTTCAATACTCATGATATATGCTTTGTTTAAATTGAGTCTCCCTTTTAACAATTACATAACACATATCCCTTTAAATGGCTATATTGTTGGATGACTTACATCAAAATTAATGTAAAATAATGCTGCTATAATAAACACTGTGCATATATCTTCATATATCAGTATTAATAACACTGAGACTAAAGATTAAAGGATAGTTCAAGAGCGATGAACTCCTAATATACTCAAAAACAATTGTGATCAAAAGACACTCTTCCACACTTGCTTTTGCAACACATATACTACACCTGCAATGATACAGAAAAGATTAGCATGGCCCCTGCGCATGGATGAAGAGTAAATACAAGCTCGATGAAGCTTTCCCTGAAGAAAAAAAGAACGTCCTGTGGGGATGCAACGTTACAGGCTTGCTGAGCAGGACCCAGATCAGTTGCATAATTAATTCTCAAGGGGCACCTTAGGTAGCTATGACTCTGACTGGATCCTCAAAACACTCCATTTTAAAGTAACATACAAAACATGCTTTATATATAAAATAAAAGTGGCATGTCATTACACGTAGTAGCAAACACCCCAAAAATACATAAAATTCAAAGAATATACATCAAAATATTAGGGGGCTTAAGGATTGTTTCTAAAAGGTAGGAGTAAAAATCAAGTGTTTCTGTTCATAGAGCTTTCCTTTACGTTGTCTTTTTAAAAATTCAGCGAAGAAGATACACACCAACAGGCATGGAGGTATAACTCTGTAATCCCAGAATTAGGAGGGTGCGGCACAAAAATCAACTCACTCAGGCCTCGTCCCTTAGTGTTTAGCAACAGAGCCTCAACTCCACAAAGTATTCCTTTAAAGGTTTCAAGGTTCCATTATCTATTGTAATACAGACTGAAACATCTAATAAAAAAAGATGTCGTATCTCTCTACATTTTTAACTAAACCGTCAAATACCAATGTCAAAGATGTTAAGGATCAAGGCTAATATAAAAAGTACTAATAAATCATTAACTGAGTACAATGCCAGTTTTGTAATTCTAAAACATACCCTACAAGTATACTCAAGGGCATAAGTATTTCCTTAATATAAATGCACAGAAAAGCAATTACATGCTTGAATTCACAACTTTTAATAAACAATGTGCCCAAGTATGTACCCACAACTGTGTGTATGTAACCTACTGAGCATGTAATCCAGGTCTTACACACACTTGGCCAAGTACTCCCCAGTAGCTACTTCCCTAGGACACAATCCTTTTAAAGCTAACCAGAAATCCCATAAACAAAATAGGAAAGCCTATCAGAAGACAAAACAAAACTCATTTAATTCTATAAATTAATATTACTAAACACAAAGTTTAGTGATTCTAACTTGCTGCATCATTTCTCCGTTTTTAAATCACAAAATATGAAATACACTACATTAAAAGATTTTATGTTAATAGTGCACATTATTTTGTAACAGAAAAATGATTAGACAATTAAATATGAATTCACACAATATATTGTGCCAGAAACTTGCTGGGACAGGGATAAATAATACAGCTCATCTCTACCAGGTCTGGCAGTTCAGGCCTTTAATCTTAACCCTGTGGGAGGCTGAGGCAGAAGGATCACAAAGTCAAGCCCAGCCTGGGCTACTTAAGTGACTTAGCAAAACTGTTTCAAAACCAAAAATAACAATAGCCTGGGGATGGAGCCCTGAGCACATTCCTATCCCAGGTGTGAAGGTTTTGGGCTTGATTCCCAGTGCCACCAAAAAGAACCCCAACAACAACAAAAAAACCCCAGCTTATCTCATTTGGTGTGAGGTATAAAAGAATACACAGTTTAATATTAGTACATGTAACTATAGTGGTCACACAGAAGCTGTACAGAACTAATGTGGAAAAAGATAAAAAATCTTACTCTGTGAGTCATTTCTTTATTCCTTTCTTGTGACCATCATAATTGCTCATTTACCTTTACTCTTAAAACTGTATAAATTAGGCAGGTTTTAAACTCCCAACTGGGGCTGATGAATGGCACAGCGGTTAAAGTGTTTGCCCTGCCAGCGCAAGGCCCTGAGTTCGATTCCCCTGTAATCCCAGCACTTGGAAGGCTGAGGCAGGCAGCATGTCCCGAGGCCAGGGCCAGCCTGGGCTACCGAGTGAGACCCTGCCTCTAAAATAAAATAGCCTATTTTGTATATTTTTAAAGTTCCTAAATCTAATCACCCAACTACTCTGTATTAAGGCAAATAAAAGCAGCTGAAGAGATAAAAAAACAGCACAGTATCATTGTATTTAAAATGTTCCGAATGGAGAGAAAACAGTTGACAGTATTCTCTCAATTAGGATAGGCAGTTAGAAAATTTAAATTGGTCAACAGTTCAATTTAATAACAAATAGCCTGGGAAAAATATTCAGTGTTGCCACTGGTCTATAAATCCCTCCAAGTTGTCAAAGCTTTATGTTTTTTAGTAACTGGTATTTATATTTTACAAGGGCACTCAAAACATTTTCAATGTACTTGCTTGCACCCCAAAATTCTGAAGTAATTAGTCCCTTTTTCGAAATTAGAAAGGTAGCTGAAGGAACAGCACAGTGATTAGAACATTTGCCTAGCAAGCGCAAGGCCCTGAGTTTGATTCCCTAGCACCACATAAACCCAGCCTGGTGGCACACGTCCATAAGCCCTGCACTTAGGAACCTGAAGCAGGAAGATGCCTGTGAGTTTGAGTTCAAGTCTAGCCTTTGCTATATAGTGAATTCTGACCAGGCTGGACTAAATAGTAAAACTGTATCTCCAAAAAAATTAGGAAGAAAATGACATAAAGATAAGGAACCCACCCAAGGTCAGGTAACAAGCAAACGGCAGTCTGACAAACTTTTGATCAGCTATATTAATACATAAATATTATTACACAGCAAATTCATAATCAAAAAATGACTAGTTCACAGAACTTTCAACTTTTTTAACAGCTACTACGTGTCAGAAACATAAATGAGGGGCTGGAGGAATAGCTCAATGGTTAAAGCGCTTGCCAGCAAGTGCTATGCAAGCACCACGTATGCGCGCTTGATTCCCCAGCACCACACAAGCTGGGCATGGTGGTGCACCCCTATAGTCCCAGCACTCTGGAGGCTGAGGCAGGCAGATTGTCCTGGCCAAGTCCAAGGCCAGTCTGGTCTACATAGTGAGTACAGAACCAGGCTGGACTACAGACTGAGACCCTGTCTCAAAAAAAAAAAAAGAAAAAAGAAAAAGAAAGAAAGAAATGTAAAGTCCTTGCTGTCTCAGTTCTTAATTATGAAGAACAAAACAAAACACCTTTCAGAAATCATTTCAATAAAGAAAATAAACATAAAAAGGAGAAACTGAGCAGGGACCTAAACAACTTGAAATATCCGAAGGCAGAGCCATTCCAGGAAAGGGGATACAGCAAGAAGGACCTGAGGCAAGACAAGGCTGGGACTGACTGAGGGTGCTGGGGGTGGGGCTCAGGACCTTTCCACTGGGCTACATCCTCTGCCCCTTTTTATTTTTCACTGTATTTATTTAAACAGCAAAGAAAATGGAACCCAGGGCCTTGTGTATGCAGGCAGATATACTACCCCCGAACTACATCCATAACCCTTATTTTCAATTTTTGAGATCCGGTTCTGCTAAGTCACAAGTTGTTCAAACTAGGTTCAAACTTGTGACCTTCCTGCCTCAATCTCCCTGCTAAGGCATATTTATAAAACAGAAAACACTCAAAACTATGAGGAGATAAGCACAGACTAATTCCTAGTCTTATAAACAGCATTCGTAGATAGTGTGTAGCTTTATTTCCTTAATAATATTAACAGAAAGTCACTGAAGTGTTTGGACAGAGAAATGAAATGATCCGACAAAGATATAAAGATCACTTTGATTATGTAAGTGGAAATAGAGACAAACATAGGATAAGGTCATGAATCACAGGAATAATTACGAGATGGACTTGAGCTCTAACAGAGGAGCTAGAGAAGAGGTTTATTTTAAAGGAAAGACCTGCTGACTAGTTAGATGTGGGAAGGCAAAGGGAAAGCCTCTAATATGGAATCCAGGATACAAAGACTTTTGGCTTCATTATTAAAAAAAATTAAATCCGTATCAGAACAACTTATGAAAAATCAATTTGGACTCTATTAGGTCTAAGATCTGTTTGATAGTTATACGTAAAAGTTCACTTAGACATCTAATATTCAACTGCTGACCAATTTATAATAAGTAACATAAAATAAGTAAAATCAGGTCACCTGTATATTAGGGAAAGAATGCAGCCACAAGGGTTCTGCTCTGTATTCACAGATACATTTCAGTATATACACAACTTACGAATTAGCATAGTTTTAAACTGCTATTTCTTCATATTCTTCCTGTCCCATCTCTCTAACCCTGCCTGTTAGAATCAATTTCCATGTACACAAAACTAATTTACAAAGTTCAAATAAATAACCACTCTCCAACCTTGTCGGAGAAGAAAAAGTCACAGGCCCAATTCCCCAATTTCTTTCTTTCCTTTTTTTTTTTTTTTTTTTTTTTTTTTTTGAGAAGGGTTTCTCTCTAGTCCAGGCTCATCCTGAACTCACTACAAAGTCTAGGCCAGCCTTGTATTCATGGCAATCCTCCTGCATCAGCCTCCCAAGCATTGGGATTATAGTTGTGTGCCACCGCCCCTGGCTTTATGTGGTGCTAGAGAATCAAACTCAGTGCCCAAGCACTTTAACCACTGTGCCATTCCTCTAGCATATGGGCCTGATTTCTAAAAAAATTATCTTAAGTATAAAAAACTTAAATCATCCCATACCAGTAGGTATATGGGGGTATTTAAGAAAATATTATCATCAAAATGTAGCAAGTGCATTTTGAAATGAAAGAAGTATCAAATTAATTTTAAAGTTAAGTATAGTTAATATCTGAATATATTCTAATCTCTTGAGTAGTAATTCATTTTCTTCATTTACCATCATATAATATCAATTAGCCAAACATTATTTTTTTGATGTATTATGTTTCAATTTAAAATATACAGATAACTAAGCTGGAGATGTAGCTCAAAAGGAAAACACTGCCTTGCATGCAGCAAGCCTTGGGTTTGATTCCCAGCACTACAGAAATGAAAGTAAAAGATGTTCACAAATTTAAAGTTTTCACTTTTGGGGCTGGAGGAATGTACAGCGGTTAAATCACTCAAGCTCAAGACCCTGAGTTCAACTCCCCAGCACTACATAAAGCTGGGTGCACACCTCTAATCCCAGAACTCCAGAGGCTGAGGGAAGCATACTGTCCTGAGTCTAAGGCCAGCTTGGGCTACACCAGTGAGCTCTGGAACAGTATGAGCTACAGATCGAGACCCTGTCTCAAAAAATTTTTTTTTCACTTTTGTACACCGGGGAAAATAGTCATTTCTCTTCTAATTTTAAAACAGTAGCCCAGAGCTGGGAGTACAGCTCAATGGTAGAGATCTGCTTAGCTTAGGTTAGGTCATGGATTCAAATCTCAGCATGAGGAAGAATGGACTATGTGTTCTCTAAAACTACAGGTATATAGTACAAAAATCTTTTAAAAGGAAAATCAGAACTAATTGCTTTTAACTTACACAACAGAAGAATTCTTAAGGTTTACTCACACTAACAGAACAGTGTTTCCAACCTTTGCAAGCATCACAGTAATCTGAATGGCTAGCTAATAGCTAAAATTAGACTCCAGGCTCTCACCTCAAAACTGATGAAGTACATGTGGAGGAGCCTAAGAATTTCCCTTTTAATTACAATTCTATGTGATACTGTGATACTATACCTGGCACCACACTTTGTAAATATCTACTCCAAAACACAGTACAGTTTTTTAATAAGATTCCTTTCCCTATTAACTTTACTGAAAAATTTAATAGATATTATAGAACCAGAAAATCACCCGATTTTTAAAAATTATATTGTTATTCACAGAATATAACTAAACTTAAACTAAATATAGTGAAGGCCAATCTAATCCTGGATCCAAAACTCTATTTTATAGAAACTAATTATATGATAATGTGATATCTTTAACATGAAAGGTTCAAAAAGGGCCAATCTACAGATGATACTCATAGTTGCTTATGTCAGGCGAGAAAAAAAAGGTGTGATTGTTGATATACAACAGTTAATACATCTAACAAAGTCACTAAAATCAACCAAATTACACACCTGAAACTTTGTGACATGTAAATTACATTTCAGTAATAATAAATTACGTAGAAGTTTATACAATGACTAAGTAAGACTAAACCAATGCTGCCATTGTAGCTACTTTTAGGAATATATTTGTAATCAAAGTATCAATAGTCGGTTCCTCCTCATCCCAGGTAAACAAGCCTATTCAACAAAAATTACTGCAAATTCATGTCAGGCATGATGGTACAAGCTTGTAATCCCACCTACTCAGAAGAGATTGAAACAGAAGGACTGCAAAACTTGAGGCCAGGCTGCAAAGGAGACCGTTCATGGGGGAAAAATTTTTTCAGAGGCTGGGGGTGAAGGTTATAGCATTTATAGGGATATTAAACTACATGTATTCAGAAATAATTCCATGCACTTAGAATAGTTCAACTTTCAGCTGTGATTTTTGAAAAATTAAGTTTGTTTCACCAATCAGTACTCTGCCCACATATCCAGCAGTGCATTCAAAGTGGCACTAGTGACCACAGAAACAAGAGGGAACTGTCCAGCCTTTGTTCTCTCATCATCCCCACAACATAGTCTGTCTGGCTAATATCACAAAGCCTCGAACAGGGTGCCCCAAAAAGCACTTATTTTACCAAATACAAATTCTGAATGCCCCCTTAAACTTGTCTTTCATATTTCACCCATGTCTGTGTGTGTACATGTGGTACTGGGGATTGAGCACATAACCTTCCCAGTGAGTTACATCCCCAAACCCTTTTAGATTTCTAATTACAACATAGGGTGTTGCCAAGTTGCTAAGTTGCCCACAGTGGGCTTGAATTTGCAATCCTCCTGCTTCTTCCTCCTGATTGCTGAGAGTATACCTTTCTTTTCTCACTAAAGAAACATCTATTCCAACAAAAATAAAATCTACAGTGTCTTTAATCTCTACCTTAAAAATGAAATAGACTCCCTGGGTACCATGAATACCTCTCCTGGCCACACACCCACACAGGGAGACAAAGATTTTTTACAAAGATCAAAGATGATTTTAAAGTTGTCATTTATGCATGACTCTGCAAAATTAACTCTTGATTTGTCTCTAAAGTTATCAGGACTTACGTCTCATGAGTTCCAAAAAAGAAAATGGGTAGTTTGTTTGTGGGTGGCTTTACAGCTCCATCAGGAACTTCGTCTACCTAAAAGAAAGATCAGAAAAAAATCTTTCAGATCAGGTCATGCCCATCTCAACATACCCAAATGAACTGAGAACGAGACATATAAAGTGATCCCATGTAAAACAGATCAGTTTTAAAAGCCTATAATCCATGTATCCAACTCTAAAACCCAAGAAATTGGAAAGAGTTTTTCAGAACAAAATCTGGACAAACAATGAGCTAATTCAGACATTTCTTCTGTCCACCTATTGTTTCTAATGTTGCTTCTCTGCAGAAGTGTACTAGATTATGTGCTACCTAAGATTGCATCAGCAGCAAAACATAGGGTGTACTACCACCATTAACTTCTTTAAACCCAAATTCTTCTTTTTTTTATAGCACTGAGGACCAACCCCAGGCCTTCACATTTGGCTACATCCCCAGCACATCTTTTAGTTTTGATTTTGAAACACAGTTTTGCTAAGTCCCTAATGACCGAGGCAGGGCTTGATCGTGCAATCCTTCTGCCTCAGTCACCCAGAATACTGGGATGACAGGCCTGAACCACAAGGTCTAGCCAATTCTTAAATATGTTGGCCCCTAAATGTTTCACTTAAGAAAGGAGAACCTGTTACACAATCCTAGATTTTTTTCAAGAAGCTTCAACAAGTAACATAAAAGCAGACATTAATAAAAACTCATAGTAGTATTTTACCAAGTCTGAAATACATTTAAAAAAATTCTTCACCTCTGTGGCTGAATCACATGGGATGCCTATTCATTTTATAGTTCTCTTTCCATCCTTTCAAGTACAGAAGAAAAGTACCTCCTACTGTTAAATTAGTACTTCTGTAATATTTGTTACCCTCCTTAACTTCCTTGTTCAAGCCATCAAGCATAAGTTAATACCTGATCAAAATTTAGCAACATTTCTACTCCAAATTTTGGGATTCCAGAAATACTTTAATTAAAAAAAAGAAAGAAAGAAAAGGAACATGCCTGGTGGTTCAGCCCTATTGTCCTAGCATTCTGGGAGGCAGAGACAGGAAGACTGTTGAGTTTGAGCCCAGTCTGGACAACCTAGTGACTTAGTGAGACCCTATCCCAAAAACCAAAACCTAAGAATGAGTTTAAAGTAAAAAAGACCATGTGGATGACTGAACTGGTCATCTGAAGTGACACAATGAAGGTTTCACCAATAGAAGCATTACCATCCAATACATATAGGGACCTTGATTTCTCCATCTGTTCATCAATTATACCTGTTATTTTAACACTGTGAAAGGCCCCAAGGATTATAAAAATCCTTGTGTCCTTGAAATAAGGAATATTTTCTGTCAGCCTGGCTCATATGCATCTTCCTGCCATCAAAAGCTTTAACAGTTTGTACAAGCACTTACCACCTATGATCTAATAAATATTAAGCAAAATATTTAAAAGTTGGTTTTAAGTAAGATTACTATTGGTAAATGGTTTTAAAAATGTACAAGACTTAATTAATCAAGTTGGGATGTGGAGGCAGAAAATGTTAAAGCCAAAATTGGGATAAAGGGTGTAAGCTCTTCAGGAGAGATCTTTAATACAGAGAAAGGTTTATAGCAAAGATTCAGAATTCTAAAACTGAAAAAACTACATAATTCTCAGAATATATTAAAGCCAAATTCAGCTGCTTCTAAGAAAAAAATGAGTAAAAGGAAAAAGCTAAAAAGTTCCCACTCCTATCTAAATGAACTCAGTAACAGTAGGACTTGTTGAAGAAAATACCCTGGACTGCCTAGGGCTACTTTATTTTTACTTTTAATAGTATTCGCTCTTAGTCATCTAACATACTGAAGGGTTTGGGCAGGATGGTGTAGGAGTAGGAAACTTTTTTTGCACTGTATCATGGAGGTCTGAATACGGGTACATCAAGTAAGCTCAGACTTCAGACACCTTAAAGATGTCTGGACTAAAATCAGGAAAAAGTATCTTGGAGAGAACTTAAACTTGCCCCAGTCCCAAGGCTTAATTTAAACATGAAATACAATGTTTATAACTTCATGATAATGTATCTAAGGACTATGAAGATATAAAGAAATTTGGTTTCAAGTCACTGCCTTCCAGAAGCCTGCAATACACGTGGCGGTCAAAGCACACATAAAGAGTGAAAAGCTTTTCCTACAGAAAACACCTCAGAATACCAAAATATGGAGCTGGAGGAATATTAGAGGTTAGAACAAGTGCAAGGACTTGAGTTCCATCCCCAGCACAAGTCAGGCATGGTGGCACACGCCTGTGATTGGAAGGCTGAGAGGATTGCTGAGTTCAGGACCAGCCTGTACTACAGAGTGAGACCTTGTTTCAAAACAAAACAAACAACCGCCCCCAATATACTGACAATGGTTATGAAGAAGAATATTCAAGATTCTACTGAAAAAATAGACATGACACACTAAGGGAAAGCAAGCTTGGAGTCTAGGAAGCACTGGAGAGAAGAAACCAACCAACAGTGAAATTTTGTAATTGGTAGGTCAACTTCTTAGCCCTTAATTCTGTTATCTAATGAGTATTTCCTCTTATTCATTATCCCAGATGACAGTAACTAGACCAGGTTGGCTTCTCCCAGCAACCACCCCGCCTCAGCCTCCCGAGCGCTGGGATTACAGGAGTGTGCCACCGTGCCTGGCTTGTGTGGTACTGCGGAATCAAACGCAGGGAGTCTGCTTGCCAAGCAAGCGCTCTAACCACTGTGCTATTCCTCTAGGCCAAGAAACACTTTTTTCTAAGACGAGTAAATAAAATAAATGTTTGAAAAGTCACAACTTTATAAGACCGGCCGCAGGGCTGTAATTTAGAAGAATCTTGAGTTTACCTGGGCTAAAAGATTAGGTTCTACACCTATTCCTTATAATCTGGGTTGTGCCATAAACAAAACCTTTCTCTGAAAATGGAACTTCCTGTCTGAAAACAAAGTCTACTTCCTAAGTGTCACACAACACTGTGTCCTTAATGATCTCCCTGTTCCATTAGATGTGAACACAAAAGCTGGTCTCCTACTACTTTTGCCTACTGGAAACATGAAAGGTGAAAAAACTTCTTCAAGGTCATAAGGCAAACAACATGAATAAAGACGTGAAAATAAATTTTCTGGACCTTTCTTGGTACAGACTTACTGGAAAATTTTCCTAGAGTATCCAGACCTGAATTTCTTATTAAACAGGCAAACCCAGAAGCCCTCATCAACTGCAAAACATGTATCTTTAAAAAAAAATCCAATTTAACCACATAGGCGTTTCTCACTGATGTCCAACAGTTTGCATCTGCATAAATTCCACTGAAAATCTGTATTTTTTCAATATTAAGATGGAAATGTTTCACACATAAAATTTACATCGAATCTTTTCACCTACAATCGAATATTGCTTGGCATGTCATCTTTTGGGCGAAGAGCACCTGTCCAAGACTGCCAAGAACAAGTCATAGGGCGATGCACAGGGAAAAACTGAATTTTTACACTGTGAGATTACTGGAGCAAAATATAAAACGAGAAGAGGTCACGTCACAAAAGATAACTACAGGAAAGACGAGAGAAAAGGTAGGGGAAGAAAAGGTAGGAACGAAGGATGAAGGCAGCCCCGTTAAATGCAAAAGCTACAAATCGCTTACTCGAGCTGGCCAATGAGGATAACCTTTCATCTTGGCAAAAATGAGGTCTCCGGGTTTGAAATCGCGGGTCATTTTTCCGTGGGCGAGGCCGGGGTCCTAGGCACAGGCGGTGTGGCCTCGCGCGCGGGGCGGACGGACGTCGGAGCTCCGAGCCGGCGCGGGCTCCGGGGAGGGCGGGAGGATGCCCGGGGAGTCCCGAGGCGCCTGCGAGGGACATCGGGGAGCGCGGTCAGCGCGGAGACACCGCAGGGAGGGGCCGCACGGGGGGGGGAGGGGCGGGAGCCGGATGGGGGTGGGAGAGACAGGGGGAGCCAGCGAGAGAGGGGGAGAGGGAAGGAGGGAGGCCGAGAGGGAGAGGGCCGCCTCCCGCTCCTCCTCCGCGCGCGGCCTGCGCAGCCCCCGCCCGCGGGGCCGGTCCCCTACCTGAACGACGCCACCACCTGAGGCGAGGATGCTGCCCCGCCCCAGGGGCCCCTCTCTCCTTCCCCATCCTTCCCAGGGTCTCCTCCCCAGGGCTCAAACCCCAAGAGGGAGGGGGAGCACAGCAAAAAACAGGGGATTCTGGAAAGGCAGACGTCTTTCTCCAATCCACGCATGACCCCCGCCGCCCCGCTCCCGACGGCCGCAGCCCCCCGCCCCGGCGGGCCGCGCTCATTTCCCCGCCGCCGCCAGCGGAGGCCGGGCGGGAGGGGGGGCGGGGCGGACGGCCGCCGCCCGCTCACCTGCCGGGGCCAAGGGGCTGAGTCTGCGGTGGCGGACTGGCCGCCTCTACCCGCTCCTCGCAAGCCACCTGCGCCACCAGCTGCCGCAAAGGCGTCTCAACGGCAGGGATCGCAACCGCCGCCACCACAGCCGCCGCCGTCGCTACGCCGCTCCCGCGCGGCTCCCGCTCGGCGCCCGCTAGCACTGCGGCGGAACCATCTGCGCGCCGAGATGGGGGGGCAAGATAGCAATCCATCGATGTATGTGGCTCCCGCGCGGAGCTTTCAGAGATCTGGCACGCGCGTTCCCTTTTGACTAACAGCTGCATTCAGACGGAGAGAAAGACGGGTGCAAAGTAACAAAAAAGTTAGTGAAAATGCTTGAAATGTTTACGGCGCTCCCCTGCGGTTTTCGGCGTGGACCAGCCCGGCCCGCCCCTGCTGGCTGCTCTGAGTGTGTATTTGTATGTGTACCGTATGTAAAAGGCGGGGAGAGAGGAAACGATTGTTGTGGACCAGGTTTGGGGGCGGGTATCGCGGCCTCAAGCGCTTGGCTGCCTGTTAGAAGCTGGCAGTCTAAGCTACGCGTTTTTGCATCGTTTCCCAGAGTGAGGAGGATTTAATGCTGCTCTTGCGGGATTTGCATCATCCAGAAAAGAGGCGCTGTACAAAAGCCCATAGATAAAATTGGAGAATGAAGCCGATGCAGGCTTTGCAGGCTATGCAGCTTGTAGGCCTCTTGCAGCACCTTGAATGGGCCTTGCGGTCTGCTTTCCCTTGAGATTGTAATATGAGCCCCATTTCATTTCTCTTATATTTAAAACATCAACAAAGAAATTAAGAAAGATGCAATCCTAGTGGATTCAAAATGTAAAAAGTAGAAAACAGTGACAGGGAAAGGTACGTCTGCCAGATGGGATGTGGGTCTGGGCTCAAAATAAATTTTAACTAAATTTTAACTTTATTTCTCTAGTAGAATGATACCTGATGGGTGGTGTAATAGATTTTACTAAACCTCAAAGTTTAGTACTTTTATCAATTCAAGGAATTTTTAAAGTTATTTTATTTTTTGCTCCTTTAGCCAATGAAAAATTTTAATATGCAATAATATGCCCTGCTTTCTGATGTGAGTTAATATTTTAATATTTTTCTGTGTGAGCTAGATCACCAAAATTGTCTTTATCTATTTACATTCATCTAGATTCCCAATAAGTATGTAGTAAAAATAGTGTATTTTGGACATTAATAGAAATTAAATTGTATTTCTTCCTTCATTAAACCTCAAAACAGTACTGGCAGTGCTCAGTGTTGAGGATGCAGCCATAAACAAGCATAGACACTTTGAAAATAGGTTGAAAATATAAAAAGTAAAATAAATGTGTAGTATTGATACCAAAACAGTACTGCTTTACATAAGGGTAAAATATAATTGATAAATAAGGAAAAGCGTTATTGAATAACCAATAATTGAAAGGTTTTTGAGAGAAAGACAACCTACCTTTAAAAAGAAATGGAAGAGGGCAAGAGGTATAGCTCAGTGGTAGAGCATTTGCCTGGCATGCTCAAGGTCCTGGATTTAATCTCCAACACCAAAACAAAGAGTTAAAACAAAAACAACTACAAAAAAAAAAAAAAGGAATGGAAGAAGGCATTTCTAAAGTAAAATGACCTTCAAGGAGTCTTAAAAATTAAACCTCAGCATGACATTATCAGAGTATTCTACATGGGGCAAAAAGAAAAGTTGACTGCCAAGGGAAGGGGAATTGTTGGTGATGTCTTCAAGTACCTCATCCTGACATTAAGTTTGAGGTGTTGTATACCAGATAGCTGCCGTAGGTTGCAGGGTGAGAAAGCGGCAAATAAGTACCTAAGCACTAAAATAATTTAACCTTAAACAGTGAAATCGCCAACAGCAAGCACAAAACTGTGAAAATGTGTAATATTTTGCTGAATACAAATTTGCTTACAGTGTAAGAACTGAAGTATGACTAAGGGTTGCCTTATTGACCTCACTGGAACATATGTATTAGGTAGTTCATTCTTCTTGCATTTTGTATATAATTTGAAGTGATTGTGAGTATTGATTTTTGGGTTGCAAATGTTAATGAGTAATCCTATTTTCAAAAAAAATAAAAATAAAAGGTATTCTTACAAACTGGGCCTAATGGGGTGTACTTGTAATCCCTACTACTCCGGAGATTGAGGCAGGAGAATTACTGTAAGTTTGAGGTCAGCTTGGGGTACATAGTGATTTCAGGACCTGCGTACAGATAGAGGCCCAGTTTGGAATGAATGAAGGAATAAGTAAGTAAGTAAGTAGGTAAGAAAGTAAGTAAGTAAATAAATAAATAAACTAATACGCTATTCTTGGGGCTGGGGACATAGCTCAGCAGTTAGTGTGCTTACCTAGCAAGTATAAGGCCCTGGGTTCAAATTCCCAGCACCACATAAAGTGGACATGTGTTGCATGCCTGTAATCCCAGCATTCAGAGGCTGAGGCAGGAGGACTGCTGTGTGTGTTCGAGAGTAGACCAGGCTACATAGACCAGCCTGGACTACAGAATGAGACCTTACCTCAAAAAAAAAAAAAAATTATTCTCATTATGAAGAAGCTTGAAAAATCATAATACTAAGTGACCTGTTTTTGTGGAACAGATGACTATGATGAAGACAAAGAAAAGTCTGAGTAATTGCACAAGGGAGTAATTGTCAAATGGTGGTGGTAAATGATTCCCAGGAAAAGCGGCAGGAAGATGTACTGAGGAAAGCCTAGTACTGAGTGACTGAAACCCAGGCATCCTCAGCACCCTCTTAGTCCTTAACCCTGCACTGGCTCGGAATTCCTGCAAGGTTAGGCCTCCAACCCAGCTTTACCTGAAATTCAGTTAGTTCAGCTCTTCTCCAGTCCTGCACAGTCACAATCTGCATTTTAACAAGACCCCCCGTGATTCTTACGTATATTCAAGCTTGAAAAGCTGTTGTACTACTACAGATTATAGAAATTTTAAATCTCTGGGGAAGCCAGATATAGAAGAGATAAATTCTATTTAACTTTGAAAGGTAACTCTTTAGTCGTACTAACAGTAGCAACCAGAGGTGGTGGCCATTGTGAGAAAGATCCTCAGGAAATTAAAAATAGTGAGGAAAATGGAAGAGCACCTCTGGATTAGAGTTGAACCGTGTGTGATGCTTAGCATTCGCTGTTTGTAAATTTTGGATTTCGGTTTTCAATAGTCTGTAGAATATAGGTGATACCTTTTAAACCATAAATCAAGGTAAATTCACCCATAGTTTAAACCTTCAGAGAACAAAGCAGAGGACCCCTGGGAGCAACAGTTCTGGATCTAAGTAGGAGGCGGGGAAAGGTAGGAGAGGTGGGAGAGGAAGGAGAGGGGGAGAGAAGGGACAGAGGAGCAGGACAGGCACATCACACCCTCTCCAGAGCTTTCCTGAACTACCCAGGGCTGTGTTCCTGGCCAGCCTGTGCTTGATGCACCCTTGCCCTGTGGGTGGGAGCGGACAAAACACCTGGATGTGACATTCCCTCATGTTATGGAAGTATTACTCCATTTTACAGAGGGGAAAACAGTCTCACAGGAGTTAGGCACCTTGCCCAAGATAACATGTGGGATGAAGAGGTGGAGGCAATACTCCAGCTCTTCAGTTCCCAAGGCCACACCTTTTGGTGATTCCCACATGGCCTGTGGGTGCAGCTGGGAGGCTGCAAGGCTGCTGACAGAACGGCTTATAATTAGAAAAAGATGCTTGAAATAAAAGCCACCCAGCACTCTTATTCCAACTTCAAATTTCCTAACAGTCTCTTTCTCCTCCATCCACTTACTAGCTTGTCCCCACCACCAAGCCATTCTGTTTAACTCCTTCTGAACCTAAAAGACTTATCCCAAAAATCAAAAATCACACCTAATCTCATCTTTCAGTGGCATTTTTCCTCTTCTCCTCCTCCTCCTTCTTTTTGGCAATTCTGCAAATTGAGCACTGAACCTTCACTCCGAGGTACACTCACAGCTCCTTTTTATTGTTTATTTGAGACAGGGGTCTCAATTCTCCTGCCTCAGTCTCTCAAAGTGCTGGGATAACAGACCTGCCACCCTGGGCCAGCTCTTCAGTTTCTTTTCTCAGGTGCTATAGTTGTCATTGTATAGGTCCTTTACTTCCTAGATTAGTTTGATGCCTAAGCAATCTTTTTGAGGCTCCTTTGAATAGGATTGTTTTTCTGAAGTCTATGGTTTTTTTTTTGGTTTTTTTTGTTTTTGTTTTTGTTTTTGTTTTTGCTATACAGGAGTGCTGTTGAATTTTGTGTATAGATTTTGTAATCCGGAGCTTGACTGATCTTCTAACAATCTCTTTGTGGAGTTTTCGGATCTGCCCTTTAAAGAATCATGTCACCTACAAATGAGGGAGTTGGACTTCTTACTTTTCTATATGTATTTCCTTTTTTGAGTCAAGGTCTCACTCTATAACCCAGGCTGGTCTGAAACTCACTATGTAGCCCAGGCTAGTCTTAGACTTATGGCAATCCTTTTGCCTCAGTCTCCCAAGTGCTGGGATTATAGGCATGTACCATCACACCCAACTTTATGTGGTACTGGGGGATTGAATTTGGGGCCTTGTGCTTGCTAGGCTGTGCTATTTCTCTAGCCCTTACAGAAAATACAAAATAGTAGGAAAGATTTTTTTTAATTCTCATATCCCAAAATCACCATTAAAATGTTCATAAATTGGGTCTGGCGCACGTCTGTAATCCCAGCACTTGGGAGGCTGAGGCAGGTGGGTTGTCCTGAGTCCAAGGCCAGCCTGGGCTACAGAGTGCGACTCTGTCTCAAAAACAAAAGAAAAAAATGAAAAAAAATGTAGAAAATGGGTTGGTGATGTAGCTCGGTATAGAAGCCCTGAGTTCAATCTTTAGTACTAAAGAAAAAGAAAGAAAAAAGGCATTGGTGCACACTGTTACCTATACTACCGTTTGTTTGTATTTGAACATTTTTTAAAGAGAAATTAATGTCTCCTTTTTTGCTCAGGACTTCATTCACTATACCACTTTACATTGAGTTGTCATGTCATCTTTAGTCTCTTCTGGTCTGTATTAGTTTGGGTTCTTAGAAAAGGCAGAACTGACAGAGGTTATAACAGGAAGGATGTATTTGGAAGGCTTACAAGTCTGAGGACAGAGATAGTCCAAGATGGCGACCTGCACATGCAAGATCTGGAGGGTCTGATGGCTGCTCAGCCATGAGGTACAACACCCATCCAGGACTGCAGGACAGCTGGTGAAAGACTGCTACAGATCTCGGTTGTTTGAAGAACTATGGGGAATACCAGAGACTGAAGATGGGTGACTAAAGATTGGTGACAGGCAGACAGGCACAAGTTGATACTGGAATGAATCTGTGATGAAGATCTGCAGTGTGCAGCAAGTCAGCGTCTATGGCGTCCATAGACAACTGCGAAGACCAGAGCTTTCCCAGAGGAAGAAGCTGTAACAATCTTTCTTCTTTCTTCCTTTTATACAGTTGGAGTCCCCAGTTGGGCCTTGGTGTTCTTCCCTCCTTTCCTGGCCCACCAATCACTCACACTCTAACCTAAGCTGGTTCCTAACTGCCTAAACCCAAATTCAGGTGTGGTTCCTAATTGCCTCAATTAGGACATTGCCTCAAATTGACATAATCTCTCCAGTGGTCACATGGTCTGTGACCCCACCTGCCACCTTCTTTTTTGTTCATGATGGCAGCAGCCTTGAAGCATTCTAGACAGGTAAGCTGTAGAATATTCTCTAACCTGAGTTTGTCTAATGTTTGCCTTGTGATTATTCTGGTCATATGGGATTTTAGAAGGAGCACACAAGGGGAAGTTTATGTCACATCATAGGCACCTGTTACCAACTGTTACCATTGCTAATGTAAACCTTCGTCCTGTCCTGTAGTTCAGGTGAGGTCTGTTAAATTTCTCCACTTTAAAGCTGTCTGGGAGGCTGAGACAGAAGGACCACAAATGTGAAGCCAGCCAGGGCAACTTAGCAAGAACCTGTCTCCCAAAATATTTAAAAATAAAAAAGAAGATGTCAGTGGTAAAGCATCCATGAGCGTGATCCTAATACTGGAAAAAGAAAGTTGCTAGTGTTTTTCCTTTTGCTAATTATTCTTATAGGAAACAATTTACTAAGTGAAGCCTTCTCCCAACGGAGTAGAAATTGGAGTACACATGTAAATTAAGCTCTGCCTCCTGAGTAGGGGATTATCTGTGGATATAATTTGGATTCTCATGTGAGGAAGATTTGTTCTTCTCTCCTACTTGTGAATATTATTCTAATGACTGTAAATACTGGCTACACAATAGTTTCCTTAAATGTTCTTCAAATGTTACATGTTCTGGTGGTTTACAGGTTTTTTTTTTACATAATTTCAATGTTTTGTAATTTACAATCGTATGATGATTTTTAAACCTACATTTTTGTTATGTTTTAAGATATACTGGACTTGACCCCTAACACAATGAGTGAATGAATGGATGAATGAATGAATCTCAGTGTCTCTTGAGTTACCTGTATAGGCTTACATATGTTATGTGACCTAAAACTCCTTTTTCTCCAATATTTCATACTGGGATCTTTGTGCTATGGTCTTACTCCAGGCAGTACTCTAGCACCATTCTACCCAGTAGAAGTCGCCTTCTTGACCTGTTTTTGTAGTGAGTTTTCCCCTGCCATTTCACCTGGCTCATTTGTCCTTGTGTGGCCTCACTGGATGCCAGTTGACAATGGTCTTCGCCTTCTTTTGCTCCTATAATTCACCGTACCAAACATTTTAAGTGGGGAGGAGTATATTATTCCCAGCCTCATAGGCATTCAAAATACACAAGCATCTATAAAATCAAGAGAGGCAGTAAAACATAGAAACACAGAACGAGAAATAAACATCTCTTAGGCTTCATAGAAAGAAATGAATTCTTCCTATGAGTCCATTAATTATCTTTTCCAATGAATCACATTGTAAAAATCTTCCAAATTTTCATATTTCCCTAGTATTATAAATAAGATGTAAGCTTACAAAATTGTTTTCTTCAGGACACAGGATTCAAACAGCATTTTATAAACAGTATTGAAATAGCTGTATAGCATTGTAAAATAAGATATAATGATTGAAAAATACATAAAAATAGAAGAAAACATTGATAAAAATATAAATCCAGAGCTAAGAAAACTAAGCTGTAATTTTATTTTGATTGACTGTATTTGGAAATTTTGTTTTTGATTTTCCAGTGTTTTGGTGACATGGGATTCTGGAATTCAGAATTATTCAGTGTAGCATGTATTCATTCAAATTTACTTTTCTCATCATAAAATTCATAATTTAAGAGTGTAAGCAACACACTGATAGTGATTTTAGAGCAGCTTCTTCTTCTTCTTTCTAGGCAGGGTCTCACTCTGCAGTCCAGGCTGGTCCTGAACTTACTGTTGAGCCCAGGCTGGCCTGGCCTCACAGCAATCATCCTGGCTCAGCCTCCCCAGTGCTGGAATTACAGATGTGTGCCACCACATCTGGTTTATATGGTGTTGGGGAATTGAACTCAGGTACTTAGTGCTTACCTAAGCACTTGGTAGGCAAGAGCTTTAACCGTTGAGCCATTCCTCCAACCCCAACATTTTCTTCTTTTTCAACCATCATGACTGATGTATGTCAGGTGAGTCTTTTGATTACTATGCTGAATTATAGAATTTTATTTTTTTGGTGCCATTGTATGTCTCCTCTTTGTATAAGATTGAATGTCATAATTTATTTATTATAATTTCACATTAGTGCATATGGATTGGAAGGGGAAATACGGCCATGTTCATGAAGTTCAAGTGTCAATTAACACATAAATACAATGCTAGTTGTAGGCACAGGGCAGGCAAATGAACGTCAAGGTTATATAGCAGCAAAGCAGAGAAGCTATCATGTTTTGTCGACATTTTAGGTAAAGGGAAATTAAGATTTAGAGTTAGTTCTGAAGATACAAAATTTACCTTTGTGTTTGGTCTCATGTTTTTAGTTTAGCTTGAGATTGATCATGCTCGCAAGTTCAGTTATCTTCTTACCTGCTTCTACTCTGTCTGGTTACAGTAAAATAAAAAGAGGAGGAGAGGTGTGCCACATGTTTGTTTTCTGCTCCTGTTTACCGTGATAGTTTTGGCAGAATTTTTTTCTATTTCAACGTGCTTTACCAAAGCTTGGGTAGCTGCATTAATAAGTACTTTAAAAACCATTGATTGGTAAATGGGACCCAGTGGGGTGGCATAAGCTTATAATCCTAGCACTCTGGGAGGCAGAGGCAGGAGGGTTGCAAGTTTGAGCCCCCTTACGGACTTTCAAGACCCAGTCTCAAATCAAAAATAATGACAATGTCGGGAGCAGCTGGGTTGTGGAGGCCTTGGATCATCACCAGTACCCTGGAAAAGTGGTGGAGTATACATGATACGGTTTTCCGTTTTATCTACTTTAGGTGTGCAGCTCAGTGGCATCCAGTACATTCATAGTGTTGGGCAACTGCTGCCATTCTGTCTCTGAACATTTTCATCATCATAAAAAAAAAAAAAAAAGATCCTCTTCTAACTTACTAGAAGGAGAGTAAGGTCACTGGAATATAGAAGAATCGGAGGAAAAAAAGACTCTTATCTGTTATTCATGTCCCTAATGGAAAAAAGAGTGAGCAAGAGAATCTTATCATAGTCAACAGTTACCTGCGAAATACCATGTAGAGAACAACTTAAAGAACACTTGTTTTAGGGGCAACCCATGTTTCCAGATCCCCCTTCTGATTAGTAGAAGCTTTATCCTCTTTTCCTCTTCTCCCCCCAATAAGGTGTTCTCTTCATAACCAAAAACAAAACAAAAAAAACCAAATCAAAACAAAACAAAAACCTTGTTTTAGTTGCTGCTGGGACAAAATAGCCAACATCCATGATTTAAGGGAGGAGCGATGTATGTTAGCTCTGAGTTTCAGAAGGTCTCTAGGGGTCCATTCATAGGCAGCTGGGAAGGGTGGATGCGCACTGCAGAGGCGGGACAGCTGCTCACAGCATTGTAGACAGAAGCCAAATAGCAGCAGCAAGCCGAGGTCTGGAAGCTCAGCAAAGCTGGGACTTTCCAGAGAAGAAGCTGCAACAGTATTTCCTCTTTTTTCCTCTTATTTCCTGCAAGCTGCCAGTTGGACTCCCTAAGCCAGGGCTGGTGTTCTTTTTCACTTCCCGGCCCACAAAGTCAGTAAGGAACACCAGAAGGCTCTGCTCTGAGCAACAGCCCCCGCCACTGTCAGTAAGTTGACACAATCTTTCCAAGTCATACCCCAGGCACCTGCCCCTTTCATCCAGGCCTCACTTCCCAGGAACACATACATAGCTCCACATTTATCCTGTTGCATCCCTATACATGAGGCTTTTGCAGACACTCCTGGTCCAAACCATAGCAATTTTGTAACAGTGTTAATGAATACTGCTCCTCGCTGTAGCGTGTGGCTTTAATCCCCAGGGGTAACGGTTGGGTCTGGTAGGCTACATTGGGGTTCTTACATTTTAAAAAAAATGCCTGTAGTCCCAAACTAAAAGTATAAACAGGTTGCACTTGCCCATTCTTAAGGACAAAGAGGCAATGAAAGCTTTTCCCTAGAATTGAGAAGAGCATCAAGAGCATGAAGCTAAGAAAAAGAGTGATGTGGAAAGGCAGCCTGTTTGAAGGCATAACAGGTCTCAGACATGTACACATTCCTTTCCTTCTTCTTCTTCTTCTTCTTCTTCTTCTTCTTCTTCTTCTTCTTCTTCGAGAAAGGGTCTCACTCTGTATGCCAGGCTGTTCCTTAACTCACTATGTAGCCCAAGATAGCTTTGGACTCATGGCAATCCTCTGCTGCGGCCTCCCCAGTGCTGGCATTATAGGCATGTGCCACCATGCCCAGCACATGTGGTGGTGGGAATTGAACTCAGGGCCTTGTGCTTGCTAGGCAAGGACTGTAACCACTTTGCCATTCTTCCACCCTACTCCTATCTTCTTAGTCCTGAAGATTCAGACGTCACTCTCAATCTTGGTTTTTCTAGACTGGGCAGTATATGTTCCCCTTCAAGAAGCCAATCATATAGATCATCTCTGACTATTTAGAAGCATTGCCTATCCTATTTCATGAGATTCCTGGGTGAGACAATCTCTGGCCATTAATCTAATTTTAGTATTTTCTGAACAATGGCACGTAGCATTATCCTTGCTTTTCAAGCCTTGTAGAACCATAGAGCACAGAGCTTTGCCTATAGAAGAAAGCAGTTCATGAGTTCTTTTCAGTTTAATTCAAATAAAAGCCTAGTTTTTTTTTCCTTATTAAATCAAATTAGTTAATTGTTTTTTTCTTAGAAGGGAAATTTGTGGGCAAAAATGCACCATGGGCGATACAAGGCTTATCCTGAAATCAGGCATCAATTTTACTAGGATAACATATCTCTGTCCAATCTGCTGGCAGAGCCAGTTTTTGTCACTACCTATTAGGTACTGGGGATGGAGCACAGGGCCTTCACACTAAGCTATATCCTTAGCCCATTTTGATTTTTGAGACGAGATCTCACTAAATTGCCTAATTAGGCTAAGCTCAAATTTGTGATCCTCCTGCCTCAGCCTCCCAGAGTGCTGGATTTATACACCTGTACCACTAAGCCTGGCTTGTATCACAAATTTAATACTAGGCACAAGGGGACAATCAATGATGTTTTTTGGTGATAAAAACCCTATGGAGTTGTCTGATTATAAGGCTATATTTTGCAACATTACATGTCATCTAATGTCAAGAAATGATATTTTGATAAGGATACTACCAAGTGGCTCTACGGTAAAGAATTTTAGGGTTAAGGCTACTAGTGTGACTTTCTTGTAAAATCTTTACAAATTAGATTTAAAAATCTATTTTAAAATTCCTTCCAAGCTCTATTTCTATGATTAATTTGCCAAACTGCAAAGTCTAAGAGCAGAGTGTTCCATAAAACTATCCAAACTTTAGGTACCAGTCATAAATTTGGATGTCCTCAGAGTGACCCTTGTTTATGAACGGTCTGTTACAAATTTGAGGATTCCTAGCACTACCTGTGAGTCTGGTAATTCACTTGAAAGACTCACAAAACTTATCGAAAATGCTATACTAACTCTTATTATAGTTTTATCATTCAAAAATATACAAATGAGAACCAGCCAAAAGAAGAGATGGATAAAGTTTGATAGGCATCCAAGTGCATATCTCCAGTTGTCTTCAGGGATGTGCTGCCACCCAGCATCAAAGTGTGAAAATAATCAGAGAATTGCCCTCCAAGGAAGATCACTTGGGCAGTTTTTATTGAGGCTATATTACATACATGCATGATTGATTGAATCATTGCCCAAGAGACTGAACTCAGTGGCCAGCCCCATCTTCTCCCCAGAGGCCGTATTGATATCATGTGGCTCAAAGCTCCAACCCTCTAATTACATAATTGTTCTTCCGGTTATGACCAGCCCCAGCTGAATCACTTCATTGGCAGAAACTATCAGGTTGGTTTGAGGAGCCCACCATGAATGACAAAAACACTATTATTACTTGGAAAATTCTAAGGATTTAGAGATTGCCTCCCAGATCCTAGGGACAAAGGCTGGCCAAATTCTTATTACAAAGTTCCTGAATATTGTCTCTTTTGATGGAAATACGATAAGGGCCTTTATATTTCTAGCTTTCTGGCCTGCTGTGCTGTCAAGAAGTTACTTAGGGATTGAATCCAATCATCCAGGAAACCACTGATTTATTATAAAAACCAGTGTACTTAAGAGAGAAAAATGTAAGCAGCCAATTGGAAAGAGACTGTAAATCCTTGGTTTGAGTTTGTGTTTTAACCAAATCACTAGCAAATTGTGGCCAAGTACCGAACTTTTACAAAGGAATGTTTAAGGATGTGAAAAGCATTTATTAAGAATAAGGACCTTATAGATATCAGAGTTAATACAGAATCTTTAAGTAACCAAGAAGAAAGAAATTGCTTGGAAAATGAAGAATAAAAGTAGGTTGATTTTAACAAGACTGTCTGCAACTCTAGTCACCTACACAAGATCCAGTTCCAGGAGTCTTAGATTGAAGTCGCCTTCTTTATGTAGTCATCTTCTTGATCTGAACATCGGAGGTGGAAACTATTTCCTCCTGGTCTTGTGGTTTTTGGTCCATAGAGTTTTCCAGTAATTTAAGGATGACTAACTCTCTTTACTTGAGAAAAATGATTCTAAGCACCAACACCCTAGAGTTTTGCTGTACTGTTAGCATTTATAATTATTGAAACAAATTCTTCTCACCAAGATGCAAGGATTATTTTTCTCTGAGGTCTTCTCTTCAAGATGAAAAATTCCAGAACATTTTATGAATAGAAGATTTTAGAAGAACTCTTTTTCCCTTCTTTATTTATTTATTTTTGAGACAGGATCTCACTCTATAGTCCAGGTTGGTCTTGAACTTACTGTGTAGCTCAGGCTGACCTGAAACTCGTGGTAATCTTCCTGAGTCAGGCTCCTAACTGCAGGTATTACAGGTGTGCACAATCATGCCTGACTAATTTTTATGTGGTGCTGGGGAATTGAAATCAGGCCCTTGTACATGCTATGCAAGTGCTCTGAGCACTGAGCTATATGCCCCAGCCATCTTCTTCTTTTTTTTTTTTTTGTGGTACTGGGAACTAAGTCCCAGTCCTTTATACTTAGCTACATCCCTGGTCCATTTTTATTTTTAGAGATGGGGACTCACAAAGTCACTGGGTTGCCCAGGCTGGACTTGAACTTGCAATCTTCCTTCTCAGTCTCCCAGAGTGCTAGGATTACAGACCTTCACCAACACCAGGCCCTGTTTAGAAGAACTTTCTTGAAGTGTAACATAAATTAATATATAAGGTAGGCAGGAGGCCTTTGTAGGTAAGTGAATGTAACTTGAGACCACCATGCCCAGTGAGGTGAGTCAGAAGGAAAAGGTTAAATATCAAATGGTTTCTCTAGTAAGAGAAACCAAGATCACAATTATTTCATAGAACTAATTGAGGGGAATATTGGGAATTGAAGGGGAGAGGGAAGGAGTGGAAGGGCTGAAAAGGGGGAGGGGAAGGTTTTGTAATTTTGCATGATACACACACACACACACACACTACTCAAGATCAATGTAAACATTATGTATTTCATCTATGCATATCAATAAAATGGGAAAAAAGAGATTAATATATAACAATATAGTTAATGATTATCCTCAGAGTATGTAAGAACAGGAGTCTCCAAGGCTTTATGATTTATACCCCAAGGTATAATAGTACAATGGTCCCTGATTGTAATTTACCTTGAAATTAAATCTTCAAGATAATTATTGTACCAGTTGTTGTATTTGGACAAGAGTATATATTTAAGATGTAACTCATTGGTCACTCAGGAAACAAACCATATTAGTTTTTTTGGTTTTTTACTCTTTTTTTGAGAGGGTTTTACTGTGTTGTTTAGGCTAGTCTTGAACTGATCTTCAGCAACTAGTATCTGCCTGATGAGTCGATGATTACACAGGCTTGCCTTGGAACCTGGCCACATCAGGGAAACTTAATTGTGGGTTTTGTTATTGTTGTTTTGTTTGCTATTTTTTTTGTTTTGTTTTGAGACAGGGTTTGCTTCTGTAGTCCAGGCTGATCCTGGTCTCACACATGTGGTAATCATCCTGCCTCAGCCTCCTGAGTGCTGGGATTACAGGTGTGTATTGCCACACCTGGCTTATGTGAGGCCGGGGAATAGAAATCAGGGTCTTCAACTTGCTAGGAGAGCATTCTAACCACTGAGATATGATCCAAGCCCCAGTGAAATTTTAATATAGAAATCATGAATTTGTTGGAGGTAGATAAATACTGAAAGGGGTAAACGAGGATGCTGGGAGTCAAGAAGTAGCAGGTTCAGAAAAAAATAGCTTCTATCTCTATGTTAAGAAAGAATGAAGAATAAAGGAATTAAGGATAAAGCACAGAATTTCTCTTACCTCTCTACCCCAAGGCTCAGGTCTCCTACAAGAGAACATGCCTACTACATAATACACTTACTACACACACACAGGCTTTCAGCCAGTGGTGAAGAACTTGCTTGAGGGGTTTATAGCCATGGTTCTCCATTTTCAGGGGGAAGAGGCAAGCTGGTTTAGTCTGTAAAAGCAGCCAGCAGATGTAGGTGGGCTGGGCCTGGTCTAAAGTAACCTCAAGAGGAGTGAACAAGTCCTAAAGGCACAGCTGGAGCTCCCATCTTGGGTTCTGGACTTGAAGGATTAAAATAGAAGGCTGGGCCCAAAAGAGCCATCTCTCAGCTGCTGAGCCACACTGCATCACTGCAGGGCCTTCTGAGGATGAACCATAACGTTTCATTAGCTAGCAAAAAAAAAAAAAAAAAAAAAAAAAAAAAAAAAAAAAAAAAAAAAAAAAAAAAAAAAAAAAAAAAAAAAAAAAAAAAAAAAAAAAAAAAAAAAAAAAAAAAAAAAAAAAAAAAGAAAGAAAGATTGGGGTCCAATGCTAGTGTCCTAATTCAGAGCAGAGAAGTGTTAATTTGCACCCAACCAATAAAATTAAATCAATAGCTGATACATAAAAAGTTCATAGTCATCAAAGGATATTAGTAATATTTGTCAGTCTAAATCTCATAGAGTTCTTGATGGTTTTAAATTAATTAAAATTTGTAGAATGTCAAACATGCCCAATTATTTCTATTTCTTCTATAAATTGAGAAGTATCTGGCTGTTCCAGTGAAATCAAAGAATGTTTTGAAATATGAGAAATCTTAAAGCTGGCGTAATGGCTCAGGGGTCAAGCACTAAGTACCTGAGTTGATTCCCCAGCACCACATGTGGTGGTGCAAGTTTATAATCCCAGCACTCGGGAGGCTGGGTCCAAGGCCAGCCTGGGCTCCATAGTGACTTCAAGACCAGCCTCGGCTACAAAGAAAGACCCTGGCTCAAAAAAACCCAAAAACCCAAAAACAAAAAACAAAAAACTTAGCAGTCTAATAAGTCAGAATTTGAGCCTGAATTTGGGGCAGACATAATTGTGAAGAATTGTCAGAAGAGATAAGATGAAACATAAATTAAGTGGGTGTGGTGGCACAGGCCTATAATCCCAGACCTCTGGGAGGCTGAGGCAGGAGGACTGCAAGTTCTAGTCCAGCAACTTAGTGAGATTCTTCCTCAAAATCAAAAATAAAAATGGCCTGGGGATGTAGTTTAGTGTAAAGGTTTGATTCCCCATACCTCCACCATTAAAAAAAGATAACACATGAATCATTTTATTCAAAGGCAAGAAACATTTATCTGTGATAAGTAGAACACATGATAGGAAATAATAATGATTATTAGTAATTCAGCTTCTTAAACCTGTGTGTGTGTTTATGTGTATAGTAAAGGGAATTGAACAGCAGGACTCGTGTACTGCTAGCTAGATAAGAACTCTACCATTGAACAACACCCCCAGTCCGTCCGGCCTGTTTATTTGCACTGAATATTGAGCCTTGAGCCTTCACCCTCATGTGCAGCCCTGGCCCATTTTGATTTTTTATCTTTGTGACAGAGTTTTGCTAAGTTGCCAAGATGGGGTGGTGAGCTTGAACTTGCAATGCTTCTGCCTCAGCCTCCCAGAGTCCTGGTATTCCAGGCCTGCAACGTCAGGCCTGGTTCCCTGCAGCCTCTTAATTTTTTTCTTCCAAAATGATTCAGAAGCATGCCAGAAGCCTAGCGAGTTAACAGAGTATTTGGGGAGTTGAAAAAAAGAATTCCCATTGATCTGACCTAGGTTAACCAGGAAGAAAGTATAGATTCTAATTTTTATTTCCATCCATATTACAGCTTATAGTAAATGATATATAAAGCATCATATTTATCCTTTACCATCTTTTTTATTTTAAACTTTTTGAATTTATATAGCTTATTTGTATAGTAAGATACCAATCTAAATAGTAGATGATTAAAGTCTTCCATATATAACTTTAATATAATTTATCAGCATATTGCAGTATAACTTTATAAGTACATTAAATGTAACAATATGTTATCAACTGAACTTTTGCATTGTTACAATTTCATTGAACTAGTATAATTTTATATTTCCATTTTTTTTTGAGGTTGAGTATTGGATCTAGGACTTTTGTACTGAGCTATATCCCCAACCCTTTTAAAAAATTTTTAGACAAGGTCTTACTAAGTTGCCATGGCTGGGGCTGGAGGAATGGCACAGCAGTTAAAGTGCCTGCCTAGCAATTCCCCACCACCACATAAGTTGGGTATGGTTGCACATGCCTGTAATCCCACCACTAGAAAGTCTGAGGCGGGAGGATTGCTATGAGTCCAAGTCCAGCCTGGGCTCCATTGTGAGTTCAGGATCACCCTGGGCTATAGAGCCAGACACAGTCTCAAAAAGAAAAAAATAACTAAATAAAAAAATTAAAAACTAAGTTGCCCAGGCTGAGTTTATTTAAACTTGTGATCTTTTTGCCTCCACCTCTCAGAGTACTGCAAACAAAGGCCTATGGCACCAGACTAGGTTTAGATTAGTAATCTTTAACCAACAATGGAAGTAATAATTTAGTGGTCTCATAAAAATAATGTAGAAAGTAAAAATTTTTAATGAGAAACTAAATCCAAGTTATATCTTTTATTAAATAATATATTGTGCTAACATTTTTATTTTGTGATAAAGTATAGAAGAGGGCATAAATTTGCTTTTAAGCTAAAATTACATTATGATAATATATCCAAGGAATTACCTATTTATCAGTATGTGAATTTTTCAGATTTTAAAGAAGCCTCAGTATATATGTATAGTTTTCTATATGTCTCTTGAACTTATGTGAAAAGATTTTTACTCTTCATTTCTCCCATGTTTTCTCTTTCTTTCTTTCTTTCTTTCTTTCTTTTTTTTGAGACAGGGTCTTGTTCTGTAGTCTGGGCTACTTAGTTTTAAAATTATTTTTTAATTTTTTAAGGCCCTGGTTCAATTCCCCAGCACCACATAAGTGGGGCATGGTGGTGCCTGCCACCATGTAATCCCAGCACTCGGGAGACTGAGATAGGAGGATTGCCATGAGTCCAAGGCCAGCCTGGGCTCCATCCTGAGTTCAGGACCAGCCTGGGCTGCAGAGTGAGACCCTGTCTCAGGATAAATAAATAAATATCAAAATAAACGTGAAGCCACTTAGCAGAGAGCATGGACATATTATATGCTTAATGTTATCTAGATTCAAATCTTTTTTCTAACCTAAGACTTTTTATATAATCCCATGCCTATATTTTATTGAATTTATTACCACATATTTGCATTTTCTGTTGCTAATGTGAATAGGAGGGAAGATTTATTGTTAAAGGCAAGGAGGGCAAGGCAGGTTAAGAAGGTGATTAGGAGCCATTTACTGACAGCTAGAAATTTGAGTTTTATCCTGTAAGTAGTGAGTAGCCACTAGAAGAATTAATTAAGGCAGTAACATAATCAGAGTTTTGCTTCAGAAAAATCATTTCTATTGTAGAGTAGGGAGGAACAAAGGACCAGAGCTAATGAGAGCAACAATTATGCCAACGTCTTTCAATTACAAAAATTGATACTGAGGCTGAATCAGGAAGATTGCAAGTTTGAGCCCAGCCTGAGAAATTTAGGAATTTAGTGAGATCTTCCCTCAACATCTAAAATTAAAAAAAAAAAAAAAATAGGCTGAGGATATAGCTCAGGGAGAAAGTTCTAGGTTCAATCCTTCTACCACAAAAACAAACCCAACACACAGACAGACAGACACACACACACACACACACACACACACACACACACACACACACACACCGACACACCAGATACCAAAATAACATAATAATAGAGCATCTGGTGTTTGAACCTTTTGGGTAGGTTACAGAAGGGTCGAAAAGATGGGGCTCATTTAGAGCTTAAGCCCTCAGGCTCACACATGTACCATGAGACACCACTCCTCACTGTCATATAGAAGCACATGTGCCCCACGCCTGCTTTTGATTTTTATGCTTTTTGATCCTTTCCTTTGACCTAGATCATATTTTCCAGTTGCACAGAAGGACTTGCGGTACTGATTACAAGTGTCTGGATAGAAGCAGTAGGCATGGCACAGGTTAACAAGCGCAGCTTCTTAGTAGGCACAGGGGTAAGATGAGGAGAGAGGGCTGAGCATGCTCAACGGTGGAGTGCTTGCCCAACATGCAGACCCTAGGTTTGATCCTCAGCCACAAAGAGGGGGCTGGGGGAAGAGCAAGCAGATAGGCATAGAAAAAGGGCAGGATTCTTCAATGTAGGAATTCAGAGCTTTAGAGCAAAGAAGGAAGATTCTCAAAGTTTTTCTTGCCTGGATGGATATCTAGGAGATTAGAAGTTTGATTATTTTATTTTATTATTATTATTATTTTGGAGACAGGGTCTCACTCTGTAGCCCAGGCTGGCCTCAAATTCACAGTAATCCTACTGCCTCAGCCTCCCAAGTGCTGAGATATAGATATGGGCCACCATGCCCAGCAAATGTGGTACTAGGGAACTGAACTCAGGTTCTTGTGCTTGCTAGGCAAGCACTCTAACCACTGTTCTAGTTCTCCTTTCCCGATTAGAAATTTTAGAAACAAACAGGATAGTTTGGGGCACTCCCATGATAAGTTGAGAGAGTTTTTTAGATATTTTTGAATTAAATACCATCAGACATTAAAATAGCTTTGTTTAAATAGAAGCTAAAATTTTAAAATCAGAGCTCAGAGAAGGACAGGGGTGTTTATTAAGAAATGAATTTTAAGATCTAGAGTTTATAGATGCAGGAATGATATCATCTGGGAAGCTTATCTAGAACCAATTGACAGTCCAGAGCAGGAAGTGAGAGAAGATCATGTTGGTGAGGGTGGGCAAGGAGAGAATAACAATTCCTTGTAGCTGCAAAATGGTCAGGGGCGCAGAAAAGGAGTGTAGACTGCCACCAGTGTTGGACAGAAATCTGAGAAGGGTCAACAAGTCACCAGAGTCAAGGAGTCTGGGATTTGACAATGCTAGCCCTATGATGTTGGTGTGGTGGAAATTGATGTAACTGTATCTTAGAGGAATCAATAGAAGAGAGGAGCTTGAAGTGACAGGCCACCAGGGAAGAGGACCATCCCTTTCTGCAGCTCTTCTTAAACTGTGTGTTAATGAGACCGAAAATCAGCATACAGTTTGGAAATGATCTGACTTAGTGTGTAATTATCATATTTTATATCATATCATTAGCTTGGTTTCTTGATAAACTTGTAACTCTGACCTGGGCTCTGCATATTTTTCCAGCGAGGCCCCTCACTCACCATCCCTTACACCCAGAGCTTTTTCCAGATTTTCAAATGCTTCTTGCTGTTTATGCTGGCATTTGGACCTCTTATGTCTTCCTTCCAAATTCCTGTTAGTTTGATGAGTCTATAACTACCTTTCCAAACTAAACTGACATGTTCTTTAGAAATCTTTTTCATGTGCTTGGGGTTGATATGAACATTTTGTCTCTCAGATAACCACTGCACATGTGTTACATGCTCTGTATTGATATCACCTAGTTCCATAATACAGTGTCTATAATCTAGAAATGCTAAAGGATCAAATAAAGATAGCAAGTCTTAGCGTTGCATATTTTTTACTAAAAGTGTATAACGTAGTACCTTTGGTGTTTGTTTTTTGCCATTTAATGCTTTTGTGATGTTAAAACATAAATCTTTTAAATTCTAAGGTGCAAAATAAAAGTTCTAATCTTATTGGTCGGTTGTAATTTTCTATTTCATTTACAAATGCTGGTTTGTGCTTTTTTTTTTTTTTTTGCTTTGCTTAAGCTTTTCCTTTTAAAGCAATTATCTTCTTTCCAGCTACATCATTAGGAAACTGAGACGATCTCCTTTTAAAATCTACGTGACTAAAACCAATTATGATTTCAGCGCTTCAAGAATCAAGGAGGTTTTAATCTCAATTATATTTGCATCATGACCGTTGGTTTTCCCGGGGCGCGAGGCGAGAAGCTGTGAAAGGCGACTCCTGAACCTGGTTTCAGGCTGATTACAATCAACTAGGCACGACTTCCGCACAAAAGGTTCGTTTTGTATTAAACACCTTTCGGTGGGGGTAGACTGGTGGTGGCGAAGATAAAGATCCCTAATCCAAAACCCGCCAATTTGCATTGTTCTTCGGGGAATAGGCTTTCAAACGCCCAGGAACAAAAGAGGATTTGTTTTTCCAATCTCTTCAGGCGGCAGCAGCGTGTGAAGCAGCAACGAGAGAAACCAAAGTACTGAGTAAATAAATTATCGAGAGAGAAAGACGCGTGTTTGTGTGTGTAAGAGCAAGGGAGTGGTAGCAGGGTAGAGAAGAAAACGAGAAGCGCAAAGCGGGGTCCAAGAACACACGCGATGGCCCAAAGGCCTTAGAAATGTCGATGTGTTCGCGTTCACGTGAAAGACGCCAGAACAAGCACCAGCGCATTCGTTCTTCCCACCGTTTGGCGACCCGAGCTGGGTTAATAGGAGCACTGGAGGAGGAGATGGCCCCTGACCCGGTGCGAATCGGTCCTGAGGGCAGCAGGCGCCGAGACCCGGGGGTGTCTCTCCGGGGCCTGGAGTCGGCACAAGGGCCCGGGGGCTTGTGCGAGGGAGCGGGAGGCAGGTTCTTTGCAGAACCTGCGCGCAGCTGCGACGCGAGGTTTTCATTCAGCAGGCGGGGAGAAGGCGCAGCAGGTACGAAGCTGCGTTCTCCGCTCGCTCCGAGGATTCTCAGGGTCACGCAGACACCGCGCGGCGCGGACGTGGCCCGCCCCACGGGGAGGGCGCCGCGGCCGGCCGACCCGCGCCGCGCCACAGCGCATGCGCCGGCTCGCTCCCGGCGGCGCGCGGCTTCGCGGGCGAGCTCTTCCAATCAGCTCCCGGCGTTCCGCAGCGAGGGCAGGGGGCGGGGCGGGTGCCGAAAGTCTGCGCACGGCCGGGCCCCGTCGCGTCCTCCTGACCTCTGGAGGGGCGGTTGTCAACCTCGCCCCCGTAGGGCCGTTCTTTCCCCGTCCCCCCTTGCCCCTCTGCCCCGAGTCATAGAGGCCACCGTGTTCGGACACTTTTTATTCCCCCGGGATTTGCCTGGGCCCCCGCCTTGCCCGTGGCGCGTGCTTCCCCGAGGGCCTTGGGGTGCACTCTGGACCACGCGAGGCCCAAGAGGTAACTGCGGTAACCGTGGGCAGCCAGGGAGGCGTGAAGGGGAGCAGTCGGGGCCGCAGGACGGCTCGGAGCGCCGGTCGTCGGGCTGTGGCGGCCGCGGGCGGCGTCGCTCCTGGGGACCCGCCGCCAGCCGCCTGGCTGTCTCCGCCCAGTGGCCGGACGACCTGCGAGCATCCTAGCCGGAGCGGCTGCCGCTGCCCGCCAGCTAACTGGCTGGGGACCGAGGGCCCGGGCTCGGCTTAAACCTGTTAAACCTGCTCAGTTTTTAGCTCCTGCTGCGTGGCTCCTTACCTCCCTTGAGTCCTAAGCCCCTCGAGGACAAGGGCTGCAATTATTTGTCGTGCCGGCCACACACCAGGGCGCCCTGCTGATGTGCGCTAAGCCTCCGAGGAGTAAGTTGCGCTAGGCTGGCTTCGGCAGCTTCCCCTGCCCTGCAGGGTTCTCAGAGTAAGTCCGTGTGAGTTTCTCTCAAGCTGGGCGTTTTCTACAGAAGTGACGCCTCTTCTTGAACATTTTTTCCATTATGATATTTACTGTATGCAAATACTTAACTTCATTATGGTATCCGACTAAAACCTTACACTTCCGCGAAAAGGCCTTACTTAGCATTTTGTCACTTGCTTTAACATTTGGTGCCTAGTGACAACAAAACTGCCGAAGCCGGAAACTCGGTTTCACTTGAAACGCAGAGGAAACGGGCGTTGCAGCCTGCTAGAAGGGAAAGTCTCGGTCTAGAGCTTTCTCATTGGTCCTGGCGTCGCCGCTGGTGAACTGTAAGACCTCGGTGAATCTCACCTGACGCCTCTTGTTTTAGGTTTCATGTATGTCACATGAACTTGGTCTTTAATCATAAAAGCCCCCTTTTTGGGAAAGCACTAAATATTCCCCTTAAAGTTGAAATACGTAACTGCTGATAAAAATTTCCAACACAAGTGTGGTTGCTGAGGAAGAACGCATTGCATAGCGAAAAGATTGGATTGAACCCAACTCTGTTTACTTGCCTCTTGAAAAGGGCTTAGTGAATTGAGGACAAGTTGTTGGGATAAAGGAAAAGATACTTGGGGGGGCTGGAGGAATGGCACAGGGCTTAAAGTGCTTGTCTTGCAAGTGCCAAGGCACTGTGTTTAATTCCCCGGCACCATATTACCATATAAAGCTGGGCATGGTGGCCCACACCTGTAATCCTAGCATTTGGGAGGCTGAGGCAGACGGATTGTCCTGAGTCCAAGGACAGCCTAGGCTACACTAGTGAGTTTAGGACCAGCCTGGGCTACAGAGCAAGACCCTGTCTCAAAAAAAAAAAAAAAAAAAAAAAGAAAGAAAGAAAAAAAAAAGAAAGATATTTGGTAAGCCGTCAAAATCGAACCCTGAAATACTATCTTTTTTCTTTTTCCTTTTTTTTTGGAATAGAGTTTTCCTCTGTATTTGAGGCTGGTCCTGAACTCGCTATGTAGCCTTGGCTGGCCTGGAACTCAAGTCAGTCCTCCTTAACCTGCCATGCACTGCCATGCCTATTATGTGGTGCTGGGGGCTAAGCCCTGGGGGAGTGCTTCCTAGGCTCTAATAATCACTGATTTTACCTCCAACCCCCTGAATTCTATTGTAGCTTCGATTTTTTTGAGACCTGGTCCTACTCTGTAGTCCAGGTTGGTCCTGAACTCAAAATGTAGCATAGGCTGCCCTCGATCTTGCAGCAATCCTGTTGCCTCAGCCTCCTGTAAGCCTCCTGAGAGCTGGGATTACAGGTGTGTGTCACCATCCTGGTTTATGTGATACTGGAGAATCGAACTCAGGCCTTGCGCTAGCTAGGCAAGTGCTTTAACTGCTTTGCTATTTTTCATTTCTTTTTGCCTTTAGGCAAGGGAGGAAGAAGTGTTTAAATGACTGATGAAATCTAATGGCTGGTAGTCTGTTAATTTGTATGAATCTTGAAGGAGGAGAGAGATTATGGAAATTGCAGGTAAACCAATCTTGTGCTGCTAGTTTTAATGATCAATAAAATAAGGGATATATGCACAGAGGGGCATAGATCTTTTCTAGCAAAGGATAAATGAACATGGAGGTGTGAGGCTGAGTTTCCTTTACAGGGCTACCTTCCAAGTCGACCACATTTTAATTTTCATCCAACCAGTGAAGGTTTTTACGTAAATTAATCTGTGGATATCCATGTACAAGTAATCTTACAAGATTTTTGGGTGGATTAACGGAGGTCAGGTATGTTTTGTTAAGTATCTAGCATTTCTGCACCTACTAAATGTTGGATAAACTTCAAGCTCTTCATCCACCTGTTCCTCTGATCTGTGGTGACACACTGAGGAAAGTATGTTCTGAATGAACAACCAAAAGACTCAGGATTGTGGTGGGAAAACTTACTAGCAACAGCTATGTCATTTAAAATAGTTTCTTCTTTCTGGCTGTTATTTCCATTTAGAACATCTATGTCATTGGCCCCTTGGTGTCAGCTGCCCTGTTAACTTTTTTAAAAAAAAATTTATTGAGAAGTAATACATGTAACATTTTTCGTCCATTTTGGTAGGAATGCTGAGAACCATCTAACTACAACCAAGAGAAGACTTGGCTGTTCATACCTTAGCATAAGAAGGTGATCAAATCTTTATCACTGCTAAAGAATAGACTATTTTTGTCATAAGCTTGTGAAAATACTAATTGGATTGAGAATCCACCGAGTGTTACCCATTGTAGAAAACACCCTGACTTTTTGTTAGAGCGTGGGGAAGAATGGTCTGTGTTTGAGAAATCTTCAGCAGGGATCAGAAGTGCTCCCTCATGAGGAAGGTCTCCTGTGGTTGGAGCGATCCGTTGTCTTGGAGGGCAATAGCAGGGCACGCAGTGGAGGTCCAGAGTTAGCCAATTTGAGAGTGAATCCTGGCTATCATTTACTAAATATTTGCTTAGAAATCCTAAGATTCAAAGTAGGACTATTAATATCTTCCTCTAGGTGTTGGTATACAGTGAAATGAGATAATCTGCAGAAGTCTTTAGCACAACAACTGCTGAAGGGGCTTTTAAATTGAAATGATGATATCAAGGAATGACTTTTATGTATCATTTTGTCCAGGGATATTGATCAATTGAATATTTTCTTTTTTTTTTTGAGACAGGGTCTCGCTCTGCAGCCCAGGCTGGTCCTGAACTCACTATGGAGCCCAGGCTGGCCTTGGACTCACAGAAATATCCCTGTCTCAGCCTCCCAAGTGCTGGGATTACAGGTGTGCGCCACCACTCCTGGCTTATGTGGTGCTGGGGAATCAAACTTGACAGTACCACTTGCTAGGCAAATACTTTAACTGCTGAGCCATTCCTCCAGCCCCCAATTGAATATTTTCAAATGGAAGATGAATTATACAGACACTGAGGAGGAGAAAGGCTGGCATTATTTGTATGAAATAAGAATTTTTTTATTACTCATATAATTTGGCCACAAAGTTAACTTTGTGTTGTTTCACAGGGAAATTTTGAGTCTAGCTTTGAAATGCAGTATGCCTACATAAAATTATGTAGGCATTTTACTTACCCTCTTGAAGTCCTTTGACATTTTTACTTGACTTTTTACTCTTCAGAAGAATAGGGACAAGATTTTACTGTATCTTCTTTGCCATCATAATTTAATTTAGCCAAGGGTCTAACTTTGACCCTTCATAGATTTAGTCTTCTGAAACACACAGAGGTAAGCCTTTGTTCTTTAGTATTGTTAGAAGCTAATACCAGAGGAGAAGGAGAGTATGAATTTTCTAAGGAACATTTTAGGAATTTTTTTTTGGTGTGATTACTGTGGATTGAACTTGGAGCCTCACATATGCTAGGCAAATGCTCAAATGCTCTACCACTAGCCTATACCCTGCTAGCCCTTTCTATTTTGAGATGTTCTCACTAAATTGACCATGCTAGTCTTGATCTTCCAATCTTTCCTCAGTCTTCTGAGTAGCTGGGATTACAGGTGTGTGACACTATGTATTCCTGGCATTTTTTATTTGTATTTTTTTCGTTGTGTAGAATAGGTCTGTTTAGAGATGAAGGAACAGAGAGGTAAAAACTCCCTCTGTGCGGAAGGGATTGGGTGGGGTTGACTCACTGACATTTTAAATGATGATGAATTATTTGTTTTGGCACTGGGGATTGAACCAGGATTGCATGTATAGGAAGTACGTATTCTATAGTGCTGAGCTGTGTAACCCCAGTGTTGATGAATTTTTAAAATTGAGATATAATTTAGTTTGGTGCTGAGAACTTAACTCAGAGCCTCACACATGGTAAGTTCCTGCTCTTCCATTAAGCTACACCTCACTGTTGAATTCTTGCTATCAAGATAATATTTGTCAGTCATATACTTGTTATCCCTCCACTTGGGAAGTTGAGCAAGAAAAATCCTAAGTTTGAGTCCTATCGGGATAAAATTTGTCAGTTATATATTGTTATCTCTGCACTTGGGAGGGAGGTTGAGCAAGAAAAAATCCTAACTTTGAGTCCTGCCTTAACAATTTAGTGAGACTTTGTGTCAATGTAAGAAATAAAAAGAGATAGGAAGTTAGCTTACTGAAAAGGCCTTGGGTTTAATTCCCATTGTCAGAAAAAATTGAGATGTAATTCAGCAACATAAAATTACCACTTCAAATGTATAATTCAGTGGTTTTAGGTATATTCACTATGTGACACAACTATCATCACATCTCCTTTGGACTCCCTCTTCCCCAAGAGAAACACCTTAAGTCAGATGTAATTCCCCATGTGTCTTCCTCTAAACCTACTTTGCTCTTAGGAATTTGCCTATTCTGGAATTTCATATTAATGGAATGAAACTTTATACCTGCTTTCTTTCACTTAGCACGTTTTCAAGTTTCATCCATGCTATGCCATATATCAATGATTCTTTCCTTTTTATTTGCTTGTTTTTTTGAGACAAGGTCTCACTTTGTAGTCAAGGCTGATCCTGAACTCACTATGGAACCCAGGCTGACCTCAAACTAATGCTAGTCCTGCCTCAGCCTCCCAAGTGCTGGGATTGCAGGCATGAGCCACCACACCCAGCTTATGTGGTGCCTGCAAATGAACCCAGGATCTTGAGCTTGCTAGGCAAATACTTTAACTGCTGAGCTCTTCCTCCAACCCTAATTCTTTTCTTTTTAAGGTTGAATAATTTTTCATACTTACCCATTGATTAGTTGATAGATACTTCGATTATTTTCACTTTTGGGTACAAGTTTTCCTAAAAAGTCTAGATATTATCCTAGAATGTGTGTTGGTATTGGTTGTGCTGAGTCAGTATTCTTAGGTTTACAGATTTACAGTTTACTTTTTTTAAAAGTGTAGATTAAAATCTTATTAATTTCAGTTTTTGGTGGTGTTTTGTTCCTTTACTTACTCAGGAACTTCTGTTATTCTTATGTTTTATGTTTGTCCTTTGCATACCTTGACATTTTTCTCTTTTTCCTAAATCATTCTGCTTTTTTTTTTTTAGAGACTTTTCACTAAACTATATTCCTGAACGTTGTATTTTTTATTTTGAAGCAAGATTTTTCCAAATTTCTAAGTTGCCCATCCTGGGCTCAAATCTGTGATCCTCTTTCCTTGCCATAGTGCTAGGTTTGCAGGTGTGTGCCACCATGCCCAGCTCCTTTTGATCCTTCATTTTTACTTACCAATTCTTCTCTTTTTCATTCCCTCTGTCTGTGTTCACGTTAATCTTCAATATTGACAAGATTTTTTCTATTGTTCCTAATTCTTTTTGATCCCTGCCACCTCATTTTTGAGTTTTTCTGAATCACATTCTTTTATGTGTTATATGATTTTCTTAATGTCATCTAGTTCATTTTGAGATAATAAGTTATACTTTCAGTGATTTCATTTGCATATTAGTCAGCTTTCCTGTAAATGAGACTGAGCACTCACTGGTTGCAACTTAAAGGAGGAGTCATTTATTTTGACTCATGGTTCCAGTGGGTTCAGTCCAAAATCAGCTGGCTCCCAGACAGAGACATCTTGGTAGAAGGGCTGGTGGAAGACAGCTACTCATCCTGTGGCTACCAGAAAGCAGAGACAGAAAGGAGGAGCCAGGAGCAAGAGTACAGCCTTCCGAATCATTGTCCCCATTACACCTCTACCCAGGCTGTACCTCTAAACAGCTTCAGCTACTGAACTCCTCAGTGAGTGGATGAATGGACTTATAAGTCCCCATGATCTGGTCACCTTCCAAATACCTGAGACTTTTGAAGAACTTTTTTTTTTAAGAGTTGCTAATTTTTATGTGGTGCTGGGATTCAAACAGAGGGCCTTGCTGCATACTAGGCAAGTAAGTGGTCTAACCACTGGGCAATTCCTCCAGCTCTGGAGGAAAATTTTGATATAATCCATAACAGTCTGTTTTATAGGCATCTCTTTCTGCCATCTTTTGTTTATAGCATACTGGTCTGCTCCTTGCTTTCCTGTTTTTGGTATTAACTTTGTATGGGTTTTGATCACAATACTTTTCTTTTGCTTATCTTATTGGAGATTAATTTGAACTTTGAGAATAAGGCAAGGTTTAGAAGAGCTTTTTAACTTTATAAACCTCTGTCTTGAGCTTTTGTATATGTTTAAAGGTGTCTTGACCTATTTTTTTTTTTTTTTTTTTTTTGAGATTTTCTGCCTTTGTTTTCCAGTTTGGTCTGAATCACCTCCTTATTTTTTATTTTCTGTATACTGCTCCATTTTGATTTTATTCCTAGCAGTTCTCTAGTTTGAGATGCTGTTCAGGAAAGTGACCTGCAAAGATTAGTTTTGAGAGTTCATGAGGCTGGGCTGTACCAGCCTTTTCATTACTGTAGTACTGTGTGTTTCTGGGGCTCACTCTGTGTGTGCATATATGATTTAAAGATTGAACCATGGGCCTCATGCATGTTAGGCAAATGCTCTACCAATGAGCTACATTTCAGCAAGAGGTACCTAGTATTGTAATGAGCAGACCTTTCCCTTTTTCATCAGCTGTTTTCAAATTGTTCTGTAGTAAATATCTCAGCCACTTGGGGGTTCTGTCGATACAGAACCCTTGCTGTTTTCCTCTGCCTTCTCCTTGATAGACCCTTATATTGCTCTCCTGCATATTTCATGTTTTTTGGTAGTTTGTCCTTCCTCCTTTGTGTGTATCTGTTGCCATAATGTCACTTTAGATAACATTTGTACTAAGTCCCTCATTTATATTAATAAGGAAATTATACTACAGAAAATAAAAAGGAATTAGGGATATAGCTCAGTGACAGGGTACTTGTCTAGCATGTATAAGGCCCTGGGTTTGATCCCCAACCCTACAAATAAGAAATAATACGACAATCCTCCCCCGCAATGGACTGGAGAAAAAGGCATTCATATCTAGAGATGGTTTAAATTTTTTTTTCTATTGTATCTTTTGTATTACTCAACTATATTACTTGTATTACTGAGCTCATTATGTAGCCCAGGCTATCCTTGGACTCATGGCAACACTCCTGCTTCAGCTTCCTGAGTGCTGGGATTACAGGCATGTGTCATCATGCCTGGCTTATGTGGTGCTGGGGAATTATTTATTTTTTTTTACACTTGTATGAGTATTTCAAATTGGTTTTTCTTTTTGATTGATGTTTAGTTGTTTCAAATAACATATTTATTGTTGCACTGTGTCTGGGTCATTAGTCATGGCACAGTTTAGCTGGTCCTCAGCTCTTGGTCTCACAAGGCTGCATTCAAGCTCTAGCTGGGCTGTGTTCTCATCTAGAGGCAGACTGGGTAAAACTCTTTCGGGTCTTTGGCAAAGTTTATTTCTTTTAAAATTGTGACTGAAGGGTCTGGCTAGATACTAGCTGCTCGGTGGCGCCGCCCTCAGATCCGAGTGATTGCTTGATGTTTCCTGCTGTATGCGCCTCTGTATATGCTGTTTGCTGCTTTAAGACCAGCAAGAGATTGTCTGCTGAGAGTCTTTTTTTATTGTCATTGGTGCAGTGCTGGAGACTGAACTCCAGGCATCTTACCATCGTTGCCATAGAAACAAGCCATACATGGATCACAACCAAGAGAAGGGTATTATGTAAGATAGTAATACTGGGAGGGTGGGGGTGGTGAGAACTATCTGCTTACCTCATTATTGGTATAAATTATCTGCAAATTGAAGAAACTTACTCCTGAGCTGTAGAAGCCACTGTCTGTCTAGAGCACTGTTCACATTTGAAGATGTCAACTGATGAAATAGTGCATTGAAAAAATGATGATTCTTTTCAGTTTAGCTTTATTGGAACAACTTGTTAAACTTTGGTGAACTATTTCTTCCCACACTTCTTTCAGAGGTTAAAAACAGACTTTATTAAGACCCATACCTTTTTTGTTTTGGCATTGCTATTGATTAAATGTAGGGCTTTCCGAGTGCTGGGCAAGTGTTCTGCCACTGAGCTACACTCCTAGCCTATCTAAATATGTTTTCCCATAAGGTAAATGGAAGTCTGTGATGCCTCCTGTGCCACATATTTACATACTTATGCAGTAGTATTATATGTAGATTTAAGCTTTTTCACAGAACTGAAAATGTATATGTGTTTTTGAGACTTGGACATTATTTTTTTCATTAGTTTGTATTTGTGACATATAACTATTTCATTTTTCATATCGGGGAATTGACACATACACATATCACATTTTAATCATTTTTACTTTCTCTTTCCTACTCTCTTATCTCCTTCCTCTCCAGATGCCTTTCCCATGTTTACAAAGTCTACTTCCCTGTTTCTTATCATTGGCTTAATTTGCTCTTTAAATTGTTTATATTTTTGTTTCTCATGTAAGAGACACCATGTGATAGTTAACTTATGTGTTTATTTCACTTATTTCAAATTACATTTATTTCTCTAGAAATACTTGAATTTATCCTTATTTGCAGCTGAATAGTTCTGTATTGTGCATATATACCACATTCTCTTTATGCACTTACCTGTCAATGGACATACATATAGGTCATTTCCAAGATGTGACTGCCAGTAGTAGTCGTGTTGCTATAAACATGAGTATGCATGTATCATTGTAAGGTAATGTTCTTTTTTTTGGATAATGCCTAGCGAAGAATTATAGCTGATCAAAATGAAGAATTTCTTTCATTTTTTGAGGGATCCTCATACTCATTTTCATAGTGGTTGTACTAACTTACATTTCCACCAGCAATATGGCAGGATTCTGTTTTCCTCACGACCCCACCAGCATTTATTTGAGTTCTTGATAATAGCTGTACTTAGTGCTTGACTTAGCACTTGCTAGGCAAGTAATTTAACTTTTGAGCCATTCCTCCAGCTCCTAAAAATGTCTTACTTTTGAGAAAGACTTTGGGGACTCAAAAATATTCTGGACTTAACTTTCTTTCACACTAAATTTCATGTCCTAGAAATAGGCACTTCATACATTCCTTTTCCAGGTTCAAGTATACTCTGTTACTCTCACTACTTTTTAATTGGGAAATTAAAATCTAAAAGCTAATCTTAGGGCTGAGAGTCTATAGCTCAGTGGCGAAAGAGCTTGCCCAGCATGTATAAGGCTCTGGGTTTGGTTGCCCAAGAATACATAAAAATTACCTGGGTGTGGTGGTACACATGTATACACCTGTCAGTCTAGGAAGCTAAAGTAGGAAGGTTGTTGTGAGTTTGAGGACAGCCTGGGCTACTTAGTAAATTCAGGACCAATCTGGACTACAGGGTGAGACTGTGTCTCAAAAAAAAGGGGGTAATCATTATCTTGTTCTTATAATAATGAACATGTTTATAATATTTTGTTATTTTTTGCTTCCAATTATTTTTCTTCTTTTTTCTTTTTCTTATTTTATTAGAATATGTTTGTGATACATAATAATGATCAGCATGAGAAATTGGTGCATTTATTATTTTATCTTGATCATGTTTACTTCCCTTCTTTATTCCTACCCCCTTACCTGCCCTGTATTACCTTTCCCTCTCCACAGTCTATCTTCCTACTTTTTCTGTTTTACTTTGCTCTTTTTTTTGGTTTGCTTTTCTCATAGTAGAGAGAAATCATGTAATATTTAATCTTCTGTGTTTGAATCAGTTCACAAAGCATAGTGGTCTCAAGGTATATCCATTTTCTTACAAAACTCAAATTTTATCTTTATGACAGAGTAGTACTCCATGTGTAAATATACCATATCTTTATCAGTTCATCTGTTGATAAACATATTGCTTGCTTCCAAGATTTAGCCATTGTAAATTGTGCTGTCCTATAAATATGGGTATGCATGTTGTGTGATAACTTTAACTCTTAGAAGATACGTGGAAGAGGTATAGTTGGGTCATGTGGGAATTCATTTTTGAGGAATCTCCATCCTGTTTTCCATACTGCTTCCAACACACTTAAAGAAGAAAGCATGGTAGCTTTTTATAAATACATGTTATATAGAAATTTAAAAGTCAATAGGTCATAAGTCAAAATAAAAACCACCCGTACTCTTAGGATTCAAATATAAACAGCTATTGTTTTGTTTATTGTATTAACAGACTTCATTTTATCTAAGTTGCGAGTCACAGACATCTTGGACAATTTCAATCATCATTAAGAAAGTATATCATTAAGAAACAGGTATTTTGAGAGTTGGAAAACATCATGAGTTTAAGCAATTCAAGTAACGCTCCTGGTGATATCCCAAGGTAAGCTCTCAGTTTCTTTAGTTGAAAAATGATCTTGGTTGCAAAGAATATGGAGAACTAAGTATTTGTTAGAACTAATTGTAAAAATTATCATGGGATAGTGTGTCAGTCCTAATTGTCAGCTTGACTGGATTAAGAGATGGAGAGGTGATTGGATAATGGAACATATATTAGTCTACTAAAGTTCATAGCTGAGTGTGCTGTTGTGGCACCCAGTAGAAGGAAGTGGAGCGCTGGGATCATGACTTTTGTGGGTGTATCTGTTTTTGGTGCTCTTCCTCCTGTTGTCTGCCACCTGTTTACCATGAAGGGAGCATCTTTGCTCTGCTTAGCCTTTCTCCCAGGATCATTCTGCCTTGGATCCAGCCAAACACAGACCAAATCTTCTAATATTATGAGCCAAATTAAAAATTTTTTCTTTAAGTTGTATTTGTTGTTTCTTCCAGTGACAAGAAAGCAGACTAATAGAGATGGTAAAACAAACAGAAATTTTTTAGGACTGGAAGAATGCAGTTGAGTTCTTGGCTATACTGATTGTACTTTTGATTTTTGTATCTAAGAAACCTGTGCATAACCAAAAGGCATGAAATATTTTCTTCTGTAAGTTTTATGATAGCTTTTATCTGTGTGCCATTTTGAGCTACTTTTTGTGTTCTGGTAGGAGATTAGAGTCTAAATTAACATTTTCATCTAGATATTCAATTGTTCTGGACCACTTGTGAGTTAGACTCTTATTTCCCCACTGAATTATCTTCACAACTCTTGAAAATTACTTGACAGTATAATAATGAATTTATTTCTAAAGTCATAATGCTGGCATATTATCTATAGGTATATTATTTTTTGAAAGTTTTCTAATTATAGTAAAGGAACTTCTTCATTAGCCTCTTGAAAATGTTCCTGGGAAATACATATTTTGAAGCCTTCTAAATCTGAAATAATCTCTATTATGGCCTTGCGTATGGATCATAAATTGTTGGGAGAAAAATGAAAGTTGAAAATAATTTTTTAATTTTGAGACAGGTTTTACTCTGTCATCCAGGACCAACCTAAACTCACTTTGTAACACAGGCTGCCTCAAACTTCCAGCTGTTCTTACATCTCAGTCTCTCAAGTGCTGGGTTTACAGATGTGTGCCACCACACCAACCTAGTTTTTATGTGGTCCTATGGAATTGAGCCCAGTGCTACATCTGCTAGCATTCTAACTGCTGAGCTATACCCCAAAACCCCTTTCCCGTGAATTTTTTTCGGGCATTGTAGCATTATCTAATTTTTAGTGTTGATGTTGAAAAATAATGTCAGATTTTTTTTTTCTTTTCTTTTGGCAACCTTGGGTCCTGAACCAGGGGTTGCTGTACTGCTAGCTACATCCCCAGCCCTTTTTGTTTTTTCTTTTTAAACACTGTCTTACTAAGTTGCCAGGCTGGTCTCAAACTTATGATCCTCTTTCTCAGGGTCCTGAATAGTGGGATTACAGGTGTGTCCCACCACAAAAGGTCCCAGATAGATTTTAAAAAATTTTTATGTTAAACCCTTCTATTTCTGTTTTAAGTTTGGAAGAACTCTTTTTTTGTGGTACATTATTTTATGAAATATGTGTATATTCAGTCTGCTTTGTTTGAAGCTCATCTCCTTTCAAATCTGGAATTTAAAAAAAATTTCTGGTTGGCAATTACCTCCCTTTCAGAAAAGAAATGTGATATAGAGGTTGAGGACATACCACAGGGCCAGGCTGCCAGTGAATTCCCACTCTGTCCCTTATAAGACCTATGAGCTTAGGCAAATCACTCAGTCTTCGCATGATTGTTTTTTCATCTGGGAAAGAGATACATACCCAGTTGTATGGGGTATAGGATCTGAGTACCTGCTTGTTTTATTTTGTTGTCAGATTTTCAACCAGTTTTCCTGTTTTCTGCTCTTCCTTTACTCCTGTTTTCCAGAGTGTTACCAGTTACTTAGCTTGATAGGGTTCCCACTGTTTGCCTTGAGTTTTAACTCTTTTAGGTAAATCAGCTACTTGCCTACTTTCTTTGCAGCTTCCAGCATTTTGTTGCTTTCTTCTCATCTTATGTTCTCATATGTATCCTTCTTAATTTTTTACAATGTATATTACATTTGTAGTAGGTAAAATATATTTATTAAAAAGGAAAGAATAATTTAGTATCTTGCACACCTGCTGTATCTGTGATATGATTGGACAGTTAAAGTACCAGTCTTTAAGTATGCACTAGACCCGCCTGGTCAGTATACTAATAATACACTGTTTTGCATTTCTTGCTAACTTCTGCAATGAATATCTTTTATTGGATTGTAAATTTTAGTCAAGGATCTTATTATGTCCTATGTTTTTTGAAAAATAAGCTATCAGAAATACCAGAAATGCTGCAAATATATTTTATGGAAATTACATTTTTATTATAATCTTGTTTTGCAGGTTGAAGAATGCCTCATCAGATGTAAAACAAATGCTTAAAAATGAAACAGACTCAGATATTACTGCTGATCTCAGAAAGAAACTCCATCGGATTAAAAAAGAAAAATTAGAAATGACAGCTAAGCACAATGCAGAGGTAGAATTTATTTTCCTTTCAAGTAGCGTTAAAAGTTGAGTTTGACATTTTTATATTAATTTTATGTTACAAACTCCACAATTAAAACTTCATCACTATACCATTCTTGTGCTTAAGAGAAAATTGTAATAATAAACATGAATTTTTCAAAGATAGTGGAATTATATAGGAATGTTGAAGTAGAACTTCAAATTATATTTGTATATTGTACTCAATTCACTTAAACTAGTTTGATTTAATAAAAGCATTGATGAATGTGTTTCACTAGAGAATTTATTTTATATACATATTTTTAATTTACACATTACCTCTCTTTCCCATTCCTATCCTTTTACATCCCCTTTCTCTTTCCACAAAGTCTAGCTTCTTACTTTCTTCTGTATCTCTTGCATTATTTTATGGTTTGGTTGTCTTAGAGAAGCCGTATGATATTTAACTTCTGGATCTGGTTCATTTTGCTAAGCATACTAGTTGCAAGGTGCATTCATTTTCCTACAAATGACCCAAATTTGTCATTCATAACGGCAGAGTTATACTCCACTGTACATGTGCTACGTTTTCTTTATCCAGTCATCTTTACTTGGGCATATTGCCTTCTTCTAAGATTTGGCTATTATAGATTGTGCTAATACAAACATGGATATGCATATGTCACTAGAGCATGATGATTTCAACTCTTTTGGGAAGATACGCAGAAGAGGTGTAGCTGGGTCAGATGGAATGTGGATGTTCAGTTTTCTGAGGAAGCTCCATACTGCTTCCCATAGTGATTGTACCAGTTTACAGCCCCATTAGCAGTGTAGGAGGGTTCCTTTACCCCACAGCCTCACCACATTTCTGGTTTTTGGAGTTCTTAATAGCAGCCATTCTTACTGGCATTACATAGAACCTCAATGTCATTTTAATTTTTATTTCTCTAATGGCTAACGATGTTGAACTTTTTTCATGTATTTATTGGCCATGTGGAATTCTTCTCTTAAGTACTGTTAATTCAATTCAGAGTCTTAATTTTTGATTGGGTCCTTTCTTTCGGACAGCCTAATTATTTTCAGTTCTTTGTATATTTTTGATAAGAGTCCTCTATCTGAGGGGTAGCTGGCAGATACTTTTTCTCATTCCGTGGGTGCCTCTCTTCATACTGTTCATTGTTTCCTTTGCAGTGCAAAAGCTTTTTAATTTCTTATCATCCCATTTGTCAATTCTTGGTGTTTCATTGTTTGGGTGTTTTATTGAGAAAGTCCTTATACCTATGTCTTCAAGGATTTTGCCCACTTTTTTTTTCTAATGAGTTCAGTGTTTTCATTTTAACGTGTAAGTCTTTGATCCATTTTGATTTGATTTTGATACATGGTGAAAGTTGTGGGTGTAGTTTTATTCTTCTGCATTTGGTTAGCCAGTTTTCCCAGCACCCTTTGTTAAAGAGGCTGTCTTTACTCCAGTGTATAATTTTGGCCCCTTTGTTGAAGATTAGATGGCTGAAGACACTTGGGGATGTTTGGGCATCCTCTGTTCTATTCTGTTGATCCATCTATCTGTTTTTGTACCAACACCATGCCATTTTTATCACTGTTGCTGTGTAATATAATTTGATATCTGGTATCATGATGCTTCCTGCTTTTGTTTTGTTGTTTAGGATTGTTTTGGCTATTCCAGGACTCTTGTAGTTCCAAATAAATTTTGGGTCATTTTATCTAGCTCTGTTAAAAATGCTGCTGGTATCTTAATTGGGATTGCATTGAATCTGTGTATTGGTTTAGGAAGTATGGCCATTTTGACAATGTTGATTCTGCCTATCCAGGAACAGAAAATGTCTTTCCATTTTCTAAAATTCTGGATTTCTTTTTTCAGAGTACTGTATTTTCAGAGTACTATAAATTTCTTCACTTGCTTTGATTGATTGCTTGGTATTAATTTTCTTTGAGGGGACTGTGAATGGGTTGTTTTATTGATTCTTTTTCTGTTTTTTCATTGTTGCTGTAGAGGAATCCTACTGATTTTTGTGTATTGATTTTATATCCTGCATGTTGGATAAATTTGGTTATTAGGTCTAAGAGTCCTCTGGGAGAGTTTTTGGAGTCCTCTGTTTAAAGGATTGTGTCATCTGCAAATAAGAGTTTGACTTTTTCCTTTCCTATGTGTATTCCTTTTACTTCAGTCTCTTGCCTGATTCCTCTGGCTAAGGGTTTGAGCACTATGTTAAATAGGATTGGTGAGAGTGGACACCTTTATCTTGTCCCCATTATGAGAGGAAATGCTTTTTTTCCTCTCCATTTGTGATGATGTTGACTTTAGGATTGTCATAAATTGCTTTTATCAGCCTGAGGTAGGATCCTTTTAAACCTATTTTCATCAGAGTTTTGATCAAGAAGGGGTGTTGTATTTTTTCAAAAGTTTTTTCTGCATCTGTTGGTTCTGCTTTCATTGTGTCCCACAGATTCTGGTACGTTGTACTTCCAATGTCATTTAACTTTAGGAAGTTCTTGATTTTTTTTCTGTGATCCATTCCTTGTTAATAATGTATTGTTTAATCTCCATGTATTTGAATAGTTTCTGTAGTTAGTTTTGCTATTGATTTCTAATTTTATTTTACCATAGTCTGAAAGTATGCAGGGAATGATTTCATTTCTTTTGTATTTATTTAAGCATGTCTTATGTCCGAGGATATGATCTATTTTGGAAAAAGCCCTATGTGCTGCTGTGAAAAAGGTAATTATTCTGTTGACGTTGGATAGAATAGTTTGTAGATACCTGTTAGGTCCATTTGCTCCATGGTGTATTTAGTTCTGATGTTTCTTTGTTGATTTTTTTGCCCATTTGATCTGTCTATTTGTGAGAGTGGGGTATTGAAGTCCCCTGGTATTTGGTATATTGGGACCTGTTCATATCCAGTAGCTTCTTTTGTATGTACTAGTGTAGGTGTATTGGGTACATATATGTTTATAATTGTGTGCTCTTCCTGTCAGATAGTTTGTTTTACCAGTATATAGTAACCATCTTTGTCTCTTCTGATCTGTTTTGGTTTCACATCTGCAGTGTCAGAGTATAGTATAGCTACTCCTGCTTGTTTCTGGGCTCTAGTAGTGTGTAGTATTAGTCTCCAGACTTTTACCTTCAGTCTATGTGCTTCTTTGTGAGTGAAGTGTGTCCCTTGCAAACAATAATTGGTTGGGTTTTGTTTATTGATCCACTCTGCTGATCTGTGTCTTTTGATTGGTGAGTTAGGACCATTAGCATTGAGAGTAATCATTGTAAGATTTACTGAATCCTGGCATTGTCCTTTGCACATAGTGTTGGGTCTTTGCTTTCTCTTTTTGTTACACTTTATCTTCAGATTTTTCCTTTTCTCTGTGTTCCTTGGTGCTGCTTATGTCTCTGTCTCTCTCTAAGATTCCTTCAAGTGTTTTCTGCAGTGCTAGGCATTCTGTGCGTGTCCTATTGCCTTGCCTTATGTTTCTGTTGCTGAGGAACTTCATATTAAAGGCCTAGCCCAGAGGTTTCTTTGGACGGGTGTGAGTAGAATCAAAACTCTTCAGTCTGATGGCCTCTGCAGTGTCTTGATTACATTCAGTCCCTTCAGCAAAGCTGTCCCGCTGGTCCCATCTTGGCTTCTCTTACCCAAGGGTGGGGCTCTCCACCCTCAGAGGTGGTCTCCCTAGAACTCTAACCGTCAGGTTGTCCATGGCCTTAGTTGTCTTGTGTCAGCTTCTTCTTGGGCACTGTTTAAAAGTGTCCCCCAAAACTCTGCTGTGCCCTTCTGAGCCTTGTTTTCCTCTAAACAGTTTAGGCTCGGGCTCTATTTTTCTTTTAAAATGGCTTCTGCCTGCATCACTGCCTGTCATGGCTGCTGAGTGCTACTTCTCCAGAGTTGTTCTAGGCTCCAGCGGGCCTTTTCTAGGTTAAGCTTACAGTGCATTTGCAATTTGTACTTCCTGCCCACTTGTTTCTTGAAGCTGGGATTACCAGATGCTGTCGATTCCCACTTTTCCTGGATCCGTGCTTACCTTGATCCGAGGTTCTGGGCTCTGGGCTGGTTTTTCTCCTACTGCAGGTGTCAGTGGCTCAGCCATTTGAAGTCAACTTTGGCCTGCTTTCTGGTTTCTCTGATCTTCCTGTGGCCTCTTTTCAATTGTTAGGGCACTCTTCCCTTCCCTAGCTACATTGAACAGGCAGTTTTGACTATAATCTTAGCTTTTTAACTGGGTCCTTGAGGCGACATGTGCAGCTCTTTTAGTCAGCTGCCATTTTGACCAGAAGTCCACTAGAAAATTTATAAATGAGGAATTTTTGAACTCGTAATGTAGGTTCCACTGTAGTCTCAGTTATGGAATGATCTTTTAAATTAAGTAGATTTGAATATGCAATGTGTTTTGTGTGTGTGTGTGTGTGTGAGTGTATGTGTGTGTGTTACTGATGGTTGAACTCAGGTAATGTTGAGCTATATCCCAACCCCTCTAAAATTTTATTTTCAAACAAGTTCTTGCTAAGTTCCCCAAGTTGACCTTGCCCTCTCTATCCTCTTGCTTCAGCCTTTCAGGTAGTTGGGAGTATACCTTCACATTTTTTCATGTGTATGTATGGTGATAATGGGTTTGAAATAACCTAGATTCTTTGCATTGTGCTATATCTCTAGCCTTTTATTGTTATTTTTATTTTGAGATAAGTTCTTGCTAAGTCGTGCAGGGTGTGTTTGAACTTGTAATCATACTGCCTCAGCCTTCCAGGTGCTGCAGTTATAGGTGTGCACCACAAGGGCCAGCTGAGTTTTAGTTATAATGTGCTTCATAAATTATCGTAGTTTCCTTACGTCATTATCTTAATGTGTGTAATGTGTCTGTGTACTTTATAAGGAGGCATGTGTGTGCATATGTGTGTGTTCTGCAGTACTGGGGATCGAAGCCAAGATTTTTGCATAGGTTGCATCCTCAATCCTTTTAAAATTTATTTTGAAATGGTGGTATATGTACACAATGGAGTACTACTCATGTATAAAGACAGATAGTTTTGGAGGTAAATGGATGCAACTTGAGACCATTATGCTCAGTGAAGTGAGTCAGATGCAGAAGGTTGAATATTGAATGGCCTATCTAATATGTGAAACCCATATTGCAGTCATTTTATAGAACTAAATGAGGGGAGGGAGTATGTGTGGATGGTCAAAAAGGAAGAGGGAAGGGTTTGTAATTTTGACATGATATATATGTGTACAAAAACTCAAGTTCAATGTAAATATTATGTATTGCATATATCATATTAACAAAATGAGGAAAAATAAAAATTATAAAGTAAAAAAATAATTTGAGACAGAGTCTTGCTAACTTGCTGAGTTGCCCAGGCTCAGCTGCTGGGTTTTCACTTGGAGATCTATCTGCTTCAGCTTCCTAGAGTGCTGAAATTATATGTGTGTGCCATGGTGCCTGTGATTATGTACATATTTCAAGAAAAGCAGTTCTCTTTTCCTTCTAAGGTAATATATAAATTATATGGTTATGTCTCTTTGTCTGTTGTGTTCTTTCTCTCTTTTTCTCTGTTGTGTGTGTGGTACTAAAAATTAAATCTAGCACGTGCTATGCAAGCCCTCTGCCACAGAATTGCACCCCCAACCCCAAGTCTTGTTCATCTTAAAGCTCAGTTAATTCAGCCTGGTGTACTGGGAACAATATTACATTTTATACACCTTGACTCATTCCTGGCCCTTCCATTTAGAAGATGTGTATCTTTTGGCTAATTATTTATTCTATGTATCAGGTATCAGGAAAGTTCTGGAATTTTTAACCTCATTAAATGATTGTGTAGGCCAGTATTAAATTCAGTTTGCAGTGATTCATCCAAGCAAACTGTTAGAGCTAGCTCATTAAGTCCACATCAGTTCTATACATGTTCTCCAGAGTCTTGCTAGTATAAAATTAGCAAGATTATATTTCTTTTGCTATTTGCTCCTAGAACAGACTGTGTACTTCTCCTCCTACTGCAGCATGCTGAGAACTAAGTCAAGTTATCGTGACAGAGTAGTGGAGGTGGATCTTGCAAATCCTTTTTCAAGGCAGCTCCTTCTGGTGTGGTCATTACTGAATCTTGAAGAACGATAGAGGATAGTTACCATAGGGATGGGAGGCTACTTTTGTTGCTAAGAGATATTCTAGGAGTGGCTGAGGATTCACATTTTTTAGGTTTATTCAGTTCTAACAGCTCTCATTTGTGTCTGTCCTTCCTATTCAGTGCTCAGCTGATATCATCTTAGCTTTAGAAACTTAATGAGACTGTCCATTAAACTTGTGTGTGTGTGTGTGTGTGTGTGTGTGTGTGTGTGTGTGTGTGTGAGATGCTTGGGATGGAATACAGGACTTCACACTGTCCTATACTCCTGGCCCTTTTCCATTTTTTAGTTTTGATTTAGAGACAGTCTTGCAGATTTGTTGAGTTCCCCAGTCTGGACTCAAACTTGTGGTTCTCTTTCCTCAACCTAGCAGTGCACTGCGATTAAGGCCTGTGCCACCAGGCCTAGCTTTTTCATTAAAGTTGTAATTCTGTACTCTATGTAATTAGATTTCAGTCTGGTCTTTAGCCTTATCTAGGGCTGCAAGAGATAAGAGATTTTTTTAAAGTCACTTTTAAAGTCATAATAATAATTCTCTGGTTTTTTGACTGAATTTTTTGCTGAATTTTGAGCTGAATTTTAAAGCTCTGAGATTATAATTTTTTCATATAGTGAGATTTATTTAGCCATCCTCTGGTCTGATGGCAAATATTACTGCCATAATGATTGTGTTAGTTATTTTTCTGTTTCTGGGACAGAATACTTGATATACACAATTTAAGAGAGGAAAGGTTTATTTTATCTCACAGTTTTGAAGGTCACACAATCCATTCATGGGTAGCTTGTAATGGTGGAAACACAGGGCAGAGGTTTAACTGTTTATGGCCTGGAAGACAGATGCCAAATGAGGCATGAGGGATGAAAGTAGCATATACTCTTCCAGGTCCTGTCCTAGTGGTCTGCCCCTTCCAGATTCAACCTCCATGTCCCACCCCTTCTGTGTTAAGCCCCAGTGATCTGCCCTTCTAGGTCACATCCTAGTATTGTGCCACACAACCAGAAGCTACAACATGTTCCTGATCTCCTACCTGTCTGTAATTTATAATCTACCCCATACCTGTCTTCACTACACACCTGCAATCCATCCTTCCTGATAAGGCTCCTCCTTTTAACAGTATGTAGAATCCATAGGTTATCCACAACATCCAGAAACATGAGGCTTTTGGGGACATTTCAGATCCAAACCATAGTAATAATCAAGTACCATCACTACTACATTTCCTAAATACCTACGTATTGTAATTTAAGTAATTGTGATCCTACTGTATATTGTGGATCACTAGTATGCCATTTCTAGCTGCCAGTACTTCTTTGGTGTATTTAGGCTCATATAGGTTAGCCACCCATTATCAGAGTCCTGTCTTGAGACCATGTCTGATGCCAAGAGCAATAATATTGGGTATCTAGTCATGAAAATAGAAACTCTGTTAGGTCCTTCATCAAAGTGACAGTAGTACTGGTAATATAGGTACTAGAAGATCTAAAGAGGATGCTAAGATAACCCAGATACCAGGGACATTAAGGAACCTGCTTTTGGTGCTAGGGTTGATAAAAGCCAGAGGTATTTGGAGAAAGCGAGGAAGGACCAGGGATGGAGGGATCATGCAAAAGGATTTGTGCCTGTGGAGACAGACACTTTGAGGTGTGTGTGTATATATATATATATATATATATATATATATATATATATATATAGAGAGAGAGAGAGAGAGAGAGAGAGAGAGAGAGAGAGAGAGAGAGACCTTGGCTTCTTTACTTTTCTTTCCCCCCAAGTAATTCATAAAGTACTCCTCATTGGTCGACCGGTTAAGAAGTGAGTTGTCAAGGGAGCCTGGGATTTGTGCTTTTTGTGATACAAAGTGAAGCTGATAAGGATTTGGATTGATCTGAGAGCAAACAAGTAAATGATTAGGGCAGTTACCCAAGTATTAGCAACCTTATTCTCAGGAGGGAGAAAGTGAACACATAAGGAAAGAATGAATCTGAAACAGACATTGAGGTTACTATCAGCATGTAATTATGATGATTCCATTTTTTCTTTATTCAGGGATATTTATAAATTCTTTTTAAGTTCTTTGTATTAGATGAAGTATGCAGCTTTTGCCATACTTTGTGTATGAATATCTAGTTGTACTTTTTCATGTTGTTCTTCACAAATCATTTTTTATTTGATAGACCATTTATTTCTAGCCATGAGCTGAGTAGCTTAATCCATTTCTACGAGTTTTCTATAATTCACTATTCTATCATCTCTTGTGTCCTGGCAACAATAAATATATTTGCTTTTCTTTGAACTATCATTACATTTTCTTTTATAAATGCCTATAGGCCTTTTTATAGCACTTAATCTTTTGATTCAGGGACTCTTAAATACTTGTTTGAGGCCTTGCTGATTAGCCCAAGATAGCTTCCTCAGTCTATTTAAGCCCCTGTACTTCCCAAATAAAGGAGACGGCAGCATTCACTGAAACGACTCCCAGAGTGTTACTCTGCTGTCCGACCCCTCCTCGGCTGTTCTGGGGGTCCCCGCGGGACAGAGACCCCAACATAAGAAGTTCATTAGAGGGTTATTTTTGTCTTGTCGATTTGCTGTAATAAACTTACTGTTAATTTATAAGGTAGGACCTTCTTTCAAAAAGTATAAATTTTAATAAATATCATGGAAGCAAGTTTCTGTAACGAGTTTAAATGTTTGAGTGCATGATTTTATAATCTTGGAGAGAGGTTTTAATAGTGGGTTATGAACTCATAAATCTGCTTGTAGCTGTCAAGCTGTGAGAGTCAGATTGCCAAGTTACGGTTGGAGGTTGAAAAGGGAGAAGCGCTGCGGCAAAGTCTGGAGTATGACCTGGCTGTTGCTAGAAAGGAAGCTGCTCTTGGAAGAAGGACCGCTGAAGAAAGATTAGCTGAGGCACATAGGATCCAAGAAGAATTGCATAGTAAGGCTGTTTCTGTTTCTTTTCATGTTTGTGGTTGTAACTTCATTCTGTGTCATTGCTTACTGTATGTATTCATACACGATCAGAGGTTAGGGTTTGACTGTCAGATTTTCCTGGGTGTGAATAAAATCTTACAGCAATTATGTGAACGTTGATCTACTTCCAATTACTTTCTTTTTGTGGTGCTGGGGTTTGAATTCAGAGCTTTGCACTAATGCTAGGCAAGCATTCTCTCACTGGGCCACAACCCCAGGTCTTTATATTACTTATTTTGAGACAGGGCCTTCCTAAGTTGCTAGTCTGGCCTTGAACTTGCAAAATGTGCTTCAGCTGTTTTTCTTTTCCTTTCCTCTTCTTTTCTTTCTTTCTTTCTTTCTTTCTTTCTTTCTTTCTTTCTTTCTTTCTTTCTTTCTTTCTTTCTTTTTGAGACAGGGTCTTGCTCTGTAGCTTAGGCTGGTCCTGAACTCACTATATAGTACAGGCTAACCTTGAACTATTGTCAGTCCTCTTGCCTCCGTCTCCCATGTGCTGGAATTACAGTCATGCACCACCACACAGCCTCTTAATTAGCTGGAATTGCACGTGTGCACTGCTATGTCCCAATCTTATCACTGATTTAGAGTACTTGTTCCATGTATAAAGTACAGAATCACAAAGGTTTTTTTTTTTTTTTGAGACAAGGTCTCACTCTGTAGTCTGGGCTGGTTCTGAGATCACTCTGTAGCCCAGACTGGCCTCAAACAGCAATTCACCTGCCTCAGCCTCTTCAGTCCTAGAATTACAGGTGTGTGCCACCACACCCAGTTTATGTGGTACTGGGGAATCGAACTTGGTACTCGGCGCTTGCTAGGCAAGCCCTTTAATTGTTGAGCTATTCCTCCAGCCCCACACAGGAATTTTTATAGTTTTCTTTAAACATATATTCTTAGGCCCTCCCTACCACATATAATCTGAATCAAAATCTCTAACTTGAAACTCTATGTTTAAGAAACACTGCAGGTGATTTGGTTGCCTTGTTAGGTTAGGAACCACTGCATTAGAGATGGTGCCTTGAAAAGGTAAAAATGCTGGATTTAACCCTCAAGAGCTGTCAGTTATGGCTGAGTGTGGTGGTGCATGTTTATAATCCTAGAAGTCTGAGAGGCTGAGGCAGGAGGATCTCAGGTTTGAGATGACACTAGGCAATTCAGTGGCTTAGCAAGACTGTTTCAAAATAAAAATAAAGAGTTTGGACTGTAGTTCAGTGAAAGGACTCCGAGTTCAGTCTCCAGTAGTGGGAAAAAAAGTCTGTGGAAGATCGAGGTAGGTGCTAGGATTATAGTCCTGTGCCAATGGGCCTGGATTGCTATATATTCTTTATATCTAACTTCTTTCTTTCAACATTTTGTTTGCCACACTCATGTGTATTATTTTATTAATTTTGTCCTGATAGTTGGCGTTACATTGTTTAACGATATTTTATTAGTTTGGGTTCTGTAAGAGGCAGAATTAACAGAAATTATAAGAAAAATGGATTTATTTGGAGGACTTACAAGTCGGAGGAGAGAGATAGTCCGAGATGGTGGTCTGCACGTGTGAGAGTTGGAGGGTCCTGTGGCTGCTCAGCCACAAGGTAAGAGTACCCATGTGGGACTGTGGGACAGCTGGTGCAAGTCTGCTGCGGGTTTCGGCTATTCTGTTGTTTAAGAACTACGGGGAAGACTGGAGATTGAAGATCAGTGGTGGGTAGACATGCCCAGGTGGAGACTGGAGTGAATCTGTGATGAAGATCTGCAGTACACACCAAGCAAGTTGCCATCCATAGACAATTGTGAAGGGGAGAGATTTCCCAGAAGAAAAAGCTACAGCAGTCTTTCTTCTTCCTTCCTTTTACACAGCTCGAGCTCCCAGTTGGGCCTCCCACATCCAGGGTGGGTGTTCTTCCCGTATTCGCTGGCCCACAAATACCCACATAGACCTATAAGCCCTACTCTGGGTGTGTTTCCTGATTGCCTCAATTTAAAATAATCACTTCAGCGGTCATAGGTTTATTATTCATGGGCATTGGAGTACTGTCTACTCTGGGTTATTAAGAATAATGTTGGGGGCACAGTGGTTAGAATGCTTGCTTAGCAGGCGCAGGGCCCAGAGTTCAATTCCCAATGCCATATAAGCTGGGTATAGTGGCACATGCCAGTAATTCTAGCACTGGGAGGCTGTAGGAGTATTGCTGTGTCTTCAAGGTCAGCCTGCCTATATGGTGAGTTCAGGAACAGCAGGGACTATAAAAAGAAAAGAAATGTAGCGGACATAGTGATGTATATAATCCCAGCCGCGTGGGTGACTGAGGCATGAGTTTCAAACTTGGAGGCCAGGTTGGGCAACTTGGTGGACCTGTCTGAAAAAAAAATAATGTCACTATAAACAGACATATACATAGTAGCATTGCTGTCAATTCAAAAGATTTAAATTTATGCCTTTTGCTTTTTGGTGGTCCTGGAAATTGAACCCAGGCCTTAAAACTCCCCTACGTTTCAGTTCTTTAAAAAAAAAAAAGAAAAAAAGACCTAGCGCAATTTGAGATCCTTCTGTCTCAGCTTCCCAGAGCATTGAGATTACAGGTGTAAACCTCCATATCTGGCTTAGATTTACATCTAGACTCAGCATTTTTCTTACTGATGTTTGAATGTATGTTGTTGTAAGGGTGAAATGAGATAATAAGGATTGGGGGAATAGCCCAGTGGTTAAAATGTTTGCCTAACAATCACAAAGCCATGGATTTGATTCCTCAGCATCATATAAACAGGGCATGGCAATGCATACCTGTAATCCTAGCACTCAGGAGGCTGAGACAGGAGGATTGTTGTGAGTTCAAGGCCAGCCTGGTCTACATAGTGATTTCAGGACCAGTCTGGATTACAGAGTGGGACTATGTCTTAAAAAAAAAAAAGAAATGAGTAAATGAAGATGTTTTGTTATCTGCATAGGGCTAACCTCATGGTAAATTATAATTATTGTAGTAGTTGAGATTCTTAGTTTTTCCAGTTGGCTTTTGTTATTGGCATTGGTCAGAAATATTTTGGATTATATAGGGAAGAAAAAAATCTTTTCCTCACCAATTGCAAAGTTTGTGAGTGACACTCTTACAACACAGATTAATAAGGTAAAACAATACATTTATGCACCAAAGTTTTATGTGACATATAGGCTTCCAGAAATTAAAGATTAAAAGCTTCAGAGAGCCAGGAAAAACTGTATTTTTATGTTAAATCTGATGAAAAAAGTGAATAATTGGGATTGGTCTAATGGTAGTCAACTCAGGGAGAGTGCAGCAAGGCTTTTTTTTCACAGCCTTCATTTCCTCTAGGTTTTGGTTAGGACCCCTGTCACACAAGGGTCTTATGACTTACTCTTACAGTAGGCAGGTCAGAAAGTGACATTTCTAGATTTTATTACTTGCTTTAGGGGAGTTAGAATGATGGAGAGCAGGAGGCCAGGAGAAGGCTAGAGAGACTTTCCTGCTTCTGAGATACTCCCATAATCTTTAGCTTAAAAACATTCTGCATGCCAAGGTGCTATACTTCAGGATGTCATTTTCTTAGCTATGACACCTACTGCTAGTATTTAACAACCAAACCATGACCTAAGTTTAGAAGTACAAAGATTGGAAGTTAGTAGACATTATGACATTCATCTAACTACCAGGAAATTGAAGTTCATGGGAAATGGGAAGTTACTTGCCCAATGCCAACAATTTCAGCAAACTTCCAGTGGACAATGCAGAATGGCCATTGATCATGTGAAAAATGCTTAGTCTCATTAGGGAAGTACAAATTAAAGCCAGGACACTTGTTACTACCCGTCTACTAGGTCTAGTTGAGAAGACTGCCAAAACCAAGTGTTGATGAAGATGTAGAACAACTGGAACCCTTACACTTTCTTAGGGAAGAGTGTAAAGAGGTACAACCACTTTGGACAAAAAGCTTGACAATTAAAAGCATGCATTTTATTTTATGATCCAGTAGATCATGAGAAAGAAATCCATTTGTCCACAAAAAGTTCTGTAAAAATTTTATAGCAATGAAAAGTTAGAAAAAAATCCATAGACAAGAGAATGAAGAAATAATTTTGCTATATTTATACAGTGAAAATAGTGATCAGAAATAACAAGGAACCAACTACTAATATGGGCAGTAACATGAATGAATCTCAATACACTAGGTGAAGGAAACCTTATATATACAATATAACCTATGTGATATCTTTTACATAAAATCTTAGAATGGAAAAACTGATTGTTGGTGAAAAACAATCTGAGTGGTTGTTGCCTTTTGAGTGAATTGGTAGTGGGAGTTGACTGGGAAAAATGTGAAGTAACTTTCTCAATTAAAGATAAATGTTCTGTATCTTGATAGAGGATTAGATTACATAAGTGAATGCATTTGTAAAATTTGTTTGCATGGTGCCATAAAGATTTGGGTTTACTGTGGTAAGATTTTCCTTTTAAAAAATATATTAAATTGTGGTTAGTGATACACATGTTCTATTATTTTTGAGTGTAATGCATTGCTTTGAAATTCTTGCTTTGGAATGGAGTTGTAAGTGGATGAATGAGTGTGTGGGTTGATGGATGATATCTGATAAAGTAAATATAGCAAATTGTTGAGAATTATGGACTCTAGATTGTAGACACATAGTTATTTGGTGTGTAATGCTTTTACCTTTCTGTGTTTTTGAGAATTTTTGTAATACAAATTGGAAGTTAGAGTGGGCTGTTAAGGATAATCCCATATAGAAAATGTGACAAAGAAAATATTGAATCTGGAAAGCAAATGGATGAGAAGTACTTTAGCCTACTTTAGACATGCGACTCCTAAGTAGGGTGGGGAGCAAGCTGGCATTCTTCCACTTAGTCAGGAAGGTTACAGACTGAAAGCGCCACATAGCTTTGGAATTAGGATAGGGAGTAAGAGTAGGTAAATACAGTAAGGAGGGCTAGATGAAAGCTATTTGAGAGGAGGTTAGATTCTTAGATCTCTTCCCCAGATCATTCTACCAGGATATTGTTGCCACTAGTTAGTGGAGTTCAGATATAAGCTCAGGGGATGATAAAATGCTGAGTCTTTTGACTGGCAAATTAAGAAGATAGAATGCTCATTGCTGAGTATTGCGGAACCATTTGTTTGATTTTCCCCAAGAACTCGTACCTTTATTTCATGTGGGAATTGGGAGAACTTTTTTATGGCTCATCTGACTAAGTGGAGAGGAAAAACCTGATGACTATGATGTTGGAGTTTTCTCATGAAATGACCTAGCTAGATCCTCCTTTAGAGGGCCATGGTTATCAGCCTCCACTCTCAAGTTCAAAACTAGTATGCTGGGAATATTGGTATAGAAATGTATTATGGTTCCTTCTAACTGAGAAGACAACCAAGAATCACCAGATGTTTGAGGAAAGTGTTTATGATGAAGAGAAAGAAAATCAACTTTAAAGAAACAAACTGGTGAGAGAAGAAATGAAACAAGTGGTATTAATAGCCTCAGAGATAGCTGGTGCCTGATGCCTGTGATCCCAGCCCTGGGAAGCTGAGATAGGATTGGAAGTTCAACCTTGGCAATTTAGGATTTAGTGGTGTCTTACTTTCTTGTTAATGAGACACAATACCTGACCCCCCTCACCTTAAGGGAGGAGAGGTTTAGCTCATATTCCAGAGATCGCAGGCCAGTCTTGTTCTGCTGGCAGTGGCAGCGTATCAGAAGCATCTAGCAGGGAACAACTGCTCACAGCATTGCAAGAGGAAGGGAGAAGGTGTCTGGAAATAGCCTGGGTAAAAATACATCCTTCCTGGCCACACCCTAATTAAGCTGCCACACCCACCTCTGAACATCAGGGCAAGTGAAGTCCACATGTTAATCCTCCACTGTGATAAACTTGCACAATTTAGGCTTGCACAAGCCTATATCTATTAGGCTTTTGGGGACATTCAAGATCCAAATCTTAATAGTGAGATCCTGTCTCAAAAAGTAAAATAAAATAAAAAGAAGTGGAAATGTAGCTCAGTGTAGGGAATATGGGTTAGATTGTCAGTAGCAAAAAAACCAAACGATACCAAGTCAAGGCAAGGCAAAAAATGAAGCAAAAACAAAACCTCAGCTGAAATACGTTCTCTCTTACAAGTGAAGAACAAAATGCTACTCAAAAGAACCCCCCAAAATTCTGAGAGGTAGAAGTGAAAATTGCTAATAGAAGCATAAAAGCATTGAAGATGAAGATGGAAGAAATTTCTCAGAAATTCAAGTTAAAAAAAAAACAGATACAAAAATAGAAGAGACATTTGAAGACCAACCTGAATAATATAAACTAATGGAAGAGTCAGAAGACAAAAGACAGATAAATCAATGAAATTCCTCAAAATAACACCTCAGAACTAAATGATGAGTTGCCAGATTGACAAGGTTCAATTATTATTTACCACTATGGAAATAAATAGATACATCTTAAGTCACAGTATAAAATTTCAAAAAAAAATAAAAAAGAAGACCCTAAAGCTTTCAAAGAGAAAAAGAAATAAAAATCAGGTATCAAAATGGTCTCAAAGTTAGCATCATTGGATGCTAGCCCATTAAGGATGTTTTCTATGGATTTGCAAACTGCCCTTACATAAGCCCTTTTGTACCTTTATATTCCTAATTCTGTGTGTGTGTGTGTGTGTGTGTGTGTGTGTGTGTGCATGTCAATGGGAACTGAACACTGAGCCCATGGGTGCTACCACTGAGTTAAAACCCCAGCCTTTTTAAATTTTAAAAATTTATTTACTTTTTTGTGGTATGGGGAATTGAACTGAGGGCCTTTAATCCGAGCAACACTTTTAGCTTTTAAAATTTTTTAGCTTTGGACAGGGTCTTGCTAAGTTGCTAACTCATTCAAGTGCAACTCAAATCCTTCTTCAGTTTCCAGAGTGGATGGGGTTACAGGATGTCACTTTGAAATCTTTTGAATGTATGAGCTATTGAAAACACAAATAAAATTTTAAAATCATGTCATTAAGTGGCATTTTGTGTGTAGAAGTGTGTTTGTACATATTTCCTGATATTTTTATAATAAGTAGAAAGAATTTTATTCTCACCGAGAGCTGGAGAATCATAGTTTTGGTAAGTGGCAGGTGATAAAGTCAGACCTGGAAGCCTTTTTTCAACTTTTTTTCTTTGCTCTGTAACAGAGCTGCAGTGGTTGTAAATTGAGGATATTGGTTGTTGTTGAGTAATAGTAGCGTGGGAGGTGACTGGCCCCTAAACTTGGTTGGGCAAGTAAACAGTGGTACTTGGAGGAGCGGGAGTAATGGTTTGCAGCCTCATTTTTGAGTCTTGTATGAACTGTGCCCTAACAGCTTTGTTATAATAGTCAAATATCAAAATTTGCATTCTATTGATCCGTGAAAAGTAGTTCTGTGTGTCATGAATTTAGTAGAGAACGATAAGATTCATTTAGGTATATTGGAATAGTATATTTCTAATTTCCTGCCATCTCTGTCATGACCTTTTGTTTTGGTTTGTTTTTTAAGAAAAGCATTTCTTTTCTTGAATAAGTGAAAAAGCAGTGGAGTTTCAGTTGTTGCTAGTGATACACCTAAACTTGGGTGTGCTTTCAGGAATGTGCCGCATTATTTCAGAGCAAATTTACCTTTTGAGGGAAGAGAGGGAGAAATTATAGGATAGATTTGTCAAGGAATTGCTGGCTTTTCGAGTTTATTCTGAAGTGGAAAAAATGTTTTATCCTAATATATCACTCTAAAGAAATTAGCTTTAATGCTTAGGTTTTTAGAGTCCTAATGATTCTACTCATTATTATAAGTATACACATTTGTCTATTATACTTTTAATAGCCCAGAACTCAGAACTTCAGGAAAAGGCAAGTGAGATTGAGAGAGCATTTCAGGCATCCCAGCAGAAATGGAAAGAAGAATGCAGAAGATTTGAACATGACTTGGAGGAAAGAGACAATATAATTCAAAACTGTAACAGAGAATATGATTTGCTTATGAAGGAAAAAGGCAGACTAGAAAAAACTTTACAGGTAAAATTTTTTATCGTTTTTTTTTTTTTCCAAAATAAGTTCTTGAGATGTTCAGGATGTTCTCAAACTTAAGAGCTCAAATGATTGTCTGGCTACTATGTCTAAGCATAAAACATATTTTTAAAATTCCGTTTTAAGTTAGTGCACTGAAATATTTTTAATAAAAGAAATTTTTAATGTAATATTAATTAAGATGTGTTGTTCTGTGATTATTCTTTGGTTTCCTTTCCTTTTTAATAATTTTTACTGTTTTAGCAATATATTTACATTGTCTATTTTGTGAAAAACAGTTTGAGATCTCTGTTCAAAGTTAGAAACAAAATGACAGAACTTATGTGACCATACTGTAGAAAGAAAGAGCACAAAGCCTTTGGTCTAGCAGCATGAAAATTTTGTATTTTATAAATATGGGTCCTAAATTTTGGTTTGAATATATAATAAATATAAAAAATCAGTATGTTTTATGTAAACTCATTATCTGTGGGGAACACATTCTATGCAGACTTTTGCCGTTATGAAGTGTAAAATATTTAACTTTTACTAAAATTTAATCTATTTGGTTGACATATAGTGTGTTTTGAGCTATCCTCTGTAGTTAGGTGTTTTAGAAAAGTTGAGTTAAATATGTATGTATACATAGTATATATTAAATTTCTTGAAAGGAGAGCCTTAGTGTATCATTCAGATTTGTATTCTGATGAATAAAATGATCTTTTGAGATTTTAACATGAATTATAAAGAGTTTTAATAGTCTATAGGTAAGAGAAGGTCTTACATACATTTAAACTGGGCTGAAGGATGAAAGATGATCTTCATTAATGCAATAGTAAAGCAAGATTTTATTCATATCAAGGTAGCATTGGAAAACCACCAGCAGGAGAAGAATGAGCTGGAGTCTCACGTGAGGGAGACAGCCTTAGAGGAATTTAGATTACAAGCAGAACAATGGGAGGAAGAAAGAAGAGAGTTGCAATTTATTGTACAGGTATTTTTTAAAAAATCAGTTTGTTAAATGTCTTTCTAATGTGTATGATATCAAAATTATATTAGGCTAATTTATTAGCTCACTTAAAGTGAAAAGAATTTCTAGTTTTTGGTTTCCAGAAATCTATTTTCCTTCCTTATGTGACAGTAGGGCAGCTCTTACAACTTGATGCTGCTGGTGCTAGAGTTGGGTGACATAATGAATACATATGAATGCATTTGTTTTCTTTCAAGTTTATATGTGTGACTGATAGCATTCTTTGATATAAGGAAATAGAATAATAGGAATTTGGACATTAAGTGATCCTTACAAATCTTGTAGTATAGTGATATTTGAGTTCTTTTTGAGAAGAATAAACTCTGAACTATCTCCTGTTCCTTCTCTCCATAAGCACACTGCATTTTCAAGGATTCAAATAGTTAAGTTTGAAAATTACTGATCACATTTAATACTTTCTATAGCTGAGCAGGTGGAAGTTTAGTAGTTACTGATTTACTCAGATCACATACGGAATCATTAATAAGGGAAATGACTGTAGGTGTCCAGATTCTCACTCTAGTGTAGTTTGCATTTTTAAGGGGCTATATATATATATATATATATATATATATATATATATATATATATATATATATTTATATATATATATAAGGAATAAAGAGGGGTAAGAGAAAATGAAATTGTATTCTAGAGGAAATGAAAATGAAAATTCTAGAGGAAATTTGTGAAGTTATCCTTTTTAAGGAAAAAAAAAACTCCTAAGCAACCAACTTCAATTTTTCATCATTTCTTTCTTTATTGTATCTTTTTTCTACTCAAAACAACAAACAGAAATAGCCTTTATATAGATGTTAAAGATATTCTCACTAGAATGACTATTACTCACTGAAAATAAACTTCATTTTAACTTTGTGTTAGAAACAACTTTGCAAGATGGAAATTGACAAGAAATATGCAGATGATAGAAAGAACCTTGTTTCTTTGAGAAACAGCTGGAAGTGACAGTAGAAATACTGAATTTGTTATACCTGGGTATTCAGAATACCAACAAAATCATGACTTCCCTAACTTTTGGTTTTTCCAGAGGGCTTTTCTTCCCAGACAGCATAATGTAGAAGCTGGAAGGTAGTGCAACTATTTCTGCTTTTTGTTCTTTTTGGATGTAATTATTGGAGATGGAACCTAGGACGTCTTGCATGCTAGACAACTGCTTTGCTACTGAGGTGTTTCCACCACTCAGGCCCTTTTCAGACCACTCCCAGGCTGGCATTGGACTCATCTGCCTGCCCCAACCTCCCGAGTGCTGGCATTACAGACTTGTGCCACCACGCCCAGCTTTAGGGATATGAGGGGAATCGATGTCAGAGCCTTGAACTTGCAAGGCAAGAGCGTTAACCGCTGTGCCATTCTTCCAGCCCCTACACCTCTTAGTATTCTAAGTGCTTGTTTTTCATTTGTGTAGTTAGTTCATTGTTTCATTCGTTTCCTGAGTGCTTATTGAGTTGCTATTGAGAATAGTAAGGATATAAATCTGATTAATGTCTATTTTCTGTCCTGGAAAATCTTTCAGCATAGAGACATGTGAAGTGAAAAAGTACATAGAAATATAATGAAATTTTGAACAAAATGCTGTGGAACAATTGAAGAGAAATTGGTTAACTATTGCTAGTAGACTCCATAACACAGATAGTACATGAGAGTTTGTAAATTGTTTTAAAGGCTATCAGAAACAAACTTCCATAAATGAAAATGATTCTTTTCGAAACACTCTGAAATATGTAGGGCCAAAGTACTAAACTTATAAAATTAGATTAAGAGAAATATATTTAAATGAGTTTGAGATATGATTATGTTCCAGTGGTCAATCCTATAAATCCCAAATGTGGTTGTACCAAAGCTTACAAAGTACTAAAAAGATGCATAAAAATCTGTGTTAGTATTTAGTGATCTTGTGGTGAGAGAGAATGGAGGAATAAACTCCTTGGTTACTACCACCCATACCTTGTCCTCCCTCCACCCCCCCTTTTTTAGAGACAGGGTTTCTCACTGTGGCCCAGGCTAGTCCTGAACTCACTATGGGGCTGTGGAGCCCAGGCTGGCCTTGAACTCACGGCAGTCCTTCTGTCTCAGCCTCCTGAGTGCTGGGATTACAGGTGTGGATCCACTAACCTGGTTGATTGGTGCTGGGGAATCATACTTGGGTACTTAGTGCTTGACTTAAGCGCTTACTAGGCAAGTGCTTTAACCACTGGGCCATTCCTCCAGCCTCATCTTGCCCTTTTTGTAAGATAACCTTTTTTGTATTCTTTAACTGAAAATTAGTTTTGTTTCTCAATTTTTTGTTTGTTTATGTTAATATAAAAAAGACCAAGCCTGGTTTACAGGCCTGAAATCTTTGCACTCTGGAAGATGAAGGCAGGAGAATTATAAATTCAAGCCCAGCTTGGGTGATTAAGCAATTTATTGAGACCTATAATAATTTGAGACTTATGAGTGCCCAAAAAATTGGAGAAGGATATAGCTCAGTGTGAAGGCCTTAGACCTGATCCCCAGTACAAACAAACAAACAAGCAAGCAAGCAAGCAAAAAAAAAAAAAAAAAAAAAGGAAAGAAAACTACTTTTCATAAATCAGCATTTGAGAAACTGTCACTTTACTTGACCTTAAAAGTCTTTATTTTTTTTAATCTTGTAGGAATAGAGTAAAAATTTTTCTCTGTTGGCTGCTGATAGTTTTAGTTTTTCACCTGTAATTAGGTGTTAGTATAATATAGTGTTTTCTTTGTATAACTGTCCTAAGGGTTTCAATTTTTTTAAATGTTCTGTTTTTAAACCTTCTTAGTGAAATCCTATCTTTAACAGACAAAGCTAGTGTAATATTGCTCTCATCTGGGCTTTAGAATTCATGTAAACGTAATTCATTTACGTTTCAGTGTAAAAGGAAAACTTTAACTGTACTCCACACTTCTTTTCTTTCCCAGGAACTGGAATGCCAAATAGAGGCATTCTCTCCAGATTACTAATGCAAATTCTTACTGGAGTGCTGTCAAAAGTTACTTCATTTTACGATCATGTTTCTCGATTTTTTTAAACCTTTATTCTCTTTTGATAAGACATAAAAATTCTGTTTGTTTTTAGCATTATTTGAAATTTCCTAAACAAACCAAAGCCTAGGTAACTTGTAGAACAAAGTGTTTGTGTTGGTCTTGAAATAAATATGTTTATTTAAAATTTATATTTAAACATTAACATTTGCATATATTTTTTTGTTCCTAAAATTGCAGTGTGAGCTTTAGGAATGTTTATTTGTTATGAGCTTTTCTATTACAGGAAATATGGGCTAGGCAATGGTAAAATTTTGTTTTTAAAGCACCATGCCCCTTATAATTTTTTAAAGTTTATTTTAATGTATAATTTACAAAAAGATTGAAAGCATTTAAATGAGGAATATTTATATTTTTTCTACTTACTGCTTTTCAAAACTTAATAACATAATAGAGAAGCTTTTTTTTTTTTGCTCGTTGACTAAATTTGATACAGGTATTCAATGATTAAGGTTTATGATGGTTTGGAAAATGGAGATTGAAAATAGTACTGTAAACTGAAAAAAAAGGAAGTGTATGAGAGGCAGTAAAAAAGTATTTACACCAGGCTGAGGCATCAGTACCTTCAATGATAAGACAACTCTTAGGAATTGGAGTGCACATGTCCAGTGTTGATGCAGTGACCTAGTGGCAGCTTGAAGGTAGATATTGAAAGGCAGTATGTAAGCATTTAGGTGATCAAAGGCAGCAAGGAGGGTTTGAGGAATAGTGGAGAGGTTATCTCAGGGCCCTGGTTTGATTCCCCAGCACCACGTAAACTAGGTATGATGGCACATGCCTATAATATCAGCACTTGGGAGGCTGAGACAGAAGGATTGCCATGTGTTCCAGGTCAGCCTTGGTTACATATTGAGTTTAGGACCACCCTTGACTACAGAGTGAGATCTTGTTTCAAAAAAACAAAAATCTTTCTTTGAGGCTTTTATGGAAAACTTGGTGTTAAAACTGTCCTTTTAGCAGACGGCATAAAGAATGACTTCTGCATTAATATTGCCTATTTTTCTCAAACTGGAAACAATTTCACTAGTTAGGTTATTATGTTATGCTTATTGTAAAAATGTTACTAATTTAAGTAAATTTAAAAAGCAGACTATAAAGATCTTTTCCTCTTTCCCGATTCTGTTCTCCATCTCAGGATGTAAAAGCATACAATTGATACATGTACCTAAGTGAAAGTAATCTCAATAATATTTTTGCATTTGTCTTTTAATACCCCCACTTTATTCCTTTAGTTTCAGTTTTTCTGTCATGTAGGTATTCCTAATATATTTTAGCAGTGGACATTTTATTTCTTCCAGAACCGTTTTTTTTTTTTTTTTCCCTGTAATTGAAAATGATTTCCTGGGCTGGGAATATAGGTCAATGGTATAGTGCTTGCCTAGTCTGTTGGTGACCCAGCCTCCCTCTTAAAAAAATTTATTAAAAACTTTGTCCATATCTTTGGGCAGTTGTGCAAATGATACTGTTATGTGCCTAGAAGTATTATAGCTGGGTCTGCAAGTATATGGATTTGTGAAAAATATGATACAAAGTTCGCGTTAATTAAAAAAGAATTATATATCACATCCCTTCCCCCTTCCAACCCTCTCACCCTCTCAAAGTAAGAGATTACTTTGTTCCAAATCTCTTACTTTTTTATGGTTTAGTTTTCTTATATTAGAGAAACTGTATGATATTTACCTTTTTGGGTCTGATTCATTTTGCTGAACATAATGGTCTCAAGGTGCATCCATTTTCCTACAAATAACTCAAATTTGTCATGCTTCACGGCAGAGTAGTATTCCATTGTGTACATATACCACATCTTTATTCAGTCATCTGTACTCGGGCATATTGACTTCTTCCAAGATTTTATAGATTGTGGTACTATAAATATCATAAGTGACTTTAACTCTTTTGTGAAGATACTCAGAAGAGGTACAGCTGGGTCAATGGAGCATCAATTTTCAGTTTTTTGAGGAAGCTCCATACTGCTTCCCATAGTGATTATACCAGTTTACAGTCCCGTCAGCAATGTAGGAGGGTCCTTTTTCCCCAGAGCCTTGCCAGCATTTGTTGTTTCTTGAGTTCTTAACAGCAGCCATTCTTATTTGACATTAAATGGAACCTCCGTGGTGTTTTAATTTTCATTTCTCTGATGGCTAAAGATGTTGAAGATTTTTTCATGTATTTATTGGCCATGTGGAATTCTACTTCTGAGAATTGTTTATTCATTTCAGATTCCCATTTTTTGATTGGGTCCTTTATTTTGGAGGGTACAGGTTTTTTTTCAGTTCTTTGTATATTTTTGATAAGGGGGTAGCTGGCAAATTTTTTTTTCCATTTTGTGGATGGTTACTTCATTCTGTTGTTTCCTTTGCTGTGCAAAAGCTTTTTAATTTAATATAATTCCATTTGTTCATTTTTGGTGTTATCTCTTGTGCTTTGGGTGATTTTACCCCATGTCTACAAGGTATTTGCCTACTTTTTCTTCATACAAGTTCAGTGTTTTCATTTTAATGTGTAAGTCTTTGATCCATCTTGGTTTGATTTTGGTGCTTGGTAAAAGTCGTGGGTGTAGTTTCATTCTTCTGCATGTGGTTAGTCAGTTTTACCAGCACCATTTGTTAAAGAGGCTGTGTTTACTCCAGTGTATGGTTTTGGCCCCTTTGTTGAGGATCGGATGGCTGAAGGTTCTTGAGGATGTTTCTGCATCCCAGTTCTATACCATGGATCCTGTCTGTTTTTTTGCCAGTACCACGTCATTTTTATTATGGTTGCTGTGAATTGTAATTTGATATCTGGTATTGCAATGCTTCCTGCTTTTGTATTGTTCTTTAGATATTCTTGGCCTTTTGTAGTTCCATATAAACTTTTTGGATAGTTTTTTTGTAGTTCTGTAAAAAATGCGGTGGCAGCTTGATTAGGATTTCACTGAATCTGAATATCAGTTTAGATAGTATGGTCATTTTGATGTGTTTGTTGTGCCTATCCAGGAATGGGTGGTGCATTTCCATTTTCTACAATTATCTTGGATTTCTTTTTTTCAGAGTATTATAGTTCTTAATATAGGGGGTCCTTCACTTGCTTTGTTAGGTTGATTCCTAGGTATTTAGTTTTCTTTCAGGCAACTGTGAATGGGACAAAGTTAGTAGTAATCAACAGGTTATTTTTGATTGTAAAACTGTATGGTTTGGGTAATATAGAGAAGATGAAAATTTCTGACTCTTTCAGCAGGTAACCTTAGATTAAGCTAGCTAGCTAGATTATTGTGTTTTATAAGCAAGAAAAATAGGGTATTCTTTCTCTGATATAAATAGAATTTTCAAAATTGGAGCCAGATTTTAGATTCTGAGAAATGTTTAATGAGTACATAGAATCTTTCACTTTTTGGTTCTTGTTTCTGGAAAATACAGAAAGAAACATCTTTATTTTCTAATAGCACAATGTAGTTTCCTGTGATGTTAAATGTCAGTTAAAAACAAGCTTTGTTTAAAAATATTTTAAGTTCAACATCTCCCTCTAGTGGTGAAAAGAAAAATCCTCCAGGATTTCAAATGCCTTAACAGGATCTTGTTATACAGGTCACTCTTACTGTTCCACTGCAAGGACCCAAGTAGCTTTTGGTAGATTACAGTTATTTCTTAGAGCTAAATGGGGGTGGGGGGAACAGTGGGAACTAGTGGAGTGGCAGGGTAAAGGAGGGTCCAAAGGGAGAGGGAAAGGGTTTTTAATTTTGACAAGATACATATATGCACAAAATACTCAAGTTCATGGTAAACATTATGTATGGCATATATACATATCAATAAAATGGGGGAAAAAGAAAATAAATTTTGCGACACAAATTTTAAAGTTAACCCTATCTGAGGGCAGGCAAATAAATCTGTGTTCCATCTCTCAGATTTATGCTAATACAACCATAAGTGTAAATATTTGAATATATTAAAAAACCAAGTATCACTATGACCAGTACCCAACATCATTAATATAACCAGTATCTACCACATACATCTTGTTTATTGTATTTGCCTCAAAATTAGAAATAATGAGTCATGATATCACTGAATACTGCTCCAGATCCTTTCTCTGTCTTGTCGCAGTTCTGCCCCTAAGAAAACCGCCATTCTGAAGTTGGTGGTTATTGTTTTTGTCCCAGTACATGGATAGTGTTGTAAACAGTCCGCTTCTCATCACCAGTTATCATTTGCTTCCCAACAGGTTTGTTTTCTTCTTATTTAATGAGCATATTAACGACATTTATGCATGTTGTCAAATGAACTTTTTTTGAGTTTATGAAGAGCCAAAATATAGAAGTTGCTTATGTATCTAGTTTCTTCAAGTGGTCATGAATGCTTGAGTGTTTCTGCGATCTCTCATGTCAGTAATGTGGGTTTGAAACAATCATTGCCTTTGTTTTATTAAATCAACTTCGGTGGCCCTTCCTGACTGAGGAGCATCACTGAGATCAAAATGACTAGTATGGAATTTTGTGAACCATTGCTGGCACTGATGTTCCTTTAGAGCACTGTCATCGTAAACTACACACAACTGTTCACAAGCTTGTTGTACATTCTTCCCTATATGGATGTAGAACAGTGAAATATGGTGTAAATGTACAATTTAGACTTGTGTCTCCAACTTGTAAAATCTCCAAAGTTCAACCAAATTGCTCATTTTTAAAGAACTAAGCTACAGTTGTTATCTGCCAAATAACGTAGTAATAGCATAGATGTAATGACTCCAGTACTTCCAAAAATGAACTGTTGTCATCTGTTGCAAAAATGTGTCATGGCTTTGCTGGCAACCAAATATAACTAAATAAACCCAAAATATGATAGGATATAGGGATATAGGTTTTGTAGGCAGGGAGAGGAGAAATGGGAGAGAATAAGAATGTGGGAAAGGGGGAAGGAGAGTAAAAATGGTGAAGATGCAGTATGTGTGTGCACCAGTTCCTCAAGCTGAATGTAGTTATGCATCACAAATGCATACTACAAGAATACTAAAAGAATAGGGTTTTTTAAAAAAAAAAATCCTAAGTAACTTATAATTGTTAGCAGTTGCCAGTGGGTATTCATAGAGTAAGATCAAATAAAGATGAATCTTGAGAAAAGAGCTGTATTAGCCATCTATGTGTAAACATAATTGACAATAATAAGACGAAAGTAGAGATTGTGGTGGGTTGGGTAAATCTTAGTGACTCTAGATGTTTTCATATATGTGTCTGTATTAGTAACTTCCATTGGTGGGACAGAATACCTGAAATACACAACTTAGAGGGAAGAAAGGGTTATTTTGGCTTATAGTTTCAACTTATGGTCAGCTGCTTCCAAGGCAGAAGGGCACAGCAGAAGACAGCTTGTATGCCTCATGGCAGCTGGGATGTAAAGAGAGATGAAAAGAACCTAGAAGTGTATAAATATCCTTCAAAGCCATGTTCCCTGTGACTCACTTCCTCTGACTAAGCCCCACCTCCTAACAGCCCATTCAGCTCATGATGAAGTCAGTCCATTGACCGTGTTAGTGAATGACATAGGATCCAATCACCTTCCGAGATCCCACCTCTGAAAATTGCTGCCTTGGCCATCAGGTCCTCAATATTTATTTGAGTCTTTGAGGGGATACTTCATCTTTAAACCATAACAGGAACTTCTGACTGAGGTGACAGGTGAACTATCAGTCCTAAGTAGATGGGGCTTTTGGAGAACTCCAAATTCATGCTACCTTTCTCTGCAGCACCAGTGAGGCTAATATTATTCTAAAGCTGTTGAATTTTAGTGCTATCAAGAGCTGCGTAAGAGAGAGGATGATGGAACTAGCATGGATTGTTCTGACTGAACTTCTGTGGATTTTTGTGAATAAATGCTTCTTGGATTATTGGAAACTTTTGACTATACCCAGACACAGAGTTAAGAGAAATTTTATTTTTATAGTTTTTGCCAATATTCTTGCTTCTATGAAGGAAAAGATTTATTTATCACTGTGGACTGAACGCAGAGTCTTTGCACTGAGGTACATCCCTATCTCATGAAGCTGCTAAATTGCCTAGGCTGAGCTCAAGCTGGTGATATGCTCTTGCTTTCCCTTCCCAGAGTACTGGGATTTCTTGTGTGTGCCACCTTGCTCATGGAGGAGAGGATTTTTAGTGATCCTTGCTCTACTCTTTCAGAACTGCTTATGTTCTCTGAGGATATATTTTTCTTATTTACATATCTGTTTTTCCTAGATTCCCCCCCCCCCCCATTTAATTCAGACTTAGCTGTTACATCACAGAATTTTTTCAAATATCATATTTTGATGTTTTTAAGAATGAGGGATCAAAGGGCCTTTAATCCATGATCTTCAACATAGGCTTAGGTAGTGGGATGTTTGAAGCAGGTATATGCATGTATAATCACCCCTGGTTTCTCCACCTAACTTTAAGAAGTAGAAAGCCTGAATAGTCCTATAAGCATAAAATGGACTGAGTCATTGTCAAGACTCTCAGCACATATTATTTTACAAATGAATGAAAAAGAACATTGAAGGAGCAAATAAACTCTCAGAGAAAGGAAAAAAATCCTGGTAATAGTCTTGATCTTAAATTGACAAGGATTCAAGAAAAGGTAATTGTAGCTAATGTCATGCATACATATACATGAAAACATATACGTAATATTAGTCAACCCAGTGTAGCAAAACAAGAAATGAAATATAAAAATGTTGTATATAGTGTCAGGTTTAACATTAGAGAATCAAGATAATTTAACTCAATATAATCAGCTAATTTGTCCTTTGATATATATTTAATTTCTGGAAATCTACTTTTTGATGAACGTATCTGTTTCTGTTAGAATAAGTCTATGTGTTTTTATCTGCATCTAAGAATGAATGATAATTATAATGTAATGTTAAGTGACTTTTTGACCTCTTTATGGAAAATGTGATTGTTAGGCGAATTTCACCTATGTCTTCAAATACTGTTATTTAGAAGATATTTATTAAGCAATATTTAATGTAGATCTGGTACTATAAAGGTAAAATCTCACCAAAATAAGCATAATAAATTCTAGTTAGCCTTTGATTTTTCAGGCTTAAGAAATAGGATTAAATTTAAACATACATGCAATAATGCACATATTCTTTTTTTTAGTATTATGGGATTTAGAATAATTACATGTTGTCTTCTCTGTGTATCAGTGAAAGGGGAATCACAAGTCACATTTACTTTGTCCTCTCCCCCCCAACCCCCCCCCCCAAATTCTTTGTACTTAGGTCTTCTTGATAGACCATTGCCTCTATTTTCTTATAAATAAATCCCATGAGACTTCCTAGTTTATTTGTGTGTGTGTGTGTGTGTTTGGTGCCAGGGATTGAACCAGGACTTCGCACATCCTAGGATCAAACACTGTATTGCTGACCTGCACCCCTGGCCTATCCTGGATAATTTCTTTTACTTGAATATAAATATCATAGGAAGTAATTGACCATCTTCTAGTATTTAGTATCTTTTGGTTATAAACTATTTTTTAATTTCAAGTTGTTTGGTTTATTTTGTGATTAAGCATGTAAATTTCTGTGTTCACATTAAAGTATATGTAGTCTGTAAATGGAAAATTGAAAGTTGGTTATATACCTTGTAATTAATCTTTTTCCCCCATTTTATTGATATATATTAGTGCAAGATTTAAGGTTTACAATGAAGTTGAGGATTTTGTGCACGTATGTATTCTGTCAAGATGATGAAGACTTTCCCACTCTCCTTTGGTCTCTTCTCCTACCCTCCCCGCCTTCCCTTCCCCTCCCTATCCCCCTGTTTCATTTTGTTTTTCATTTTAAGTTCCATAAGAGTTGTGATCTGGGTCTCTTATATCAGAGAGACAATTCAATGTTTCACCTTCTGCTTCTGACTTACTTCACTAAGCATGATGTTCTCAAGTTACTTCCATTTGCCCGTAAAAGCCACCAAGCTGTTGGACTTTATAGATGTATAGTATTCCATTGTGTATAAATACCACAGTTTGTGTATCCACTGGTCTGTTGATGAGTATTTTGGTGACTTCCATATTTTAGCTATTGTTAGTTGTGCTGCTATGAACATGGGTATACATATGTTTCTGTTATGTGTTGTTTTGGCCTCTTTTGTATATATTCCCAGAAGGGGTGTCACTGGATCGAAGGGGTATTTATTTCTAGTCTTTTGAGAGCTCTCCATACTGCTTTCCAAAGTGGTTGTACAAATTTACATAATTAATCTTTTTTTGAGGCAAGGTCTTTGCAGTCTAGGCTGTTGCTGAACTTACTATGTAGCCCAGTTGGCCTTGAATTCAGGCAGGCTTCCTGACTCAGCCTTCTAAGTGCTGGTGTGTACCACCACATTCAGTTTATGTGGTCCTGGAGAGTCAAATACAGGACCTTTCATTTGATAGGCAAGCTCTTTCACCACTGAACTATGTGCCTGGGCTTGACTAATACCGGTGTTATGAGCTGTTTGAGAAAGATCTGTAAGGTATGATAGTAATGTCTTGCTTAGTGCTTCATACTTGTAAAGGTGCTTTTGTATGTGAAAATGGTATTTTACAAACTGTAATTTTTGTTAGAAAATTATACTTGTGAAATACATATCCAGATTTTGATGATATCTTTTGAATAGGCAGGAATTCTTAGAAGGTGATGTAAAGACATGTATGTCACCTGCCAGTGAGGGGAAGCGGGAAAGAGGGTTCTCTGCTAATGGCCTGGAGTGAGAATGATAAATCCAGAGTAGTGAGTGTGGAAAATACCTTTGTGGTAACTCTGTGCTTGAGAATTTAACTCTGATTTCTGAGTATAGTTGAAAAAGGAGATAGATTTAAGTGGAGGACTATATTTTTCTATTAGTAGGACAGCTAGATTTGAAGACTTTGAGAATTGAGGAGGAAATGAAACATAGCCATCTGGTGGATACAGTTTTTAAGAGCTCTAGGCATAGTTGGAGTATCATGAACTCTTACAAAAATATCTCAAAGGTCATTATTAGACATTTAAACTAGCCATTCCTTATTTCACAAAGGGATTGTATACGTTTATATCACTAAATACTTGGAAACTTTAATCAGAGGAGTAAATGATATATGACAGTTGAGCTAGAGCCTTATATAAATAACTCCCACAAACCAATTGAATTAGCATAGATTCTTGTCTGCTATATACATTTTCATTGTAATGTGTGTTAATCAGGCTTTTAAAGTAGCAGTTTTTGTTAAAAAGTGCATGTGCATTTTTGAAATACTGCTAGAAAATACCTGGGCCTCTGTTTGCTATGTAGATTAACATGGTTGAAGCCTAGATTTACTCACTGTCTTCTGTGGAGTAGCTTTTAGTCTCTTTACTGATGTAAAACTGAATTATTTTCCAGGAGCAAGACAGTGCAGTGCAAAGTATGCACAAGAAAGTAGAAGAGTTAGAAAGGGAACATGCGGAGTGCTCTGACCTTTTACAGCGACAAACAAATGAACTTGAATTTAGCACTCAACGAGAAGAACGTCTTAGAAAAGAATTTGAGGTATGTTTTATCATTCCTTTATGTTAAATGCATATGAGGTGTGATAAAAATGTCCAGTGAATTTTTAAGTCGAAAGAAGTCATTCAAGTCCCTCAAAACACCCTCCCTCACTTCAGACACACTTGTCTGATTATTCTTGCCACTTTTCTGGAAGTCATCTGGGGTGTCCTTTATGAGATGTGATAGAAGATGTGCAAATGCTGCTGCTGAGTACCGCCCCCTGGAAGCACAGGTTCCCTCAGCATGGCGGCGATGTGCCCATTCGCCTTGTGCACTGGACCTGTCACCGTGTGGCCTCTGGCTCTTCCCCAAAGTCAGAATGAGAACGAAAAGGAAAGTGTTTTGTGTTAGCTCAGGATGTTGAGGCAGCCATGACAATATGACTGTATGTACCCATGGAAAAGAACTTTCAGAACTATGCCAGAAAGTGGCAGGAATGAGTGTGCTTGGAGCAAGAGGGAGTATTTTGAGCTGGGTAATGGCTGTGTATCTTTTTTAAATTTTAATTTTTTAAAGTTTAAACAATGTAACCTTTATTTTTTATTTTATTTTATTTTTTTGTGAGGCTGAGTCATGCTCTGTAGCCCAGGCTGGCCTTGAACTCCCAGCAATCCCCTGCCTCAGCCTCCTGAGGCATGTGTCACCTGGCTCAGCTTATTTGGTGCTAGGAATCAGCACAGAGCCTTGCTCTTGGTAGGCCAGCACTCCATTAGATATGCTGTTACTCCAGCACCACTGTAACTTTTGATCATACCTCATATATAACACAGTAGCATTTTAGGCTGTTTTTAAATCAGGTTAGGAGAGATTACTTAGTGAATGATAACTGAAATAATTGGGACAAAGTAAAATTAGTCTCCTATTGTATGTTGTATGATGAAATAAACTGAAATAAATTAAATGATGGTGATTGTCATGATTCGGATCTGGAATTGTGGAGGATTACAGATGTGTAGTGGATAATAGGTGGGTGGTGGGTTACAGATGTGTAGTAGATTTTTTTAATCTATGAAGTAATGGAGTAGATACAATTTGGTTAGAGAATTTCAGGTTGAAAGCTATTTTTCTTAGACTCTGAAGCCAGGCCTCACTAGTTTCCAAGTTCTTTTGTTGTTGAGTGGCCTGATATTATTGCAGTTGGTATTCTTTCGTTTGTGACACTATTCTGACTCTGCTTTTGTGAAAGTTTTTGGATTTTCTCTTTTTTAAAAACATTTTATCATGGAGAAGTTTAAATGTATATATGGTAGACAGTATAGTATAATAATAATAATATAGCATAATAGTATAATGAATCTAATATTGCAGGCTTTGACACATTAACTTACGGGCAATTTTGTATCTCTTGTACTCATTATTTTCTTCATATATTATATTGAAAAAACTTTTAGACATCACATCATTTCAATCATAAATATTTCTAAAAATAAGGTGTCTTTTATTTACAGCCACAATATCAATATTATATATAAGTTGTTTGAGAATAGCTAATATAGTCAAATGTCCAAACATTATTCAAATTTTAATTTGTCTCATAAATGGCACTAACATGTACATTTAGTTTATTTTAATTTGAATCCCAGTTGCGTCTGCACATTATAATTGTTTAATATGTTTCTTAGGTTCTTTTAATCCTCAGGTTCTCTTTTAATAGTTTTCTTTTTTCTTTATAATGTGTTTTTTGAAGATACTACATTATTTGTGCTGCGCAATTTCCTCTGATTAAGAAATTTCAAAATATCACTGTCTTAACTTTTTTGCCGTTGGGGCACAATACTCAGAACTCACAACTTGAGGGAGGAAAAATTTATTTTAGCTCATAATCAGAAATCTCAGTCCATCATGGTTGGCTGGCAGTGGTGTTATGGCAGAAAGTTCAAGTGGATGGGGTACAGCTGCTCAGGACATCACACAAGGAAGGATCAGGACATCTGGGGAAAAGGAGGGTGGACAGAAATATATCCTTGTAGGTCATATTCTCAGTGGTCTCTACACATTCTGTAATTTGCCCCTCCCAGCCTGGCCCCAGTGCCTTAACACATGAAATCCATAGAAAATCCACAATACCCAAATACATGACTTTTTTTTTTGGGGGGGGGGGCGGATTCCAGACCCAAATCATAACATTTCTGCTCCTCTCCCCCAAAAGACTAGAGTAAGCGAAGGCATTCAATCTGTCTCTAGAGTTGGTCAAAGTCTTAATATTTCTAGTAGTGCTAAAATGTTCAATCCAAAGTCTTGTCTGAGACTCAGGACCAACTGTAAGATATGAGCCATTGTGAAAATCAAAGAAAAACTCAACACTTCCAACACACAGTGGCACAAAGTAAACATTCCTGTTCCAAAAGAGAGGAATAGAAGAATTGAAACAGAATGAAAGCAAGGCTAAAAAATCCTAGCAAGGAAAATGTTTAATATTGTAGTTCTGTTAAATCCTGTAGCTCTAAGAGTAGTACCTGGCCCAAGTCCTTGAGTAGTCCCACATGTACAGCATTTCTTCTGGCTACAACCTCCGTGGCTTATTTGTGTGCTGGCTCTGTTCATAGCCTTTGGCCTTCTTCTGAGGAAGACCCACATTCTTTGCATCTCTAAATTTCCAGAGTTTGTACTGCACCTTTGACTTTCACAGTTTCATGTATTGCCCTCCTAGGGGCACACTGCCTGGCTTCCAAAGCCTTCTGAAATCTGGGTGGAAGCTTGCCTGACCCCACAATACTTGTTTTCTGCATGCTCGTGAAGCCATCATCATGTGGATAATACCAAGGTCTGCTTCTGTCTTGAGCAGTAAGTAATCTGGACCCCATGGGTGATGGATGCAGAATCATTTGAATTCTTAAAAGGCTGAACTCATTGAGGATTTACTTTCCTAGGTTGTTCTGCAGGATTACCTGAGACCCTCTTTTCAATGCAGGCTTTTGCCTTTGCAACCATGAATTGGAAAAGATTGAAGTCTTGGGATTCCTGGGATGCTTTCAAGGCATCTTTGCTATAGTTCTGATTATTCCAAGTACTTATCTTCTTTTTGATGCTAATCTCTTCAGCAGCCATGCTCTCTCTCTCTCTCTCTGTCTCTCTCTGTCTCTCTCTGTCTCTCTCTGTCTCTCTCTCTCTCTCTCTCTCTCTCTCGCTCTCTCTCTCGCTCTCCTTTTTTTAAAAGATTTTTTTGCCAGTTTTGGTTAATTGTTTTATCTACCTATCCATCTGTAAATTCATGCACACATATTTTTAAAGATTTTAAAGGTTTTATACCAATTCTCCATGTTGAGTATAATTATTATGTCTTGCAAACTAATATACTATTACAAATAATAATTGTGTGGGGAAATGTCACAGGTTTTATAAAACAGCTGGTACTGTCAAATGATTCAACTACCAGTCTATTTTTTGTTATACTTTGTCTTTAGATGTTAGATATTTTCTTTCCTCCATATTTTTGGTGCTACTCGTCTCTCTGCATCTCTCAAAGATTTCTTCAAATGTTTTTGGCAATGCTGGGCTAGTGGTTGTAGATTTCTTTAGGGATTCTTGGTCATGAAAAAATTTGACTTCTTCAATTTTCAGGGATAGTTTTTCTGGTTACAACAATCTGGGTTGACACTTGCTGTCATTTAAAGCTTGAGATAAATTGCTCTCTAGGTTCTCCTGGCCTTTGAAATTTGCACTGAGAAAACTGCAGTAATTCTAATGGGTTTGCCTTGATAGAATAATGCCTGTTTTTCTCTTGCTGCTTTTAGTATTTTCTCTTTATATTGTATTTCTGAGGTTTTGATTATAATATGTCACGGCTAGTCTTGTTGCCTGCTGAGATCATTTGGTGTTCTGTAAGGTCTTTGTACCTGAAAATTAATTTCTTTTTCTAGATTTGGGAAATTTTCTTGTGTGATTTGAGTGAATGAATTCTTTTTCCTCTTGCTCTTTGTGCTATCTTCTGCTCTTTCTTCCACATCCATAATTATGAGATTGGTTCTCTTTGAATTATCCATCAGCTATTGTATCCAGCTACTTTGCTCATTTCTAAATTTGGAGTCGTGTCTATAAGCATGTGTTTTCTCGGTCTTGTCTTTAAGGTCTGAAATCTGTCCTCACAATGTTCAAGTAGACTTCCCCTGCTTTCAAATGAGTTTTTCATATCCTGAATTTCAGCTAGATTTCTTTTCAAAATTCCCACTTCTTTGTTAAAATGTTCCTTCATATCTTTCATTTCCTTGTTTACTTCAGCCAACTTTTTGTTCATGGCTTCTATATGCTCAGTAAGCTTTGAATCCATTAGGACCACTGTTTGTTTAGTAAGTTCCTCTTTAAGCCCACTGATCAGTGCTTGCATTTCTTTGAGAGTATCTTATTTGAACTTGTAGCTCAACTCCTGTATTTGCTTTTTGACTTCCTTCCCTATGATTTCTACTATTTCAGAGCCATGACATTAGTTTCTGCAGTCTCAAGCATGTCTGTGGGTGTCCCGTTGCCTTGTCTTTTTCCCATGTTTCTGTTATTGAGGGACTTTACTTTAAAGGCCTAGCTGAGAGGTTTCTTTGAATGAGTATGAGGGTGTGTGTGTGTGTGTGTGTGTGTGTGTGTAGGGGGGAGGAGCCTAAATTCATCCAAATTCTATGCTAGAGTAGGCAGTGAGGGAGGACCTAAGGGCCTGATGGCCTCTGAGGTGTCATGGTCATCTCCCCAGCACCTTCAGCAAAGCTGTCCTGCCTGTCCTAGCTTCACTTCCCCAAGGGTGGGGCTCTCTACCCTCTTAGGTGCTCCCACTATCGCTGGCCATTCAGGAGGTCCATGGCCTTTCTCTCCTCTCCACAACTGTCTCTTATGCCAGTTTTTTTCGTAGGCACTGTTTAAGAATGATCCCAAAACCCTGATGTACACTCTGCTAAGCTTTCTTTTACTCTAATCATTTCAGTCTTGGGCTGTTTCTTAAAACTGGATCCTGCTTATGTCATTGCCTGTTATGGCTGCTGAGTGCTGCTTCTGATTCAGGCTCTAGGAGGCCTTTTCTAGGTGAAGCTTGCAGTGCATTTGTAGTATGCACCACCCACAGGCTTGTTTTTGGAGGCTGGGGCAGCAGCTGCTGACAATTGCCACTGCTCCTGGATCTGTGCTTACCTTGGTCTGAGATTCTGGCCTCCACGCTTTCCTCCATCTAATGATGCCAGCAACTCAGGGCTGTACTCAGTCAATTGCTGCTTTTCTCTACTTTCAGTATGTCTTTAGGATTTCTGACCTTTCCAGGGCCTTCTTTCATTTGTTGGACTGCTCCTTCCTCTCCTAGCTCACTCAGAGGTTCTGAACTCCAAAACAGCTTTCCTCTGTCTGGGGATGCTGGCAGCTCCCACCTGTTCACAGTCAGCGTGTGGTGGCTTTCTGGGCTGCTGTTTATTTTCCCCACTTCCAATGTTCCTCTGGAATTTCTGATTTTCCCCTGCCCTCCTTTCAATTTTGGGAGGCATTCCTTCCTGTCCTAGCTACATTGAACAGATGGTTTTTGACTATATTCTCAACTTTTTAAGTGGTTCCACTAGGAGACATTGTTCAGCTCTGTTACCCGTATGCCATCTTGACCAGAAGTCCAGCTGTACTCTCTTTTACCTCAACTTTGCAGTTGCTTTCAATTTGGAAAAACTGCAAACTTTTTGTATCTTTTTTCTCTACTGTTTCTTGATCTCAGTGTAGACTTTGGTAAAAGCCACATGACAGTCCGCTGCCTTTAACTCCAGTTTCAGGCAAAATCTCACTACAGGGCAAAATTCTGACACTTTTGCCTGAGCTTAGCATGGTTTCTAGGCCAGTTGTCAATAAAGTCTTTCTTCCTATCTGAAACCTCATGAGTTTGGTTTTACAGTCCACACTTCTGTCACCTCTGGTCATCTCAGCTTTGACCAGAATTTCCTATCAAGCTTGATTTTAGCATTCTAAGGCTTCTCTAGCCAGCATTTCCAAAATTCTCCTGTGAACCAGTTCCAAAGTATTCTTAACCTCATTGCTGGGTAATGTCACAGCAATGACCCCATTTTTAATTTTTGTCTTACTTTTTATTTGCTGGGGTGTAATACCCAACACTCACAGCTTACTGGCAAAGAGGTTTATTGTAGTTTACAGTGTCAGGAGATTTCAGAGTATTAATGGATGGCTGACAATGGCTAGAAGAGTCAAATGGAGAACAGCTGCTTAGAGCATTCCAAGAGTGTGGAATCAGGGTTTTTGGGGAGAAGCTGAGGCAGGAATGGATCCTCCTAGGCCATAGTCTCAGTGATCTACCATACTCTCAATTATCTGACCCTACTAACAGCATGTGAAATCCATAGATAATCCACAACATCCAATACAGGAGGCTTTTGGGTGCATTCCGCATCCAAACTGTAACAATCACAGATAAACAATGTTTCTTAGTATGAATCTTTCTCTGTGTGCAAGGTATGTGGTAGCCATTTTGGTGGGGACACTCAGATCCTTTATTTTGAGTTCTTCTGTATAATTTCCTCTTCAGAATTTTTGTGCTCTTTTGGTGGCTTTCATTATTTACGAGTTAGAGCTAATGAATGTATGTTTTAAATTTCCTTTTGTTCTTTTTTTATGGTGCTTGAAATGCAATAGGGGCTTCTTGCTTGCTTGAAATGCAATTGGGGCTTCTTGCTTGCTAGGCAAGCTCTCTATTCACTGAGCTGCATCCCATGCCTCTAGGTTGAGCTTTTCTTGCCTTTGTGTTGTCTTTATCTTTTTGCTGTTCTTTCTTGGAGACTTACTTGAATTTACTTTCCAGTCTTGTAACTGAATATTTTCAATTTCCAAAAGCTCTTGTTCTCTATACTGTTTTGATAGTATCTCATCCCTACTTGTGCTACATTTGTTTATTTAGTTAATATTTATTGGGAGTGTTAGGCATGTTTCTGCATACTGGAGGCATAATGGAAAATAAAACACAACTTCATTCCTCCTGAAGTTGTAGTCGGGGGCATTGCACACAGCATGAAACAGATATGTAGTATGTTAGTGATAAGTGTTGTGGAGATGAGTAAAACAATCATAGGAAGGCTGTGAGTGGTGGAAAGTGGTAAGTGATAAAAAGATAGTAGCCTTTCATATAGATGTCATGGAACACTAACCTGGTAAATTTGGTATTTGGACCGAGACCTCAAGGAAGAAAGGGAGGAGCCATATGTACATGTCTTCCTGTAAGAGCATTCTTTGTCGAAGAAATAGAAAGTGGAAGGTCTTTGAGGTGTAAGTGTATGTAGAGACCAATGCCAAGCAGGCCATTGTGGGTGGAGTGAAATGAGCAAGATAATAGAATGACAAACATATCATCATAGTCATGGTTACTGGTTACTCATGTTGTAAGTCAGTCTTTCATAGTTCATTGTAAGAACTTTCATTTTTTACCCCAGAGTAAGGCAGAAAGAATTGGATTTTTTTTTTTTTTTTTTTTTTTTTTTAGCAGAGAGGTGACATGCCTTCCCTGTTTTGTGTTTTAAAAGCATTCTGGATAGGTTTTGGAGAATAGATGGTAAGAGACCATTTGGGAGACTACTAAGATAATCTAGCTGTGCCTGGTGGTATAGGTTTATAATCTCAACACTCTGGGAGGCTGAGGCAGATTAGTCATACATTTGAGTCCAGCCTGGATAATTTGGCAAATTAGTGTTACCCTGTCTCAAAATGTAGCCTAAGAAAATTTCCACAAAACAAGCCCCCACCACCAAAAAAAAAAAAAAAAAAAAAATCCGAAGAAACAAAATAATGAAGGATTACTGCTATTTATTTACTGATCTATCTTTGTGGTACTGAGGATTGATAGGGTTTTTACATGCTAGCTTAAGCATCATCATTGAGCTACAACTTGAGCCCTACATTATGATGTTTTAGGTAACGGTAGTGTTAGAGGAGGTGGTCATATTTAGGTGTATTTTGGAAGTTATCATAAACAAGATTTGCTGATTAATTGGACCTGGGTTGTGAGAGAAGATAGGGAGTCAAGGGGAATGCCAAAGATTTTGGTTTTAGCAAATGGGTGAATGGCATTTCCACTTAATATACAGATAAAGAATGTAGGTGGAGGAGATTGGGAGAGATGAGGTTTTAGATATGTTAAATTTCACATGCCTCTTAGACATCTACGTGGTGGGTAGGCAGTTAAAGGTAGGAATATTAGGTTTAGAGAAACTTTACTGTCGGATGATAAGGACATGTAACAATGTTTCATTGGGAAATTTTGAAATGTTCCAATCTATAGATCTTTCCTATGTGTTTATTGCCTTCTAAGAAGAGTCATCTGTTGGTTACTCTTGTAATTATAAAATTCAAGAAGGAAATAGAACCTTACATCAGACTGTTTAGTACTCAGACTTTTCTCTGATTTCAGACCACTACATTCCTGTGCTTCTCATGTTATTATTTGTGTTCAGACTCTGGTTTAAAATTCATTCTTAAGATAGTGGACCACTAGTTTGTTTGAAGGTTACAGAAAGTTTTAGCTACTTACAGTAGGGGTGGATGCTGAAGATGTAACTTCTTATATTGATAACTTAGAAAAAAACAGATATTTAATTTGCATAGTATAACCACATGCAGTGCGCTAGATTTTAGTGTATTCAGTCACAACATTATACATTGAAAATATGTAATTCATCAGTTTTTAGTGTATTCATAGCATTATACAAACATCATCAGAAACTTTAGAACATCTTCGTCATCCTGATAGGAAAGTTCATATCTGTTAGCTAATAATTAGTCTATTCCACTATCCCAGTGAGTCCCTAGCAACACTGGAAACCACTAATCTACATTTTGTCTCTGTGGATTTGCCTACTCCACATGTAGTCATTTCTGACTGACCTTCAAGTAGCATAATGTTAAGGTTAGCAATGTTGTGGCATGTGCCAGTACTTTATTTCTTTTAATGTTTGGATAATATTCCGTGTAAGTTATGCCATATTTTGTGTACATATTTATCGGTAGATGAACATTTGTTGCATTTTTGGGATTATAAATAATATTGCATTGACATTCATGTGCAAATTTTTGTGTGACTTTGTTAAAAATTCTCTTGGGCATAGACCTAGGAATAAAACTGCAGGGTCACATGGGTAACTCTAGGATTAGCTTTTGAGACTGTTTTGCACCATGTAATGTTTGTGCTAGCAATGTGTGAAGATTTCAGTTTTTCCACTAATGCCAGTCTTTATGACTGTAACTGCCCTTAGGGTTTGAAACAGTGTCTGATTGTTCGTTTTAATTTCATTTCATTAATGAGTATTGATGTTAAGTAGCATTTCATGTGCTTTTTGGCCATTTGCAATGTCTTCTTAGGACAAATACCTACCCAGATCCCCTTTTCACTTTTATTATTTATTTATTTATTTAGAGACAGGATCTTTCTCTGAAGTCCAGGCTGGTCGTGAAGTCAATATGTAGTCCAAGCTGGCCTTGAATATACAGCAATCCTATTGCCTCAGCCTCCCAAGTGCTGGAATTACAGGCATGCATTACCATGCCCATTTTATGTGGTGCTGCGGAAATGAACTCAAGAGTCTTGAGCTTGCTAGGAGAGTGCTTTAACCCCTGAGCTATTTCTCCAGTCCCTCTTTCAACTTTCAGAATGGGTTATTTGTACCATTCTAATAAAAAATGTTAATAATGGAGAAAACTAGGTGTGAAATATGAAGGAATTCTCAGTAGCCAGCTATGAACTGGGAAAAATAAAATTACACTCTCTTAGTCTATTTTTTAATAAGTTTAGAGAATGAATTAGATAATGAAATTCTAAGTAAATATTTCAACTTTTTTCATTTGTGTTTAATCTTTTTCAGGCCAATAAATTCAAGAATCATAATCATTTTATATCACAATTTTTAAATGCTATATAGTTTGTGTGTAGCTTACTAAGAAGAATTAGCAGAAATTTGATATTTGAGTGAAGTGTCACTTTAAGATGTTATAAGATCCTTTGATCATTACTAAAACATTTTAATGATCTTATAGTTATGAAGAAATTCTAGTTAATAATGATTTCTCTTTTGTTAGAATTTTTAAGCCACTTCTGTCTCAATTAAGGAACTTTCAGATGCATTTATTTTTTTCTCATAAAATAATTGTGATCATTTTTATTGTTTGATATTGCAAGTATTTAGATTAGTTTATTTATACTCTGGTTTTTCTTTCTGTTTGGCAAATAATTTTTTTATAGTAGCAGATACCTGCTTTTGGACAGTTTTAAGCTTTGAGAAGATAGTCAGGATAGGGTCTTCTTTTATTCTATTTATAGGAAGTGGGTAGGTGTAATTTTCCAACTTACCTGTGTTTCTTCCTATTTAGATTCCTTTACCATTTTTTGCTTCGTATTTAAATAAATATATTTTGTTTTTTTATACTTGACCACTAATAAGGTGGTGACATAATGAGCAAGAAGTTAAACTTCTACAGATTATTTCTGTTGTTTTCACAATTTTGGGGACATTAATTGCTAGTAATTTTAGGTACTTAGATAATTGTCAGTATTTAAAAAATGTCAATAGGAAATTTGTTAGTTTAATGAAACATTTTAAATATTGGTAATCTTAGATTTAAGTCACTAATTCAATATACATATAGCCTGATAAATGTTTTAAGTTTTTAGTGAAGTGTTTTAACTCTTATATTTTATGTAAGATGTTTTTATGCATCTGAGCAAAATAAATTTTATATGTACATTTATGCTTCTATATAAATATATGTAATATACTTTTAAAATCTGATAAGCTACATACTATTGTGTGGCTTCATCATTATAACATGGATCAATGGTTTCATAGATTAAAAAAAAACAAGAAACAAAAACAAACTCCCAGTCCAATTTTATACATGTGGTGGTAGATAACACAGAGTCAAGGGAAGAGTGAGCTCAAAAAAGAAATATCTGTGGCTTTTATAAACCTCTTTACAACTAGAAGAGTTTATTATCATGGGAAATAAGCTTAACTCAATAAGAAAAAAGAAAATGCAAACCTAATTTTGAGAGAACGGAAGTCTCTTGAAGATTACAGTGGAGATACAATAGTCTTTGCAAATAAATTCTGAATTGCTTCTGTCAGTCATCAGTTATATTTTAGTAAAATAAAGAAGGGTAGAAGGTAGCTTTTATGTGTAGATGTAGACTCTCATCAAGTGAAAAAGGAGAAATGGATTTTATTGTTCATAATTGTCCATTATAAGATAACCTGTATAGTTTATCTTTTTAAAACTGTCATGTGTTTGTGGGAATCATTTTTAAGTGACTATTTGTGTTGACTACTAACTACACAGTAAACAAGTGATATCACCTGGTCACACTTCTGAATATTACATATTTAAATACAAAATTTTATGTTCATAGTGGATTTGAAAAATTTATTAAATAATGGTTTTGGTTGCTAGCAAATGTAAACAGAATGTTAAAAAGTATCTAAATTAGTTTATAACCACGCTAATCAGAATTTGTGATCCGTGGATTGTTTATAGCATCCTCCTTTTTTGCTTATAGTTTCTTCTACTATATTTAAAAGTAATAGAACTTTTTAATTAAACTATTTTATAAATTGAGTGATACACTTTTTTGTTGAGTAAAAAAATTGGAGTACTCTCCAGTTTATTTTTGTCATACTGTTTCTTTATATATTCCTTTGTGAACTGTTCGTTCAGATTCTGATTTTTGTCATCATCAGCGACTTTTGCTTTTTTTTCTTTTTCAAAACTACACAGAGAACCATGATCAAGATGACTGGCACAAAGAGCCCTGAATATTTGTATGTTCACCTGTTTTTGAAACTACTCTCAATTTTAGATTAAGGATTGCCTTAAGTGAACTTGCTTATGTAAAATAATCTAGAAAATTCTGGAAAGAAGTATGCCTTGGCCATTAATAAAAGTTAAAAATGAGTCGTCATAACAGAGAAATACAAAGAATGCTCCTTAGAGAGCAGTCATTTTCATCTGTAACCCAGATGTTTTATTGACTAGGAGTGGACATACTTTAAAAGGCGTTAGCACCGAATTTTCTAAGGGCCATGTATGGTATCAGTGTTACAGAAGATGCTTTTTGAAATGTACTGTTTTCCTCTTTGGTTGACCCATATAGCAAACTATATAACCATGAGATTTTCATGCAAAGGTACACATCTATTCATTTGTTTTTAATCATTTTTAAATGTCTTTATACAGTAGCATTTGCTACTTTTTAAGATGTCTGGGGCTTCTCTAGTGGTAGAATTCATGGATTGGACTTCCTGACCAGAAGACCAGGTATTAGCTTCCGCACATCAATACACATGTTCTGAATCACAAAGCACATTAATTTTGCTTCTAAGTAGTTGGTGTTCTCATATACTGTGCTGGCTACATGGAAAATAAGATACTACATTGGCTACTTCCAAACAGATACCCTTCAAGGCAGAATGGCTTATTTAGATTTAACATATTATATACTATGTTATATAGCCTTTTTTGAGGAAACATATGTTGTAAAGTTAAATAAAAAAAGAGACTTGTTTGAAAACTGTAGCATGTTAGTATCCAACTGTAAGATTCATATCAGTAACAATGTAATTTCTTACGTGTAAAAATGACACAACATTGTAAGTGCTTACTTTAAGCCTACACTTAAAGGTCAGACTAAATGAATAATATTATTGCTTTTTGAATTATTTGATTAAAAAAGGGTGATAAATAGTAAAAGGCTCAGATTGTTCTTAGACATGACTCATCAGTGTGATTATAGTTAAGTGGCATATATTATGGTACTTCTGTTTTTCAAATACTTGGAAACTTTGACACCTTCAGGTGGCTTTTGGTAATAAAAAATAATTTGAGATCTTCATTTTAAGGCCAATTATAGTAACTATTTTCCTCCTATGCATGCAAGGAATGACTATTGTAGATAAATGTTTGATACACATACACACACATATTATTTAGAGCCATTAAAACACAACAAAATAAAATATGCTTCATATGTAGCCATTATAGAATTAATTCTTCTGTGATGATATAATTCCTTAGAATCATCTTTTTGAAGATTGGTCATTATAATAGTGGTTACTTGTGAAAATGTCCAACAGTGGGAATTACTAGGTGATAAAATCTGGAAAAATAAACAACCTCTATCAATTTACATAAATTCTTGGATATTCTGAGGTAAACTTTGTGACTGGAGAACAGTGCTGTATAAGGCAGTACTGAGAAGTTGCTACTTTTCTGTTATTTCTCTATTTTTTGGTGTCTTAAATTTAGCAGATTTAATTTCATACGTAAGTTTTTTAGATTGATTAATTTATTTGAGTTCATGTAAATCCTTTTAAGGCAGATATATTGTATTTGAGGAAGAAATAATGTAGGAACTGTTTTTCTGTTTTGTTTTCCTTAGTATTTCAAAACATGCATTACACATGTTTTTAGAATTTTTGTGAAGCTTCTGGTGTAGGCCCATGGAAGCTATAGAAGGAAATGTCTGGTGTGGAGAATGGGGGTGTGATTGGCTTGTTCTGCTGCTGAATGGGAGTGACAGCTCTTGCCTGCATTATGGTAAAGTGCTGTGCACCAAAGCAGTGGGTAGGAGACATCCATATCTACATTGCTTTCTTCAAAGACTGAAAACTCACTTTTTAAAAAAGTACTAGTTTATCTAGCTGGACTTAATTTAGTTTAGTGAGAAATCACATGAGAGGGGGAGAGTGAGAGGGAACATGAGAGACAGATAATGGGAGTAACCCAGAGTACTTACCAAAATAAAAGTTTCTCAACAGTCTACTTCAGTAGGAAGAGACATGACAGCATACTCATAAATGACAAAAAAAGGCAGCCAGCCAGTAGATGACAAAATAGGTGAGAAGGCTTGTTCCTAGTGTTAGGGAGCAGACTGAGTATAGTGGAATACTATATATTACAGACAGAACTATATGTAGTTAACCTGTGTATAGTTAGTATATCGATTTGTATTGGGTTTTTCATTTTAATCAGAATTGTGTTATGTTTTATTCCCTTGATTTGTTAGTCATATTAGAATTAAATGCCAGTTAGACATCTTCAGAATGTTGTGCTAGTTCTATAATTCCATTTTGAGTTGTCACTAGAATAAACTTTTTTAAAACAGCAAACATGTTGATGTTCCTCTAGCACCCTCTGGTGGATATAAAAATTAGTGTCCCCGACTGGAAGACAAAAATATAAAGGAGGGCTTTAATTTAGTTACTCTATCAAGGAAGCCTACTCTTGGAAGGAATTTGTTTAAAAATCTTAGTTGTTTTTATTTTTTTATTAGTTTATTGACATCTTTAGTAATAAATAGCTTGTAATTTTTTGACATTTTATTTAAAGCAGAAAGGTGTTGAAAATAACAGTGTAATCTCTAGCTTATTTTTCAGTTGGTTTCAATCAAGGCAGAAAAAAAACACTTCCTCTTCTTAAGTGGAAACCAGACAATTAGTTAATTAATTGAAAAATTATAACATACATATATAAAAATGAAGACATGAATTGTTGATTCTTTTGTCATAAATCACTGAATTTATTATAATATATAAATGATTATAATTTTGATAAATAGATGTACCTATATGCTTTTGGAATCTGAAAAAGTATTTTAACTTAAATTTGTTTCTTTGTTCTCTCCTTTATTAGCCTTTAAAAATCTTTTATTTTCAATGCCTGTGGACTGTTTTCTTTTGACTTGCTAGACTCCTGGTTTACATAATCTGTAATAAGCATATCAGATCCTGACAAAGCCAACATTAATTATTTAAAGGCAAAGACTTTATCCCACAGGGCTTATATCAGTAATGGACTTAAGCAGGTTAATGTTAATTCTTGTCTAGAAAAATCATGCAGATGTTTCTATGTACAGTGTACCATATGCACAACCTCTAGAAATCTCTTGCTTTTTTATTTAATTTTTACTTTGAGACAGGGTCTCACTCTGCAGTCCAGGCTGATCCTGAACTCACTATTTAGCCCAGGCAGGCCTTGAACCCACAGCAGTCCCTCTGCCTGAACCTCCCAGTGCTGGGATTACAGCCATGTGCGACTACATCTGACTAATACGGTGCTGAGGAATTGACCAGGAGCCTTATTGCTGTTGTTGTTTCTCCAGCCCTAAGAATGAACTTTTTTCAACAAGGGGAAACAGAAGTATGAATTAATCGCTTGTCACTTCTTTGGCATTATCTTGATCCTTTCACTTAGGATTTCTTTTGACATATATATTTACATATACATGCACATATGTCATATAAAATTCACCCTTATGAAGTGCAGTTTGATGATTTTTAATATATTTGGGAAGGAAAATAAAATTAATAACGACTTTCCTTATCACTATTGAACTATCTATATCTGAATAACAGGCCCTAGGCATAAGTTTTTTTTTTTTCTTCTGTTATCCTGAGGCAAGTTGGGTGCTTCCTTAGTCCTGCTTTATCTGTCTCTGACAAACTTTTGGTCCTGCTTGGTTCCTGCTTGAGACTGGGAACCCGGTGCTTAAATTTTATACACATTGTATTTCAATAAAACTTAAAAAACAATCTTTGAAGAATTCATTATTCCTGAGCATGATTTTTATATTCAGCTTATGCAAAGTATAAAATATGGCACTGTAGCTAAGATAACATAAAGTGTTAATTATGATTCTGGATAATACTGATCTATATACACTTTGAATACCAATGCTTTTGAGAGTTGCATTTTCTCAAAAAAACCAGCATTAAAAATACAGCATTTAACTTCTGTTTCTGTCTAGAAATGAACTCTATTTGAAAAATTGATAAATTAGACTTTATCATAATGAAAAGTTTTGCATTGTAAAAGGTACTGTACAAAAAGACACTATGTAGAATGGTAGAAAATATTTAGAAATCATATATCCAACAATAACTTGCATCTAAATTATATAATGAACTTCTAAAACTCAAAATATGATAATAACTCAATAAAAAATGAGGACTGCTAGGGATCTAGCTCAGTGATAGTGCTTAGCACGCGTGGGGGCCCTGGGTTAGCGTGGGTGAAGCTGTGGGTTCAATGTCCGGCACTCCACCCCCCAGAAGATTTGTATAAATACTTTATCAAAGGAAATGAGATCTATAGATGGAAAAAGTTATGTGACACATGTGAAAAGATGCTCAGTGTCAGAGAAATTGACACTAAAATGAGGTACCATTTGACAGCTACCTAAAAGCCTACAAATATAAATGGCCATGTAAGTGTTGGTATGGAAGATATGGAACAATGGAAAATTTTATGCATTGGTATTAGGAATTTGCATTGGTGTTAAGATTGTAAAATTCGAAGATGGCGGCTGAGTAACAGCGCTGCCCAATGTCTCCTCAACAACTCACTTAAAAAGTCAAGAAGATAGTTAGAAAAAGCATGTTTGGTGTAGCTAGGAAAGAGAGGAGCTTCCCCAGAAACTGAAAGGTGACCAGCGGGAGGCCAGAAACTCTAAAGGATCATCGAAACCAAAGGGAAAAAATAAAAAATCCCTGCAGTCCAGAAAGTCGCCACAGCTGGCTGCAAATGGCTCCAGAGGAAAGCTCACGTAGACCTGAACATCTGACTGAATGGAGCTGGGAGAGGACCGAGCACACAACAATGGAAGAAGAGGCTGTGGGCGGGTCAGAAGCAGTCCATGCGGCGCGGCCCGGTGCTGCCGGCACCCACAGGTCACAAACAAGGTCCGGAGGCCAGAACCTCAGCCCAAGGTAAGCACGGATCTGGACAAGTGGGAATCATTGGCTGTGGGCGGCCCCAGCCTCAGAAGCACCAACCTGCAGGTGTGTGTACTAAAAACGCAGCGTGCGCTCCCCCTAGAAAAGGCCCCTGGATCCCAGATCAGAAACGGGGCTCAACAGCCATCACAGGCAGTGACGTCAGCAGGAGCCATTCTCTTTCTTGCGCACCAGAGACAGTCAGAGGTAGCAGAACCATGGGGAAATGTGGTAACAACTCTTATACAAAAAGATCTGACTCCCCAGGGAGGGTGCAAGGGGTGCTTAAATTGCAGAGTCCAAAGAAAAGGACAAAAATGATGGTAACTTCTGGGCCCAGATAGTCAGTGAATTAAAGCAGGAATTAAACCGGGAAGCAAAGAAGGGAATAAATCAGACAGTGCAAGAACTACAAGAACACTTAGCTAAGCATAAAGCAGGCCTTGAAAAGAAATTAGAGGAGACCAAAGAAGAATTGGGGTAGCGCAGGCACAAATCTCCTACAAAAAGACCTGAAACCCCAGGAGATGAAGTCAGGATAAATAAAGATAAATATGGCAAAAATGATGGCAACTTCTGGGCCCAGATATTCAGTGAATTAAAACAGGAATTAAAGCAGGAAATTAAACAGACAGCAGAAGAGCTACACCAATACATAGATAAGCAAAAAGCCTTGAAAAGCAACTAGAGGAGACCAGAGAAGAAATATACCAGAAGATAATGAAGACAAAACAAGAAATTAGAGAAGAACACAACAGAAATATAGGAAAACTGAATGCAGATATTCAGGAAATGAAAAACACTCAGGTAATAATAAGCAACCACTTTAAACAACTTCAGGAGAGTATGTCAGACCTAGAAAATAAAGTGACTAAGCTGCAACATACAGGCCATGAAGAATACAAAGTAAATAAAGAAAGCGAATCATTGCAATGGCTGATAGACGATTCAAGGAGAAAAAAACCTCAGAATTACAGGAATCCAGGAGAAGACTGAGGATAAAACAAAAGGCTTAAAGGACATGTTTAATAAAAGAATGGAAGAAAATTTCCCAAATCTAAGAAAAGAAATGAACATGGAACTTTTGCAGGCATATAGAACACCAAACAACTTTGATCAGAAGAGACCCTCATCACGACACATCATAATTAAAATTCTAGAAACCCAACACAAAGAGAAAACACTAAAAGTGGTAAGAGAAAAACCGAAGGTGACCTACAAAGATAAGCCCATCTGGATAACTTCAGACTTCTCAATCCAAACTCTAAAATCAAGGAGATCATGGAGCGATGTCATCCAAGCACTAAAAAAACATAAATGCCAACCAAGACTGCTATATCTTTTAATTTAAAGGGAAAACTTAAAACTTTCCATGACAGAGACAGCTTAAAGGAATTTGCAGCCACTGAGCCAGTATTGCAGAAAATACTTAAAGGAAACTTGGACAGTGAAAGGGAGACCAGCGACACCAATGACCCCAGAGAAGAAGTGACAACAGCTAGAGGAGAATTAGCTGAGAAAAAAGTAGGTTAGTAATCAGTGAAATATGAGTAAATAAGATATGAAAGTTAGGAAATTCTGAAATAACTAGGTTTGCCTTCATGTCTGTCGCTTTAAGTATATTTATGTGGTATAGATTTAAGTTCATTTAATGTAGCAATGTGATATAGTTTTAACTTTGTTTTGTTGTAGCAATTCACTTATTAGGTCACTAATGAAAGTTTATCCTACGGAAACTGATTGATGTAAAGATAACCTTGTGAAAGTACAAATATGCACCTTCCAGTATTCAGCTAAGGCAATTGAAATTTATTATTTTTTCTTCTTTCCCAAATTAACTATCCTTTTGAACTACATGCTTATAATTATTTTCTAGTGTGAATTGGTGGGTAAGGCCAGGTTTAACAATAACAACAAAGATGTAGGAAAATATGGAAAAAAAAACTTTTGGTGAATATCCCAATGAAGGGATTAGTTGGATTCAGAGAGGAGATATCAAGATTTGACTACTGTGAACCCATTAGAGGAATAGGAAGCTGGGGTAGAGTGGTGACTTGAGTGAAATGACTTAGGCGCGAAAGATTATTATGTTAAACACTGTATGGTTTCTCGGACTTGGAAAACCCAGAACATAGACATTCTTTGGAACCATATGAAGTGATAGCCAGAGCCGGGAGAAGGGACAGGGAGGGGATGGGAGGGTAGAAGATGGGAAGGGATTGTGAAGTCGATGTGATACATAGATGTACGAAACACCCAAATTCATTGTAAATACTATGTATTACATTTGTATATTAATAAAAATAGTGGGGAAAAGATTATAAAATTCTATCACGACTTCAGAAAACTATGGCAATTTTAAAAAATATTAAGTATATACCTGCTCTTGACCTGGTCATTTTGCTCTTCCCTGTTTGCCTCAGAGAACTGAAAGTATTTGTCCCAAGACCTGTGTGTAAATCCTCATAAGCAACTTTATTATGATAGCACAAACCAGAAACAACTCATGTGGTTCATCAAGTGAACAGAGAAACCAGTGATAGTATGTCAGTGCTGTGGAGCACTGCTGAGCAATAAAAAGGAATGAACTGTTGACACCTGCACCTGACTGTGATTGCAAATACTTAGGCAAGGGGAAATAAGCCAGGCAATAAAGGCTACATGTTATGTGATTTGAATCATATAAAATTCTAGAAAATACAATATTTTAAAAAGACAACTCAGACTGATAGCTACTTGGGTAGATGGCAAGGGCTGAAGGAAAGTATTATCAAAGAACTCAAAGAATCTTTGTGATAGAAATATTTCCTGTCTCTTTTTTGGCAGTGATGGCAGGAAAATGTGTGTGTGTGTGTGTGTGTGTGTGTGTGTGTGTGTGTGTGTGTAATGAGTTATTAAATTGTATACTTTCACTATCTGTAGGTATTTAATATAATTGTTGTATAATATTTAAATTTTATATAAATTGTATCTCAGTGAAACTTAAAAAACAAGCTTTGAAGCATTATTCCTGAGCATGATTTTTATATTCAGCTCCAGCAAAGTATAAAATATGAGACTGTAGCTAAGATAACATAAAGTGTTAATTATGATTCTGGATAATACTGATCTACATACACTTTGAATACCAATGCTTATGAGTTTAAGCTTTTAATTTATCTTTAGGCAACTACTCTAAGAGTGAGGAAATTAGAAGAAAACATTGAAGCAGAAAGAGCAGCACATTTGGAATCAAAATTTAATTCTGAAATTATTCAGGTAAGATCTGAAGTATTTTTGATATGTATTTCCTAAATTGTGTTATAACAGGAAAACTGTTCTCAGAGCATGGAGTATGTATGTAGAGCAAATAATATATTGTTTTGATACTCATTATCAAATTTAAGATAAATATATGATTGAGGAGTTGGTACTCTTCAGCCTTCAGGCCAGATCTCACCTATAGTCTATTCTTGTTTTGTCTTGTTTATGACTGTTTTTGTACCCCTGTCGTAGAGTGGAGTTGTGACAGAGGTCTAGGGGCTGTTTTCATCAGCTTTCCATCACTGTAGCAGAATCTAGGAGGCACCTTACCAGCATAAAGTTTTCGTGATTGGGTTCATGGTTGAGTGGCTGTATTTCTTTGAGTCTGTGGTGAGGCAACACATCCTAACGGGAGCACATAGTGTATAGTAAACTGCTGTGTGCATAAGCAAGGAAGCAGAATAAGGGAAAGGTGGGGTAGAGTTTCATAGTCCCCTTCAAGGACATATCCTTCAAGGACATATCCCCAAAGACCTAAGGGCTTCCCATGAGACCCCATATCCTAAAGATCACAGTATCTCCAAAGAGTATGTACTGTGAACCAAGCTTTTAATGTTTGGATCTGTGGGAAACATTCAGCATTTACACTGCAGTAGCCTGTGAAGGATAAAATACTTATTATCACTATGAGCCAAGGAATGTGAGTGACCTCTAGTAGCTGGAAAAAGCCAGCTTTACCTTTATAGTCTCCTAGAAGGAACACAGCCCTTCTGACTCCACTTAGCCCTAGAAGATCCATTTCAGACTTCCACACTGTAAGATAATTTTTTATTATTATTATTATTTTCCCCATTTTATTGATATGTATAACCACAAACATCGATAATTTATTGTTTTTAAGCCATGGGCTTCTGATAATTTGTAACGCTAGCAGTAATAGGAAACTAACTCACTATCTGAAAATACACTGTAGAATCCACAGAGATAACTGATTTGCACTATAGAGGGGAGGAAAAGAGCAATAGATTTGTGCTTTGTACGAAGTCGGCAGATACAATGGATGCATTTTAAATTCTTAATAGAAAATATGCTAAGTTTTGGAAGTGTTAAATTTGAGGTGCAGTTTAGAGTTTTCCTTTTGTTTTTGAGGCAGGATCTCACTCTGCAGTCCAGGCTGGTCCTGTACTCACTATTTAGCACATGCTGGCCTTGACCTCCTGCTCAAGCCTCCCAAGTACTGGCATTACAGACATGTGCCACCACGCCCAGCTTGTGTTGTGCTGGGCATTCAACTCAGGGACTTGAGCTTGCTAGGCAAACACTCTAACCACTGTGCTATTCCTTCAGCCCCTGCAGTTTAGATCTTCAAAGTGTTCTTTGCATGTTATCTTTAAGAAAATGGTCATACTAAATTACCTGAATAATATGAGCTTTCCTTTAATAACTGTATGAATAGTTCCTTTCCCTCTATTCTCTCAAGCACCTACTTGTATTTTACTTTTTATTTCCAGTTTCCCAGTGGTCAAGAAAGTTAAGGAAATTATTAGAATATATATTGGGCTTGTTTTCTTTTTTAATTCAATATTTTACGGACAGCTGTAACTTTTTTCTTGTTTTATTAGTATATTATGTTTGGTAATAAATATATCTTATAATAAACATGCTATTATTATTTATGCTTCTGTCAAAGAGTTTGTTTTTAATGAACATTATATACCTATAATAATTTTTACTTATAAGTAGATAAAACATTTTTATTGATTGTATTCATTGTTAGTATGTTCTTCGCATTATTATGCAGTGGGTCAGTAATTATGTTTGAGCATTGCTTTGCAAATGAATGCATTAGATTGTATGAGAATAATTATTTATACTATTTCCAGAAAAATGTTCTTTGTTTTTAGCAGGATTGAAAATTTTGCTTTACTTTTGTTCCCGAATTTCGTATTAAGTAGGATGTTAGAATGGACAAAAATCAGTAAATGAAAAGTGACTATGAGTAGATAGATTAAAAACTAACTTAGATTATAAAAAATCTGTTTTGGGAGTGGGAGTATGGCCCATGGAATAGTGCTTACCAGCTTGCACAAGGACCTAGTTAAGATCCCTAGCACCACCTCCATTACCAAAAAAAAAAAAAAAAAAAAAAAAAGGTTTTGATTCAAGGTGATTTTCTTTTCACCCAGCCATATATATCCACTCTTTTTACTTCACTTACCAATGTGTTGCTTAATCAAAAGTGCTATTAAATTCAAAGTCCTTTGTTATTTGTATGCCGTGAGGTAAAAATGAGAAAGTAGAGTCAAAAGTTACAGGAATCAGCTCAGAATTTTTAAATCAAGGTCTACTTTTCATTTGAATTGGTTTACCATTTGTGATCGAGTATACTTATTTTTAAAAGAAAAAAGTAATGCCAACAAGAAGAAAATGTTTTTTAGATTCATTATTTGATTTTTAAACATTGAATTAGATAAATAAAAAGTAGTATTTTTTTGGGGGGGGGTGGGAAGAGTCTTGCTTTGTGGTCCAGACTGTTCCTGAATTCACTTCAGAGCCCAGGCTGGCCTCAGATTCATGGCAATCCTCCTGCCTCAGCCTCCCATGTGCTGGAATTAAAGGCATGCGGCACTATACCTGGTTTATGTGCTGCTAGGGAATTGAATTCAGGACCTTGAGCTTGGTAATTAAGTGCTTTAACCACTATGCTATTCCTCCAGCCCTAGAAAAAAAGTTTAAAAGGCAAATATCAAACATTTAAATTGTACTTACTTATTTTCTTCCTTTAGTGTTTCAAATATTTCAGAGTATTTTTGGATTATTAGAAGTCTGATAGTTATCATTTATGTTGATTGGCTTATGAAACCTCTTTAGAATGGCTTCAAGCTTGTTTTCTTTTTGAGTTCATGTTTCCTTACCCAGGTTGTTGGTTGTCATCCCTGTGAGAGTAGAGTACACATCTCTTTTCTGATTTCATGGCCTGTACGCATGTTGTCTCTTTCACAGGAAGTGATTACATTATGTTGTGGTCTGTCACCCTACTTCCAAAGACTATGAGCTCTTCAAGAACTAAGACTGATTTCCCCAGTAATGTATATTTTTTCAGCATTAACATACTGTTTGGCATATTTTAAGTGCTTAATAAATATTTATTAAATATTTTTTCATTGGATCTTTATAGCAGCTCTGTAAAATATAATAGTCTAGATAATCTTTACAGATTGCAGATGAGAAACTGAAGTTGCTTGAAGTTCTACTAATACACCCAAGGACACATAAGTTAATTTGTACATTGTTCTATAGCACTGCATAGAGAACTGTGTTGTCTCAGTTACTTGTTCATTGCTGTGATTCAATACCTGACATCCACAAATTTAGAAAAGGAAAGGTTTATTTTAGTTCAGTTTCAGGAGGTCACAGTCCATTCAGGGGCGGCCAGCAGCAGTCGTAGTACATGGCCGAGACAGAGATGGAGGCAGCTTCTCACAACATTACATACAGGAAGGCAAGTCAAGGCAAATTGAGACTAGTCCTAGGAAGGCAGGAAGCAGCTTATATATCCCAATCTCCCAACAGCACATGGTTCCATAGATAATATAATCTATAACATTTAAATACATGAGACTTTTGGGGGATATTCCAGATCCAAACCAAAACATATGCAGAGAACTTTTTAAACGTTGTTTTGTAGACTCTTTACAGCTTCATATTCTTTCTCACTCTTTGCTCCCCTCCGTCCCTCCCTTCCTCTCGTCCGTCCGTCCTTCCTTCCTTCTTTCCTTCCTTCCTTCCTTCCTTCCTTCCTTCCTTCCTTCCTTCCTTCCTTCCTTCCTTCCTTCCTTCCAGGGATCAAGCTCAGGTCTTTCACACTGAGCTCTACTACCCCCTCCCCACCCACCAACTTTTGATTTTGAGACAGGATCTCACTACGTTGCCTAGGCTGAGCTCAAACTTGCAATCCTCATGTCTCAGCTTCCTAGAGTGTTGGGAGTATCGGACTGTACCACCAAGTTGACTCAGCTACGTAGTCTTTGTATTGACTTTCTTTTTCCCCCCACTATTTTTATTAATATACATATGTAATACATAGTATTTACAATGAATTTGGGTATTTTGTGAACATATGCATCATATCAACTTTATAATCCCTTCCCCTTTTTGACCCTGCCACCCCCTCCCTATCACTTCCCCCAACTCCGGCTATCACTTCATATGGTTCTATAGAATGACCGTGTTCTGGGTTTTCCAAGTCAGAGAAACTATACAGTACTTAACATATTAATCTTCCGCACCTAAATCATTTAACTTAAGTCACCACTCTAACTCAGCTTCCTATTCCTCGAATGGGTCGCAGTAGTTAAATCTTGATGCCTTTTCTCTGAATCCAACCAATCCCTTTATTGGGATATTTACCAAAAGTTTTTTTTTTCTATATTTTGCTATATCTTTGTGGCTATTATTAAACCTGGCTTTACTCACCAATTCACATTAGAAAATAACTACAAGCATGTATTTCAAAAAACTAGTAAATTTGGGAAAGAAGAAAAAAAGTTGAATTTCAAATACCTTAGCTGAATACGGGAAGGTGCATACTTGTACATTCACAGGGTATCAATCTTTGTATCAATCAGTTTTCTTAGGATAAATTTTCATCAGTGACCTAATAAGTGAATTGCTACAATAAAACAAAGTTAAAACTATGTCACATTGCAACATTAAATGAACTTAAGTCTATACCACATAAATAAAGTGACAGATATGATGGCAAATTTAGTTATTTCAGAATTTTTAAACTTCCATAACTTATTTACTCATATTTCACAGATTACTAACATACTTTTTTCTCTTCTCATTCTCCTCTAGCTGTTGCCGCTTTTCCCCTGGAGTCATTGGTGTCACTGGCCTCCCTTTCCCTTTCTAAGATTCCATTAAGTATTCTCTGCATTACTGGCTCAGTGGCTGCAAATTCCTTTAAGCTGTTTATATCGTTGAAAGTTTTAAGTTCTCCCTTTAAATTAAAAGATAATTTTGCTGGATATAGCAGTCTTAGTTGGCATTTATGTTCTTTTAGTGCTTGGATGACATTACTCCATGATGTCCTTGATTTTAGAGTTTGGATTGAGAAGTCTGAAGTTATCCTGATGGGCTTATCTTTGTAGGTCACCTTCGGTTTTTCTCTTACCGCTTTTAGTATTTTCTCTTTGTGTTGGGTTTCTAAAACTTTAATTGTGATGTGTCGTGGTGAGGATCTCTTCTGATCAAAGTTGTTTGGTGTTCTGTATGCCTGCACAAGTTCTATGTTCATATCTTTTCTTAGATTTGGGAAATTTTCTTCCATAATTTCATTAAAGATGTCCTTCAAGCCTTTTGTTTTGTCCTCAGTCTTCTCCTGGACTCCCATAATTCTGAAATTGTTTCTCCTTGGGTCATCTATCAGCTGTTGTAATGATTTGCTTTCTTTCTTATTTACCTTATGTTCTTCACAGACAGTATTTTGCAGCTCAGTCACTTTATTTTCTAGGTCTGACATTCTATTCTGAAGTTGTTTAAAGTGGTTGCTTATTATTTCCTGTGTGTTTTTCATTTCCTGAATATCTGCATTCAGTTTTTCTATATCTCTTTGTGTTCTTCTCTAATTTCTTGTTTTGTCTTCATTATCTTCTGGTATATTTCTTCTATGGTCTCCTCTGTTTGCTTTTGAAGGCTTGTTTTTAACTTAGCTATGTGTTGGTGTAGCTTTTCTGTTGTCTGTTTTGTTTCCTGCTTTAATTCCTGCTTTAATTCAGTGAACTTCTGGACCCAGAAGTTACTATCATTTTTGCCATTTTCATCTTTGGATTCTGCAACTTAATTATCCCTGGTATCATCTTTGGGGTGTCAGGTCTTTTTGTATGAGATTTGTTACCACGTTTCCCCATGGTTCTGCTACCTCTGGCTGTCTCTGGTGTGCAGGAAAGATAATGGCTCCTGCTAATGTCACTGCCTGAGACGGCTGCTGAGCCCTGTTTCCGATTTGGGATCCCGGGGCCTTTTCTAGGGGGAGCGCACGCTGTGTTTGTAGTACACACTACCCACTGGTTGGTGTTTCGGAGGCTGGGGCCATCAGCTGCCGACAATTCCCGCTTCTCCGGATCTGCGCTTACCTCAGGCTGAGATCCTGGCTCCAGTCTTTCGGGCCAGGCTGAATCGGCTGCTTTTTCCCTCCTCTTCCGATGTGACTTCAGGATTTCTGACCTACCCACAGCCTCCTGTCTGTTGTTGGGGTGCTCTGTCCTCTCCCAGCTCCGTCAGATGCCCCCAGCCCATGTGAGCTTTCCTCTGTCAGCAGCTGCCTGCAGCTTGAGCCATTTGCAGCCAGCCTGTGGTGGCTTCCGGGGTGCTGGGATTTTTTTTTTTTTTGTCTCTGCTTTTGATGATCCTTCAGAGTTTCTGACCTCCCCCTGGCCTCCTTTTAGTTGTTGGGGATTCTCCTCTCTTTCCTAGCTACACTGAACACACGTTTTCTATCTAAATTCTCAACTTTTTAAGTGGGTCGATGAGGAGACCTTGTGCAGCGCCGTTGCTCTGCTGCCATCTTGACTGGAAGCCTGTATTGACTTTCTGTTGGTGGTGACACAAGGAATGCAGTTTTTAAGAATACCTTTCTTACATAGAATTTCAGTTATATACACAAGTAGAGAGAATATTGAAATGAACTCTTCGTGTAGCCATAGCCTAGCTTTAACACTGCCTCAGATCAGTTGTCCTTTAGCTATTATCCCCTTATACTCTCCTACCTCCAGATTATATTGAAGCAAACTAAGGTGTCAACTCATTACAACCAGAACTGTTTCAGAACTGTTTCAGCATTGTTTGATAACAGAAGTTCATTCTTCTGCACTAAGAAATCTCTATGATAAAGAAATGGTTAAATTTTGTAAGCTTTTAAAGATACTCATATAATATTTTATTATAAATGAGTCACTTTGGATTTCAAAAGCTATCCAATATATCATATTTTTAAAAATATGAATGTATTAGAAGGTAAAAATTAAACACTTTGATGGGACAGGTATTATTTTTTCACATTTTAGCAGTTACCTGTTTTCATACTTTCACTCTTTCAGTAATTATGTTAAGAAATTCTGAAGAATAAACAGTTTTATTTTTTAAGCGGAAGTAAAAAGAAATGTTTGAGCAAATAATAATCTGCTGTTGGTATTGAGTATCTGACCCAATTTAAGATGGAAGCTAGCATTTCTTAGCTTGTTTTAATTATTTCTTTGTCATTTGATAGTTACGGATTCGAGACCTTGAAGGAGCTTTGCAAGTAGAAAAGGCCAGCCAAGCAGAAGCTGTAGCTGATTTGGAAATGATCAAGAATGAATTCAAAGAAGTTGAAAGTGCATATGAGCGAGAAAAGCATAATGCACAAGAGGGCTTTACAAAACTAAATTTGTAAGCATTTCACTATATAATTCTCTAAATTACTGTAAAGGTTTTATGAAAGGTAATTATTAGATATATGTATTGTTTTTGATATAGCTCTCACTGATGTCAGTGGTGAACTAAAGATAGAGGAAGAACTTTAGAAAACATGACTATACTTTCAAGTATAGGTCTATACTGTACTTCCCAGTATAGGAAATGCTTTCATTGGATTTTGAAGTATTTTAGGTATTTTGATATTTTGAAGTATTCTTAGGTATTATATATAGTAGGAATAAATATATGAATGTAATTTGCAATTTATTTATTTATTTGTTTGAGGCGAGGTTTCACTATGTAGCCAAAGCTGGTCTCAAATGCTTTGGCTCAAATGCTCCTACCTGGGATGACACGTGGGTACTACTGTGTCTGGCTGCATTGTATGCATTAATGGCAGAAGAAATAGTAGTAGAAGTAACACTTCTACTAGTTGTTAATGCACGTTATAGCTTACTGTAGATGTAACATTGCATTTAATTAATGTAGCATTTACATGCTAGTTATTTCTTTTTTTAATCTCTGTAATTGAAGCCCAGTGAGAATGACGACATGTAGCTTGTAAGTGAAAGTTAGAATCTAACTCCTCCAGATTTGAACCTTGTGTAGTTCGAAGGCCTTTCATCTTAAAAACTTTATAAAATGCTTTAAGAATTTTATAATTCTTCAACATATTTCCAAAAATAAGTCAATAGTAAATATTTAAAATCCTCTCCCAGTGTAAAATGTTTACTGCCATTGATACATGACATGACAATTGGTTGCTGTATTACTAGAGTTATGTATTTATTTTTAATCTCATTTTCTATTTGTAAAAGATATTAATTTCTATTTATAATGCAATATAAAGATTAATTTAAAAATTTTTAATATGAGAAGTGAGTTAAAGTATTACTCAGAGTAGTAATTATTATGGGTAAAGCAAACATTATATGGATGACACTTGGAAGTCAGAAGTTCAAAAAAATTTAAAACTCTGATTTTAATTGTGATTGCTTTTATGAGTTACGCTTATTATTTATTTTATTTTGTTTTGGTGCTGGGAACTGAATTCAGGGCCTCATGCATGCTAAGCATGAACTGTATTAGGTGCATCTCCACCCCTAGTAATGCTTATAATTTGTTTTCACCACTATGACTTAGATGGCATTCAATGTATTATATTAATCAAATGACTTAGTCTTCTCTATTTCTTTGATCCATTGCTTAAATGTACATATTTAATATATATGAAAGTATTCAAATATGTATTTAATATTCTGCATATAAATATTTCTGAAAGGCTTTTGTGGAGAATGTAGTACATGTTTCTTTACTATTGCTTTGAGGTAACAATTAGGACCTATAAATGAAACTGTGAAAGTCTGATTGTGCTCTCAATAATTAAAAGCTTTCTAGCAATGAGATAATAGGCCTCTTAGGGAACTAGTAAGTTCCTGCCCTGGGAAATTCAAAGCAGTGGGTGGGTGATTCTCTGTCATGGATATTGAAAAAGGGAGTCCTAAAAGGTCAGACTGGAGAAATTTTTAAGGTAACTGTTAGCAAATAAGGTCTAGGCATCTAACCTGTGAATTTTTCCACTTAGGCCTTAAAACATAATTTTCTGTAAGATTTGTTTTGCTGTTATTTTTGTTTTAGTACTTGGAAGTTTTTTACTCATATTTTGTATTCCAATATGTATCAACTGATAATTCTAAACATTATATTCCAACTATGAACTAATACTTCTTAATACTTTATCATGCTATTCCTTTCCCTTCTTTATTTCTATACTATTGTACTATAACAATAAAAATTTATAAATAATAATAGCAATAATTCAAGCCCAGTAGTCACTGATAGTTCCTGTGACTTCCATTCTCCTGTCCCATGGTTCTTTTTCTTATATGTGATATGAAAGGAACTTCTGTTCCAGTTATCTGTAGTATAAGAAAGAAAGATATGACTTGAGGGATGATTGGATAATTTATTTCATTTTCTACATATACTTCTGACAATTCTTTAGGATCTTCCTTAAAATAGTTTTATACCTTGTAAAGCCACAAACTCTCAAGCACTACATTTCACAGTAGTTCTGTTTTAGTTAATGTATTCCAAAAGGAGATTTGACAGATTTAGTTCCTTGTAATAAATTGTACCTTAATTTAAAGCCTTGATTTTAGGATAGAACATTATCTTACTTTCTAGGAAGAACTGAGGTAGCAGTTAGTAGTAGTTTATAAAGTAAATATTGCCAGAATCTTGCTGTGGATAAGGCCTCAGACATTGTATTACTTTATGTGACCCACCAGTGCTTAAACAGAATGATGAGTGTATGCCATTAGCTCGCCACTAGTCTTGAACTCTTAGCAGGATAAAGTTTCTGCCCTTCAGAATATTTTTTTTTCTTAGAGACAACCCTCCTTGATGCCTGTTTCTACTTTCTCCACTGGACAAATTGTTCTTTAGAATTTTATTTCAGACTTGCATTTCACATCATTCTTTAGAATTCCACTTCTTTTCTGTCTTGAATTCTTGGTTTGCTAATTTCCTGTTTTTTTTTTTCCTTTAGTTGACTTACTCCATTGTAAAGTAGCTTCATTATATTCTGAAAATATTTTTTGATCTTTACCCCTTTAATAGTTCAGCTGGATATTCATTGAGTTCTAGTAACTGGAAATCTACAGTCTTTTGTATTTAGGCTTGTTTTTCTATGGAAACTCATAGGATATCCACCATCTCTAATATCATATGCAACTATATAAAATAGCTTACTGATGTTGCATATAATACATGATAAGATCATATGTGTATTTCCATACTCTGTGAACACCAGAGAGTCTTTACTTTGTTCCTAGTGTTTTGAGATTTCATGATGCTGAATCTGCTGTGAGTTGTTTTTGTTCATTTTGTAAGATACTTAAATTGTAATTTAAGCGACTCAAATACCTAATTTCTGGGAAATCCTTTTATATTATTGCTTTGTTGATTTCTTCTTTTTACTTTCTTTGTCCTGTCTTTCTGGAACTTTCATTATTTATATATTGAGACTCCTGGATTTATTTTCTTGTGTTCTTATCTTTTCTCTGCTTTGTTCCATTTTTAATTTTTTTCTTCTGCTTTCTGAGAGATTTATATAACTAGATGCAGTCCTTCTGTACATGTTTATTTTAATTTTGGCTGGTTATTTTTTTTCTTGGAGTATTCTTGATTTAAAGGTGAATATACAAAATGATTAGCACTAAAATTACCTATATTCCATACTTGAGAAATAAATGTTGGCTGTTAGGTTGTGTGTTATTACAAAATTAGCTTCTATTTGCTTATAGCCTGAATGTAGCTGTGGATTTGGTTATACTGAGTCACCTTGTCACCTGAATTATGGCTTATAAATTAGAAAACAGAATGTATTACAATTATCAGGAAGGTCTCACATATTAAAATAGTGTCATTCCCTTTAATTTGAATTAAAAATATTTATTTGGTGGATTAATGCTTCCAAACTGCCTTTCATCATAAATCTTTATAAGAATGTTAACACAGTTTAATACCAACCAGAACAATATTTAAGTAGGAAGTAAGTAGGAAGCAGCATTTAACTTGGCAAGTTCTTTGGAAAGAAATTCATGTGTTTTCAAAGTGAATATCAATACTTTTTGATTATTCTCTCTTTTTTTGTTTTTATACCACCACACCAGTGTTACATGTATCCACATTCAGAAATAAAACATTTGCTCCATTTTTATTGTACATTAATTCTAAAATAGTTGTTTGGTTGGATTCTTTTCTCAGTTTGGGGCAGTTTCTGAGCTAATTGAATTGTGGTAGATGTTTTTTTTTTTTTTCCATGAGAAATAATGCTGATACTACATCAACACTAACCAAATCCATTTTTCTTAGAACCTTGGACATAGTACCAGTATTTGCTATGAAAGGGAAAATATTAGTCCTTAAAAATCTGATTTAAGGGGCTGGAGGAATAGCTCAGAGGTTAAAGTGCTTGCCTAGCAAGGTCAAGACCCTGAGTTCTATTCCCCAACACCGCATAAACCAGGCGTGGCTGCGCACAGCTGTAATCCCACCACTTGGTAGGCTGAGACTGGAGGATTGCCATGAATCCACTGCTAGCCTGGGCTGCATAGTGAGTTCAGGAGCAGCCTGGGCTACAGAGTGAGACCCTGTCTCAAACAAAAACAAAAAGAAACAAACAAAAATCTGACTTTAGAGTGTAATCCTTTCAATTTGAAAAACAAAATACAGAAAAAGTGAGCTTTAAAAAAAGTCTTTGAACATGAGAATATACATTGTACATCAGCCACTTGTATTAAATTGAAGACATGTCATAGTAGTTGATAAAAACATATTGGAAAAACTGCTTTTACACTTCAACTTTTCAGATTGGAAAGAGAGTATTTCTCCAAAAACAAGAAACTAAATGAAGAGATCGAGGAACAGAAGAAAGTAATTATAGACCTTTCAAAGAGACTCCAGTATAATGAAAAAAGTTGCAGTGAATTACAGGAAGAACTTGTAATGGTAAGGATAAAAAAGAAAACCCTATGGCAATTACTTTATTGGGTTATATTTGATGTGTATCAGATCTTCCCTCCCATCTGGTACATACCATAAAATAATAGTATGAAAGTAATTTTAGTGATATTGATATGAAATTTAAAAATTGAAAAAGTTGCTTGTATCAAAGGTATACATAGCAAAACCTTTCTGACTTGAAATACTTGGGGAAGCTAACTGAATTAGTAAAAATTTTGAATTATAGGCTCTTTTAAGATGTAGTCAGGCATTAATTTCTTTTACACTTAAAGTACATAAAAATAATATTATCTAAGTGGAAAAAGATGAGCTTTATAATCAGAGGATCTGAATGATTTCAAGGGCAGTTTTATAATCATTTTATATTTGAGTCCTCAGTAATCTAGTGTTTACATATAACCAATTTTTTTTTTCTTAAAATACTGATCTGTTCTTGTCTCTCTCCCTTGGCTCAGAAACCATCACTGTTTTCTCTTGCCATTGCCTCTGTTTGTCTTGGTTCATTCACATCCCAGTGCTCCTGGCTCTGAGCACTTATTTTCATATCTTGCATTTTTCAGATTATAATTGTTTGACCCATTTTCACTAAAATGTTCCTCCTTTTATTTTTCATTAACAAATTCCTATATGTGCTATAATGTCTGGCTCTGAGACTTTGCATTCTGAGGCTCCTCGTGGTTCCACTTTTCTTTACACTGCCAACCACCTTAAGTCAGAATTCTGCCCTTCCCCAACTATGTTTTTTCAGTAAATAGTTTAACATCTTTATCGTAACACCAAAATCTGATGTGTATTTTCTCTCCCCTGAGACTGAATGTGTTGCGGTTAACTTAATTCATTTACATACCCAGGTTTCACTCTAATATTTACCTCAATAAATATTTGTTGAATAGATTTCTATGATTGACACAGGGTATTTCTGTTCTCCATTCTGCTAGGAACCCTAGCAGGAAGGACATAAAGTTTGTAGTAATAGCATATTACCTCCTTGTACTTTCAATGCATACACTTTCCTCAGAGATTGGTTGTTTTTGATTGGTTATTTTCAGTTGTATCTTACAACTCTTAATGATTTCAGTTATTGAGGAAAAGGGGTATTATTCCTCATCCCCAGAAAAGGTGGAGACTCTGCATTGTATTAAGGTTTGAGGACCAAATCAGTGCTGCCCAGAAAGAAAGGTACTGATAGGATTAAATTGAAACTTTTTCACATTTTCAAATGGTCCAACAGTTTCCATTCATGTTTATTTGTGGTAGTGGGGGTATAGATCTGTAGTGAAAGCACTTGCCTAACATGTGCAAGGCCCTGGGTTTATACCCCAGCACCACATAAAAGGTTAGCTGGGTACACCTCTGTAATCCCAGCACTTGAGAGGCCGAGACAGAAAGATATCCCTGAGTTTGAGGCCAGTCTAGACTACCTCTAGAGTGGGACCCTATCTTAAATAAACAAACCAAAAGATGTTTACTGTGTTCTGATTTGGTAATTGACATTGTTGCTTGCTCAATATTTCAGTCGTGGCTTGGATATTTTGAGTATGGAAATTAGAAAGATAAGGAATCCCTATGTATACTCTAGTATGTATTTACTCTTTTTGTGTTACCTCAAATTTCATAAACTGTCTCCCTTTTTAAAAATTTTGCATTGCTGTGGATCAAACTCAGCGCCTTGTACACGCAAGCTTGCTACCACAGTTATATACCCCAAGCCCTGTCATACCTCTTAAGTTCTCAGAAAGATGAGTAAGTGGTGGGGAAAAATGTTTGAATCATTGTGCTGAGTACTAAATTTAGTCTTCTTGCTTATTAGGCAAGTTGATAGTTTGAAAATATCTTGGGAGTTTGGACTTGGTAGTTTAGAAAAGGATTTAATAGTTCCAAAAGTGATCCAGAGTTGTAACTAAGAGTGCAATAGTTAGGATATCGTCACCACTACCAGTTGCATGAATTCTCCCAATTCTGGTCTTGTAGAGCTCCTTTGAATAAGTTCAAAATAAAATGAGACTGGCCTACCTTGCCACAGGGCATATGAGTGTTTTGTGAATAATAAAACCCCAATACGTTGTTCTTTATTTAGCTTGTACAGTTAGAAGAATAGTTTAAAATAAGCAAGTGGTAGCTCAGCAGCAACCTTTGTTTGCTTGGCACTTTCTGTCAAACTAAATTATTTTGATAATGGTTCTGGAATTTCATTTGCTTGCCACTAGCTAATCAAAGGAAAACATTTTTTTTTTTTTTTTGGTAAAAAGAAAAAAAGCATATTCAAAGCTGGCTTCAAGCCTCCTTAAGCCTCCTCATCAAAATCTCCCTGTGTACTGGTATGTTAGCGTCTTTTACATCAGGTAACAGTTGGGGAGGGAATATAAGGAGAAAATAGACCTGTCCAGACTTGTTCATCTCTTCCTGAACTCGCCACTCCCAGACAAGATGAAGTCGGTCTTTGACCTCCTAGTGTCAATATCTACCTATTTGTCTTGAACAGAGAGGTAGGACTAGCAATTTATGTTCAGGGCTTGAGAAAGTCTGAAGAAGCCTCTTGTCTCTAAAGGAAAAAAGAAGTCTAACTTTTATTACATTTAAGTTTTCTCCCCTATTTATTCTTCTTATTAATATATGTTTGTAGTACATAATAATTGGGAATTGCTGCATATTCATACTTTATCCTAATCACTTTTGCTGACCTTCCTACCCTCCCATTTCCTCTGTTCGCTCCTCCTCTTGTTACTTTATTATTATTTTTTTAACTTTTGTAATTCTAGCTTTCTGCTTTATCTGAAGGATGTAGGCCACAGGGAGAGTTTTGGCTTATTCCTGCCTACTTCCCTTAATGATGTGGTTCAGTGGGGGATAGGGATCGACCTTTCCCTTGGAGCCCTTTACTTGTCTTGCCTTGCTTGCCCTTCCTCCTCTGTTTTATCCTGCCTATCTATTTAGGTGTCTGTCTGTTTGTCTGTCCACTTATATCTCTCTCCTTCTCTCTAATTTTTTTTTTTTTGAGGCAAGGTCTCATTCCATAGGTCCGGGCTGGTCTTAAACTCACTATGTAGCCCACACTAGCCTCAAACACCTGGTAATCCTGTGCCTTAGCTTTTAGAGTGCTGGGATTACAGATGTGCTCCACCACACTCAGGTGGTGCTGGGAAATCGAGTCCAGGGCCTTGTACTTGCTAGGCAAGCACTGTAACCATTGAACTACTCTTCTAGTCCCCCAATACAATATAACATCCTTTATTATTGAAAGATACCTAGAGGAGATACAATTGGGTTGATGGAATTTCCAATTTCCATTTTCAATTTTTTTTTAGGAATTGCTATCCTGATTTCCATAGTGGTTATACTAGTTTACAATCCCACCAACAGTGTAAGTTTATTTTCCCCTACAGCCTCACCAGTGTTTCTTATTTTTTGAGTTCTTGCTAATGCCCATTCTTATGGAAATGGGATGAAATCTCAGTATTATTTTGATTTGCATTTTTCTAGTGCCTAAAGATGCTGAACATATTTTCATATACTTATGGACATTTCTACTTATTTGGAAAAGTGTCTGTTCATTTCAGTTGTCCATTTTTTGATTGGATCTTTTATTTTTGCGAATCCTTTTTTTTTTCAGTCTTTTATACATTGTAGATTTTAGTCCTCTGTCCAAAGAGTAGCTGGCAATTTTTTTTTCTGTTTTATTGGCTCTTTCTTCACTTTGTTAATTGTTTCCTTTTCCGTGCATAAACTTTTTGATATAATCCCATTTGTTGACTCTTGGTGTCAGGTCTTGTGGAATAAGTGTTGCATTACAATTCTTGCCTGTGCCTATGTCTTTGAGGGTTATGCCTAATTTATTTTCCTCTGGACTTAATGTTTCTGTTTTAATATGTAGGTCTTTGATCTATCTGGATTTGATTTTTGCATAGGGTAAAGGATATTGGTCTAGATATATTTTTCTGCATATGGAAAACCTGTTTTCCTAGCACAATTTGTTAAAGAGGCTGGTCTCTTTTTTAGCATGTGTTTTTGGCTTCTTTATCAAAGATCAGATAGTTAAAGTTGCCCAAGGTTGTCTTGCATACCCTCAGTTCTGTTTCATTGTACCGTTTGTCTGTTTTGTGCCATGTGGTTTTTTTTTTATCATTGTTGCTTTGTAATATAACTTGAAATCCAGAATTGTAATAACTCCTGTATGCTTAAGATTGCTTTGGCTATTCTGGGTCTCTTCTAGAGGTGTCATATAAATTTTAGGATTGTTTTTTCTACTTGTATGATGTATGTTGTTGGTGTCTTGGTTGAAATTGCATTGAATCTGTATGTCAGTTTTGGTAATATGGCAATTTTGAAATTGATTTGTCTATCCATGAGTAGGGAATGTCTTTTCATTATTGTAATGTCCTCTTAGCTCTCTTTTTTCAGAATATTTTAGTTTTTGGTATATAAGTCTTTCACTTTCTTGGTTAGGCTAGTTTCTAGGTGTTTTCTTGTTTTGAACCAACTGTGAATGGGATTGTTTTTCTGATTTCATTCTCATTAGCTAGATTGTTGGTGTATAGGAGCACTACTGATTGTCATGTATTAATTTTGTATCCTGCTACTTTGCTGAATTTGTTTATTCTAAGAGTCTTCCAGTAGAGTTTTTGGGGTCTATGTAAAGGATCACATTGCTTCCAAAAAGGGTAGTTTGACTTTTTCCTTTCCTTTATCTGTCCCCTTTATTTGTTTTTTAGCCTGATTGCTCTGGCTAAGGTTTTGAGTTACTGTGTAGAACAGGAGTGATGACAGTGGACATCCTTGTTCTGCTTCTAATTTTAGAGGAAATGCTTTTAGTTTCATTAGGTATAATATTGGCAATGCATTTGTCATAAATAGTTTTTATCAGTTTGAGGTAAGGTCCTTTGATACTTATTTTTATCACTTTTTAATCATAAATGGATGTTAGACTTTGTCAGAAGCTTTTTCTGTGTCTTTTGAGATGATCATGTTATTTTTATCCTTGCTTTTGTTTATAAGGTGTGTTATATGTAATGGTTTATGTATGTTGAATTATCCTTGCATTTCTGTTATGAACCCAACTTGGTCATATTATATAATCTTTTGGATGACTTGTTGCATATTTTTTGCAAGTTTCATTTTGAGGATTTTTGCATCTGTATTCATTAAGGAAATAGGCCAGGCATTCCTTCTCTTTCAATGTCAGTGGGAAAATTTGAGAAGCATAGGCATTAGATCTTTCTTTACGTTTCGTAAAATTTCATGGTGAATCTGTTGGGTGAGTCCTAGGCTCTTCTTTGTTGGTAGATTGATTTTTATTACTGCTTCGGTCTCATTACTTATTGTTGATCTATTTAGAGTTTTTGTGTTGTCTTGGAATTTTGTATGGTCCACTGGAAATCTTTGGGTTTTACTGGTGTCTGTGAACTTTACCTTTTTCATTTTAAATTGCATTGACATCAGTCTTTTTTTTTCTTTCTTCTGGTGAGTTTGGCTGGGCATTTGTCAATAATTTTTATTGTTTTGATTCATTGACCTTTTTGGTCTCAATGTTATTTTCTTCTTTGATCTTTATATCTTTCCTTTTACTGTTTTTCGATTTAGATTGTTCATTTTTTCTGCTATCTTGAGTACATCATTAGATTATTTATTTGGGTTTGCTCTATTTTTTTAATCATGCACATACATAGCTATAAGCTTCCCTCTCAATACTGCTTTCATTATGTCCTGTAAGTCCTTGTTATGGTTCTTTCATTGTCATTTGACTCAAAGAATTTTTAATTTCTTTCCTGGTTTCTTCCATGATCCATTGATTATTCAGTAAGGTTGTAGGAACAGGAAGCAAAGATTTTACTGGGGGTTACTAGGAGGGATGATAAGTGGCATCATTCCTATTTCCATTCCCTGATTTTTGGCACCTGTGAATCCTGGCTGGCTGTGGGGGAAACAGTGCCATATATTGATTGCTAATTCACAGCACATACAGACTTCTGAAGAATCTTACTGCAACCCTGTGAAGCATTACCACCTAGCTGGTGCTGTTACTGTGTATTCAAAAGGCTATTCCACTGTTCTGTCAATCCAATTACTTCTGGATGGTGGGGAACATGGTAAGATCTGTGAATTCCATGTGCATGAACCCACTGCTGCACTCCTTTTGTTATGAAATGTGTTTCTTAGTCAGAAGCAGTGCAGTGTGGAATACCATGACAATGGATGAGGCATTCCATAAGTCCATGAATGGTAGTTCTTTTATGTGCAGGAAAAGCAAATACATAATCTGAGTAAGTATTTATCCCTGAAAGGACAAAATGCTGTCATTTCTGTCATGGAAGTAGTCCACTATAATCTATGTGACACCAGGTTGAAAGCTGATCACCTGGAGTACAGGCTGATCACCTGGAGGAATGGTGCCCTACTGGGAGCCCAGTGCTGTTCTCTGTAGATGGCAGAGTGGGTATTCATCAGTTGCTGTAGCCAGGTCAGCCTTGGTAAGGGGAAGTCCACGTTGTTGAGCCTATGCATAACCTCCATTCCTGCCACCATAGCTACTTTGTTTGTGAGCCCATTCAACAGTGACAGAGGTGGCTGAGGAAAGAGGTTGACTGCTTTCTACAGAATGACTCATCTTGTCTGCTTGGTTATTAAAGTGCTCTTCGCTGAAATAACCTTTTGGTGAGCATTTACATGAGACACAAATATTTTTACGTCCTTCAATCATATGGAGAGGTCTATCCACATAACTTTGTCCCCAAATGTCTTCCTCGTCAATCTTCCAGTTGTGTTCCTTCCTTATTCCAGATCATCCAGCCAGACCATTTACTACAGTCCATGAATCAGTATGTAGTCACAATTCTGGCCATTTTTTTTCTTCCAAGCAGAATGTGTGACCAGATGTACTCAATGAAGTTCTGCCCACTGTTAAGATTTTCCTTCACCAGTATCCTTCAGAGAAGTCCAAGAGAGAAGCTGTAGTGCCTTTGCTGTCCACGTTTGTGTGGTGCCTGAATAACATATAGAACCATCTGTAAACCAGGCTCTGCTCTTTTTCTCTGTCAGCTGGTCATAGGGTACTCCTTGTGAAGCCATGGACAGAGGGCAGTACAGCAGGAGTAGGCATGATAGGCATTTGGACTACTTCTTCACTTGTGCCTCCTGGACCTGCCTGATCATGTATATACCAGTTCTACTTGATGATAGATAATTGTTTTACATGTCTAGTTTTATGTCTTGAAGGGTCAGATGGCACCCAGTTTATAATGGGAAACTCAGGCTGCATGCTAGCCTTGTATCCCATGGTCCTACGTTCATTCTCCACTAAGGCCAAGAGTGGGCCAGGAATTGTTCCTTAAAGGGATAGTAGTTATCTGCAGATGATGGCAAAGCCTTGCTCTGAAATCTCAAGGGCTACCAACGTGGTTCCCCTATGGGGGAGCTGCCAGAGACTCCAAATAGCATTGCTATCTGCCACTGCCACCGCAAGTATTATTGGATCTGTGGGGTCATACAGCCTAAGTGGCACAGCAGTCTTCACAGTAGACTGGACCTGTCATAGAGACTTCTCCTATTTCGGGTTCTACTCAAAAGTAGCAGCTTTTTCAGTCATGGTGAATTGGCCAGAGTAATACACCCAAGTGAGGAATATGTTGCCTCCAAAATCCAAATAGGCCTACTAAGCATTGTGCCTCTTTCTTGAATGTAAGAGGGGCCAAATGCAATAATGTATTCTTTATTTTAGAAGGAATAGCGTTGCATGCCCCATACCACTGTATCAGTAGAAATTTCATTGAGCTGGAGGACCCTTGAATTTTAGTGGGATTTATTTTCCAGCCTCTGACATGCAAATAATTCGCTATCAAGTCTACTAGAGAAGTTGCCATCTCTTGCTCACTGGGCACAGTTAGCATAATGTCTTTAATGTGGTGGTCCGGTGTTATACCTTGTTGAAGAGAAAGATGATTCAGGTCCCTACAGACTGATTATGTTGTGACACAGCACTGGGGAGTTGATGACCCCTGAGGACACACAGTAAATGTATACTGCTGACCTGCCAGATGAAAGAAAATTGCTTCTGGTAGTGCTTATGGATAGGTATGGTAAAAAAGGAAGGCATTAGCTAAATCAGTAGCTGTATACCAGGTACCTGGAGACGTGTTAATCTGTTCAAGCAAGGAAATCATGTTTGACAAGAGACAAAGTAGCAGTTTAGCAAAACAATTATTTTTACAATATGTTATGACAACAGTTATGACTGATTGCATTATATCAAGACAATTGTTCAGTATACTTAAAGATAAGATACGATACACATAACAGTAGCTTATACAAAACTTTAAAAATAAATGCTTAAGTAAATCTAACCAACTGTAATTTAATTTTTTAACTTTCAATATCTAACAAGACAGTCAAAAATAGAAATTATTTTGAAAAAGTAAAACCTCTTTCAGTTCTGTTGTAAATTTTACTGAGGACAGACCAATTTCTTAAGCCTTGTTATTTTAAGCATAAAAGGTAATAACTTTAGTCCTATGTATTACATTTTTTGTTCTCTAATAAATATCTTTCTAAGAACTGTCTTTAACTAGAAAAATTTTACTCATAAGATATATTATTTGAATATATGATCAATTTACAAACCCCCTCATAAATTTTAAATCATTACAAAACTACTGGTAACCCCATAGATTACCACTAGTTCAGAACATCCTGTTATTTTTGTGTCCTGAGCTGTGAGTGTTACATATAGATGTAAGCACTGAACTTTGAGAAATGGAACAAACATATACGAGTGAAAAAAACCCCCAAATCATTGTTTCTGAACCTTGAAAGGTTTGCTTGTGAAAACGAAATGATTAAAAAAAACCCCACATTTTAAGAACTGAAGTTATGCAAAGTCAATACAGTAAACTAGCAGTTTACCTATTACAGAGAAGAAAAGCCTTTTCAGCATCTGTGACCGTTCGAGGGATTATGACAATTTGAGGGGATTAGGAACCACACCATTAGGATTAGGATTTGGGAGCTATGCCTAGAATGGGAATTGAGAACCAGCCTGGATTGAGTGTGAGGGATTTGTGGGCCTGCCAGTGAGGGAAGAGCACCCACCCAGATATGGGAGTTCCAGCTGGAACTCCAACAGTGTAAAAGGAGGGAAGAAGGAAGATTGTAACAGCTTCTTCCTCTGGGAAAGCTCTCGCCGTCTTAATTGTCTACGGATACCGACTTGCTACACATCGCAGATCTTCATCACAGATTTGTTCCAGTCTCGACTTGTGCCTGTCTCCCTGTTGCTGATCTTCAGTCAACGATCTTCAGGCTCCAGTCTTCACCATTGTTCTTTGAACAACCGAGATTCACAGCAGACTCTCACCTCACTAGTTGTCCTGCAGTCCCGGGCGGGAGATCGACTTTGTGGCTGAGCACACATCTTAGACTATCTCGATCATCGGATTTGTAAGCCTTCCTAACAAATCTTTTTTTGTAAATCTGTAAATTCTGCTTTTTGAAGAACCAAACTAATACAGCATCTCTTAAAACTATTAGTGTTAATCCATACAAACAAACCCATTGACAGTCCGAGTAAGTCATAGATACTAATTTCTTGCAATAAAATATATTTTCTTAAAGTTGATAGTTGCTAGAATATTGTATAAACCATCTTAATCCAATTAATGGCTGATGATATCTTATAATAATGAACAAACCTAACCTATAGTCACTTTGACTTATAATTTAAAGCTTGCTTTTTAAAACTTGACCTACAGTTTGAGAAGTCATTATTTCCATATAACTTACTGTCCCTCTAGAATAATCACAGTTCAACTTATTATACAATCAGATACCTTTTGATGTTATAGTGTTGTATATGTATTTATTAACAATCTATGAAACATGCAGTAAACCCAAACACATTATCATTTATTGATTTTAACAAGCCAAGAATATGTGAAGTTACATGTAGCAAAAATCTGTAGTATTCTAACTTAATTATAAACAAATGTTTTACTTATGTAATCATCCAATTTAGTTTTTAACTCTTAATCACTGTGTTGCTCATAAAACATAAATCTTCTGACAAGCATAAGTTAGTGTTGGTGATCAAGATTTGGAAATTGCATCTACACATGCTTACAACAGAATACTGTTTAAAAATATTTCAAGTGTTTTCTGGGGCTTTTGAACTTGAATTTACATGGTTACTAATAAATGATTCTTTAATTGGATTCACATGTCACCATAGGGAAATTGTTCCAGTCATGACATGGAAACCACAGATAGAATCCCAAACCCATACCTGCTCACTATTAAATGCAAGGCCCCATGCTCACTTTCAGTGAAATCAGAAAAACCCTTTTCCGCTAGACTCTTCTGCAGTCATGTACTCCAGGGAGTACTGCATTTAAGCTGCTATTATCAGTGCCCAAAAATCTTAATTGTGACACTCTGTTTTGTTCTGCTTCAATATTTTGATAATAGCATGTCTAAGGTATTCTAAATGTTGTTATTGCACTATCTTCATAGTAAAAAGTTAGTGTATCAATGACAGAATTTGAGATTAGAAACATTAAATATAACTCAACTTTGGGATGAAAATTTCCCAACTGCCTTCCCATCTAAAATAGGGTATAGGGTCAATTTATTGTCAGTTGCTCCACAATAAGGCCATGTGTAATCAATGCCTGGTAAGAAAGATACCACCTCTTATGACCCTTTCTGCTAACCCTGGACCACTTGCTCACACTGACTATTACTGCATAACAGTTTTGAGAAGCCTGACAACTTAAACTTTTAAACAGGAGAATAACCAGCTAGTGCTATATTAATATGTGTACTACATTTTTTCAGTATTCTTCTGACTCTGATTCTCAAGAGTTTTTAGGGCATAATTTAAAAATTAAATTGAATTTTCTTTATGCTCTTTAGCCTTTCTTCTAACCTATATGAAAGTGAAATTGAAAATCAGACACTCAGAATATAATTCTAGTTGACAACATGGTTGAAGTGTAGTACAAATTAACAGTTCTGCAGCACTTTTATATGTAAACATCCTTTTAAGTTATATAAACTAAAAGACCGGGGCTGGAGGAATGGCTTAGCGGTTAAAGTGCTTGCTTAGCAAGTGCTAAGTCAAGTGCTGAGTACCCGAGTTTGATTCCCCAGCACCACATAAACTGGGCGTGGTGGCGCTTGCCTGTAATCCCAGCACTCGGGAGGTTGAGGCAGGAGGATTGTCCAAGGCCAGCCTGGACTTTATAGTGAGTTCAGGACCAGCCTGGACTACAGAGCGAGACCCTGTCTCAAAAAATAAATAAATAAGCTAAAAGACTTCTGATTCATGCTTTATTAATTGCTGTTTTTATTTTTAAGTTATTGTATCCTTTAAGTCATCTATAAACACAGATATACATTTTGAAATAATATCACATACACATATGTATGTGAACATAAATAAAACTTATCATTAGTCACCTTTTAAAAGATACATATTTGGCAGAATTTTTCCCTTTATATTCCAAAACAATACTTAATGCTAAATTTGCATGTATTAAGGTAGAACTCCAGGTTATAGCCTGGTGAGAAATTAACATTTCAAGGGAGATAAATTAATCTCAGAGGAAATTGCTTACTCTTCAATCTTGGAATTTCTTTTTTTTCTTCCTGTCTTAATTTATCATAGATCTTAGTCAAATTTCAAAAGCTCTTGTGCCAGTTTTTAAGACATTTCCCATTGTGTTAATACTACATTTTAGCCCTAGTGCCCAGAAGATAATACATTTTATCTTTGCCCTGTTGCTCACGACCTGTGAGTGTGTGTGTGTGTGTGTGTGTGTGGCGGGGGGGGGGGGGATTAGGAACACTTCTTTTCAGTGAGAAGAATACAAAAGCAGGTCCTCTATAGTCAAATTTCCTCATTTTCCCTCTTGAGGAATGGAGATGGTAGGAGATGTTAGCAAACAGAAATTCTGACAATGGTCAATGAAGCATGAACCAGGGCTGCTAGCCAAAACAAAGAGAACGGTGCAATTTCAGTTCTGTTGACTCTATTATGTTACAATGAAATTACCTTTTTCTTAGTCACAGGTAGCTAAAACTTTCCTAGGGAGCTATGCAGTAATGTAAACGCTTTCAATTTCTGATCAAATTGCTATAGAGCTTTCCAGACATACCCCAGTGTTTTTAGCCTGCTAAAAGTCTCTTAGTGCAGATTTTTCTGTCAAATAGTTCAAGAACCATAAACTCCAGATTGGCCCATGATTAACTCTCAAAGCCTCAGAATAACTGACACTCTAAATAACAGGCAGAAAGCTCCAAGGACAAGGAAGAGGAAGGATGATGCTTAGTGTTTCTGTAAGATTGACTTAACCCACTATCTGAATACCATCTTAGAGATTGTCTTGTCCAAAATAGGAAGCTCCCTAGCCTAACCAAGTACTCTCTCAGGCCTTGCACTTTCCCGCCTTACACACACAGCTCTGGTGGCCTCGTCCTAGAACCCTGGCTATCACTCATCCAGTTAGTGTGCAGCTCGTCTTAGAATTAAGGGGATTGTAGAAAAGCATAAAAGAAACCAAAGGAGTGTTCCAAAGCATCAGTGCCTGAATGCCTCCAAGTTTTTCTGTCTCCAAGTCTTGTGTCAAGCCGTGATCCCAAAATGACTTGCAGTTCAGTCCAAATGGCCACAAATGGTAAAGGTGCTGACATCTCCCTCAGTGGCACTGCTGACTGACCAAAAAGAAGTCAGAGATGATGGCGACAGCAGATCCTGGGGTGCTGTTTTGCATGTGATAGCAGGAAACCAGCTGGAGTCCATCAGTTGCCCTAACAACCTTTTTCCTCTTTATCAACAAAAGTACAAATTTTCCTTTCGTCTGACTATAATGTGACATTTAAAAATAATTTAATGGAAATTTGTTGAATGAAATTACTATTAAAGTACAGTGTTTTTTCTTACAATGTATTTATTGCTTTTTCTAATTTTTTTTGCATGCTTCTTTATTTTTTTTTCCCAGTAGATTAGTAGCCTCTAGGGAAAAAAGGTCTTAAAAATTTGTTTCTTGGTGGGACTGGAGATTAAACCTGGGGCACACTACAACTAAGCTACATCCCCAGCTTTTTAAAATTTTCTTGTTTTTATTTTTGAGACAGCATCTTGGTAGGTTGTCTGTGCTGGCCTTGAACTTGCTATCTGTCCTTCTGCTTCACACTCCAGAAGAGCTAAGATTACAGGTATGTAGTTGTGTGCCCAGCCCAGCTTAGAAGAATATTTTAACCCAAGCGTGGAGGCACATGCCTATTGTCCCATTACACTTGGAGGCTGATGCAGGAAGATTGCAAGTTCAAGGCCAGCAGGGGATGGAAACCCGATGAGACTTTGTCTCAAAGTAAAAAACTAAAAAAGGGATGGGGTTATAGTTCAGTGGAAGAATAATCAACCCCCTGGTATTACTAAAACATCTTTTTAAAGAAACATTGACCAAATTAAAAAATTTTAAATCATAGAAATGGCATTTTTCTGGTTCTGTGTCCTTAAAGCCTGGGTTGGGCTTTACATTTATTTTTTTTTTTGAGTGAAGAGAAATTGACTTATGAGGAAGATTTTTTTATCTGTTGTTGTTTTGCTTTTGTTTTCTTTTTCATTTAGGAAACAAAATTATTTTAATGACATCCATGATCCTGTGCGGCTTTCTAACAGTTGCTGCTTTTCAGCAAGTATTTGGTATTATATAGAGTATATGTGGGAAACACAAATAACCTACTGGCGATTTTTCTCTTTAGGACATGTTTATGTCCATTTTTCAAGTCTTGGTTTTCATTTTTTCTGTTGCATTAGAAAGGAAACAAAAACCACTTTCCTCAAATGTTTTCTATACAGGAATTCCGAGCCTTCTTGCAGAGGACTGGCACTGGTTCATGGGCTTGGGAGGACCTGGCTGCCAGGGTAGACGAGTGGCTGAGTGAAGCTCTGCCTCTTGTTAGCGTGCTTTTATTAAGTTCTAATGCTGCTGCTGGTCTGACTGAACGCAGAACTTTGCTTCCTGCTCCTGTGCTGCTACTGTCCATCTCAGAGCTACCCGCTAACAACTGATTACACAATATGCACAAATCCCCCATCCCATGCCCACCCCATCACAGTCCAACTACTTGGGCCCCTGATGTCAGAAAGGATGAGGACTGCTGTTCTGTGAGGTCAAGGTGTTATTAAAATACGTAGATTTCAGGAAGTTTTGAGACTTAAAAATAACACTCTATAATTTGGTACAGTGTAGATATTCAGACCTGAAAGGACCTTATAGAGACCATCTAGCCCAGGATACACAAAGTGGTAACGAATAAGTTGGAGGATGATTGTTCTCTTGTTTCAAGAGATGTAATATAAACATAGAACATACTTTTGGAAAAGTCTAAACCTTGGGGGTGTTTAACATAAGCCTATTGATTTTGATTATAATGAAATCCAAAATCTAGATTTAAAAGATATTTTTAATCAATTATATATAGTTATTATCTTTAATGTTTTTATAATGAAAATAATTTCCACCTTGGAAAAATAAGGATTTTACAAAATTAGTTTATTATTCATATAAACATGAATATAGAACCTGAAACTTGGCAGAATTTGGCCTTAAAATTTTTTGATTACAAATTGAGCTTTTAACTTCAAAAATCTATGAATTCAATAATGATTTAATCAACTACTAAGTAAAACTGAAATTCTGGTTTAAGTTGCTTAGTGATCAGGCTTATTAAAGCTCACCAGAGACCTGGTGGATCCAGTGGGTTTTTTAGACATACCTCTGGGCTTTCATTTCCAAAATGATATTATTAGGACTTGCTTTGTGCTTTCTTCAATGAAATTTTCTTAAGTCCGTCATATCTTGAGATTTGTTTTTCTGCCACTCAATAATATTTAGTTATGGCTTTAGGAGAGGCTATATATTGAAAAGGGAATTCTAGTTCTCATGAGGTTTTCCTCGAAGAATGTTTTATTCTCTAAAGAACTTCTGCTCGAAAATGGTCAGGTGTATATTTTTTCCCTATACTTTGGGGTCGTAACTGATTATATAATAATAATGATTGCTAGCATTAGATAAGATTTTGAAGAGAGCTTTGATATGCTTTGTAGTGAAGTTAATGTTTCTTGATAATATTTTTGCTTCAGATAATCTTAGGTTTGCTTTAGGACTTTTCTGATTTTGTAAGATTGTTTTCAAAACTAATTAACTAGTGAGTATTCTATTCTGAATTTTTACTAAAATTATTTATTGCTATTTTTCACTCAGAATTGTAGTATTTATATGCACACATCACCTTTGTATTTGCTAATATAAACATTACTTTTTACCTTTCTTTATGGCCCTTGAATTTGACTATTAAATAGTACTCACCAAACATGTGTTTTTATGTACTTAAGTGTTCATTACATGAGGCTGGCTTTGTAAATCTTAAAGCTTTATATTTAATCTTTTTGAAATGTATTCCTATGTAAATTAATAAATTTTGAAAATTCAAATCTTTTTACTTAGAAAAACAAAAAATGCATGTGTGTGTATAGGAGATACTGATTGACTGATATGTTATGGCTCATATTTAGGTAGGAAAGTAGCATGTACTGAAAAATTAACTAATTATTCAAGACAAGTAAGAGAAGGTAATATTTTATTATGTGAAATAAGGAAGTGAAGAGTCAGAATACTCACATCCATGGAAGCAGCATGAAGAGAGAGGGCGCTCAGGGATGTGAGTTGCCATTAATATGATAAGGGAGAGGCTGCAGCTACTTAGACCCAATTCAGGTCGGCTCAGCAAGCTGCCCTGTAGCCCTTCAAATGCACTGAGTATAGTGGTAACTAGGAACAAGACTGATAAAAAGATAAACTACAGGAGCAAAAGAATGTGATATTCATTAAAGGTTCTGATATTTCCTTGTTTTTACTTAGAACTCTTTCATAATGAATTAACATATATCCAAATTAAAAACTTAATACTTAATTGAATTTAAGATGCTCAGAAATTATAAGCATTATTTATAACAATTTGAAAAGTTCAATCTTTTTAAAATGTTAATTTCATATTAAAAAATCCTGTTGACTAAATAAAAGTATTTTTACCGATATTTTTCTACTATTCATAACCTTACTGAATATGTCCCCAGTTGCTATTGTTTATAACTGAGTCAACTTTTTCCATTGCAGATAAAGCAAATCCAACTTGCCAGTTATAGGTACAAATACATAATTTGCATATACTTTTTATATATGTCTTGCATGAGAAATTTTTATTAACATTTTCCATTTGTGATATTATTTCATGGAAGAAAAACAGTGAGGAATAAGTTATTGCAGGCCAAAGAAAGATAAGATGCTTATGAAACATAAAAAGGAGATATGTTATCTTGAGCCAGAAATGCATTTGGTTGAGCAGTCTGAAAGTTGTACTATACCAAAGTGAAAATGAAGGTAGTTTTTTTTTTGTCACTTTATTGTTCTTTCTGGTTAAAATATTTTGCGACTAATCTTGACTCCTCTTCTTAAAAAATACATTAAGATCTGTAGTTACAAAGTTTTCTGACCTTTCTTTGAATACTTTTATGTTTTAGTCTTTTGTCTACACATCAGTTTCAGATTCACCACATCTTCCAAAGTTGTTCTTGTTTCAGGGTTAGCTGAACAGTGAGTTTCATCTAAGCATTAACCTTGTTAGCTAACAGCAATAGGGCACTTGTTTGTAAGGTAACAAACTCTTTATGTGAGTTATGTTTGAGCAAAAAAGTGAGTCCTATAATCACATGTTTTAAGTTTCTTGGTATGTTTAGAACTGTAGAATTTGTTGTGCTTAATTGCTATTGTTTAACTCGTGTAACCTAAACGTAACCATTCTTTTGGTCACATGATAAAACATTAGAAACAAGATTTTACTTTTGGTTCGTACTTTTGTTTTCAATCCAGTGCTTTATTTCACTGATAGCTTTTTATTTACATTATAAAAATTTTCACACGAAAGTACAACTAAGAGAACTAACAGCTTTAAATATAAGTACAATAGAGTGTTGGAAAAAACTCAGGCATCTTTATATGAATGAAGAGTGGATGCTTCATTTTGTGAATTCAAAATAGTTTATTAGAAAAAATGTCAGCTATAAAGCAGGTTATGATGCCACACCACACTTGAAAGGCTGGGGTAGGAGAATGGAGAGTTCAAGTCAGTTTGGGGTGCATATTGAGTTCAAGGCCAGCCTAGATTACGTAGTGAAAATTTGTCTCAAAAAACCAGAGTGTTGGGGGAATGGGGGGAAGATGGGGCATGGTGTTAACCTGCATATAATACTAGCATTCTGAGAGGCAAAAGCAGAACAATCCCAAGTTTGAGACCTACCTGGCCAATTAGTGACTTAGTGAAACCCTGTCTTAAAATAAAAGGGGGTGGTATTTAGCCTAGTCAGAAGACCCTGGGTTCAATCTCTAGTACTGCTGCACTCCCCCAAGTCAGCTATGAACATTATTATTAAAATACAAGCAAAATACAAAAAGACATTATTCTTAAATATGAAAAAAATTATTATTGGCTATACATTACTAGACTGCTAGCCAGCTATCTCTGTAGAATGATGTGAATATTGTAATGAGTTAAAAATGTGACAGTGACTTTCAAGAGTATGGTTAGCTGCTTTTAAAACCTGGGCAGTGTTCAAATATTTACTTAGATCTTTGAAAATTTTTATGTTAGCAAATATTTTCTAACTAATTTGATCTTAAATTGAAGGATTAAAATTTTTACTTATTTTAGTCAGAATTGAGCTCTTGAAAGAAATACTGTTGAATTGGGATGCAGTTATCTGACTTTTTACACTGTAAACTTTTATATCTTGATATTGAAAGGAATTTAGATTATTTATTTATGTATTTGTTTATTTAATGAGACAGGGTATTGCTGTGTAGTCCACTCTGGTCCTGAACTCATCATGTAGTCCATGCTGGCCTCAAACACATGGCAATCCTCCTGCCTCATGCCTGGTTTATGTGGTGCTAGGTAATCAGACCCAGGACTTTGCACTTGCTAGCCACACAATGTAACCGCTGAGCTATACGTCCAGTGCAGGACTCATTTAGAACTTAAAAATTTGTAGACAGAAAGAGCTAGATTTTAATCTCAGCCATATCTTATAATCTTTAGTGATCTCATCCCTCTGAATCTGTTTGCTTATTTGTAAAATGATGCTAATAATTTTATCATGCACAGGTTTTGATGAGTATTAAAGATAATATATGTATCTAAATAGCAGAATAGAAAAATACACAATGCATGCAACAAACAAAAACAACTGGACTAAATATACTGGTAGACAAAAATAGACTTTGGATTATGTCTTAGTTACTTTTCATTGCTGTGACTCAATACCTGACACCCACAAATTTAGAAAAGGAAAGGTTTATTTTAGCTCACAGTTTCAGAAGGTCACAATCCATTCAGGGGCGGCCAGCAGCAATCGAAGTACATGGTAGAGACAAACGTGGAGGCAGCTTCTCACGACATCACAAACAGGTAGGCAAGTTGAGACCAGTTGAAACCAGTCCTAGTCCCAGTCCTAGTCCTCAAGGAAGGCAGGATACAGTTTATATATCCTTCCGGGTCTCTGCCCAGTGATTAGCCCCTCCTGCATCCAGGTGTGGAAGGTGTGGCCACTACACACTGTTAATCCTAATTTACACGCCTTTAATCCTAATTTACAGGCCTGTAATCCACCCCTCAAACTAGACCCCAATCTACCAACAACACATGGTTCCATAGACAATCCATTAACATTTAAATACATGAGACTTTTGGGGAACATTCCTGAACCAAACCACAATAGATTAAAAATGTTACTAGAAGTAAAGAGGAGTATATTAAAATGATTAAAGGAAATTTATATCTCTGAAAATCTATATTTAAGAAAAACAATATTCTCACATTAATAACTTAACATTGCACTTCAAGAAAATTATTAAATAAAGAGAGAACTAAATCCAAAATAAATGGTAGTAAGAAAAAAACAATAAAGAAGAATCTGGGTACAAGCCTGTTTGCAATCCTGAGAGGCTGAGACAGATAGACTGTAAGTTTGAGTCCAGGCTGAGGAAGATCCTGTCTCCAGAGAGGAGGAAAAACAAAATAAAGCAGAACTAAGAGGAAAGAAAAGAAATAGAAAAACAGTTGTAGAAGAAATCAGTGAAACCAAAACTTGGTTGAGAAGATAACTAAATTGACAGTGGTTAGCTAGAATGAGAAGAAAAAGAAAGGTGATTAAAATATTGAAATATGAAAGATAGAGCGTAACTAATGACTACAGAAATAAAAATAAGAGAATGCTTTGAATAACTGTACGACAACAGGTTAGATCATTTAGATGAAGTAGAAAAATTTCTAGAAAAACAAACTATCAAAACTAGATAAAAAACAATAGAAACCAAGCAAAGAATTTAAATTAATAATCAAGATACTTCCCTCAAAGAAGCCACAAAGAAAAGCTCGTGTCTAGGTTGCCTCACTAATATACTCTTCTCACTGTTTAGGAAGAAGTGACAGATTTCTGTTTAATTTTATGATGATACTCGGGATGGAGCCCTAGGAATTCACACTGAACTATATCCCCAGCCTCTTTTTATATTTGATTTTGAGACTGGATCTCACAAAGTTGTTAGTTTCCCAGGCTGAGCCAAGGATTTGAGATCTTCCTGTTTCTGCCTTCCACAGTGCTGGGATTATAGGTGTGCAATTTCATGAGTGGCCTCTATTTTGTTATTTGCTATTTTTAATATATTTATTTATTTATATTTATATATTTAATATATTTATTTATTAGACACTGTACCTGTACTTATATATCTCCAATGGATTATGGTCCAGACAGAGTTAGTGATTCATTCCTCCTGCTAAAAATAAGCAAGTAAATTAGAAACAATACTAACAGTCAAGAAGAGACCTTCTGTACCTCTTTTATTTTCATAGAGGTAGAGAAATCCACCAGGTAACTGTTGTTTGAAACTCTCGGATTAATTAGTCTTGACTCCTCCCTTTAGCTGAACTCTCTCTGTCCTCATCCAATCCAATTGAATCCACTTAATGTAGTCTAACTGAATGTTAAGAAGATCTAGCTCTTCCACTTTCTGAATATCTTCTCAGCTTCTTACTGCTAATGTTCTATACCAAACTACCATCACCTGACTTCTGCAGTATTCTAATTGCTACTGATTGTATTCACTTTGGACTGCCATCTAGCCATTTGCCACAGGACTTCAAGGACAAGGGTTGGTTTTGTTGTTGTTCTCTTTTCTTTTCTTTTCTCTTTTTTTTGAAACAGGTTTTCACTATGTAACTTAAACTGGCCTTGAACTACTTTTGTAGCTCAGACTGGCCTCAAACTCATAGTCCTCTGTCTTGTAAGTGATGAGATTATAGGCATATGTCACCATCCCCTGCTCTGCAGGAGTTTTATAAAAGTGATCCTGAATTCATCAGTCTCAGGTTTCTTACCTAAAAAATTTTAGTTTTTCCATTATAGGGTTATTGTGAGGATAAAAAGATTTATTACGTGCAAAATATTTAGAATAATAATAATACTAGACACTAAACCTTAGTGAACTTCATGAGACCTTATAAAACACTGCATTAAGCTAAATAAATACATGGTTATAGAGACTTAATTAATAGTAGATTCAAATGGAGTAATAGCTGTATATGTTTACGCTGAAATCTACATCTCTTATCATATGTGTCCTTATCATAGTATGTGATTTTTTATTTCCATAAAGGCTAAGAAGCACCAGGCCTTCTTGGTAGAGACATGTGAAAATAATGTGAAAGAATTGGATTCACTCTTGGACAGCTTTACTGTGTCGGGCCAGTGGACGTCAGGTTAGTTGAAAGTATAAAATGACAGATGCATCTGTCAATGTTCCAAAGTCATTACATTTTGGGAATTCTGCAGATGCCTCTTCTAGTCCCTCATCTCAATGTGTTTTGATTTGATGACATGATAAGAGCAGTTCTCACAGCAGTCAGTTGGCCTAGCTGGCTGAGAAAGGGTGACGGAGTATGGACCTGCTGCTGTCCTCCCAGAACTTGATTTACAAGTGTTGGGGTCTGTGTGACTGGACAGACAAGGGCTCACTTGCTGTGTCCTGAGTCCAACTGAGAAAAGAGTCCTTACAGTATACCTGCAAGGGGAACAGATGTTTCCATCAAACTGAGCCAAATTCTGAGGCAACCTTCAGCAACTTAAAGGTCACACAATCAAAAGGTTATTATGTAGGACACAGGCTGTAACAGAGTGCGTATTCTATACTTTTGCTTCCTCAGCTGGTTCTTGCTTTCATTTCCTACTACCATCTCTATATACAGTCTCCAGATAAGAGTGCAGAGATAAAATATTTTGGTTTTATTATTAGTCTACTTAATGTGGTTAAAAACTAAACAAGACTTATATTAGGTGAACATAGTTTGAGATTTAGCAAAAACATTATTTGGTAAATAATTCTGTTCATGATTTCTCCTTTTTTTATGTTTGTGCCATTATGTATGTTGTAATAACATTGACTTAAGTATTTTGATTTGTCTCAGTTTTCTTTTTGCCATACTGTCAGCCTCAAATTATTTAGTTATTTTATGATACAATAACAGTCTTTGAAAGGCATATAAAATCAAATTCATTACACCTAAACATGAGCTGTGAGACTTTTGTTTATTGAGGAATAAAATAGTAATATCAAAATGAGTTTTTAAAATACTGTTAAGTTCATAAAATTTTGTTATCCTTGAAAAATTGGAAGGGTCTGATTAAGGCTCATATTTTACCTTATGGTAAAATACCTACAGATTTCTCGGTTAATGATCTATTAGAAATTTAGTGTGCTTTGCTATTGTTATTTTTGGTCTGGTTTTATCTTTCATATGTTTTAGCATATTAAATTTTATTTTATTAATGTATGACTTATGTTTAAATACTACCCAAAGCATTAGAGTGGCTTATTTTTTGATGGAAAAATCAAAGTATATAAAGGTAACATTAAAAATATAGCTGTATATATCCAGTTTTCACTTTTTTTTGTTTTTATTTTTTCTTTTTTGAGATAGGGGTCTATAGCATAGGCTGGCCTCAAACATGTAATCTTCCTGACTAAACCTTCAAAGTATCTGGGATTACCTGCATGTGCCAGCCGCCCATGCTCAGCTTTTAGTAACATTTTAAAAACTTGAGAGGTAAATTTTTCTCTTACAGTGACATTCTTTTATTGTAGAGATATATTGGTAGGGTTTAGTGGGATTAACATCTTTGCAAACTGTTAAATATTATCATAGATAATTATCATTTTTGTGCTTTAGCATTATTTTAAAATTTCTTCAAAATTGAATTAGAGAAGCTAAGACTAATAATGCTTCCTTTGAATTTTAAAGGAATTGATAACAAAACCATTCACAATTTGTTATGAGGCTTGTAGAAAACATTTGCCTTTTTTATCTTTTAGTAATCATCAGTTTTTAACTTCTTTGTGTCCTGTGCACCTGGGTACCTAAATATTACAGACAATTTATTCTTTAAAAAGAGCTGTGCACTGAAGTTTGATTATTGGGTTATGTAGAGGAATCTTTTCCCTGTTGTTCTGGTTACTTACTCTGACTCTCCCAGATCCAGCCCCCTCTGGAGGCTGCTTTACCTACACCTTGTGCGGCTGAGTCTGTGGATCTGGCCTCCCTTGCTCTGGCTGAGTTTGGATGGCAGCTATATACCCGCAGGAGATTAAGATGGTGGGGGAAGAAAGAAGGCAGCACATTCCTGCAAGTGGCTTCATTATTTGATAGTTGTAGCTTCAGCAGGTAGGTCGTGTAGTGGCAGTGTTCCTTCCACTTGACTCTTTGGGCTTAGGCATAGTGTAAGTTTTGTGCTCTTGCTTATTCATCTTTTTAAAATTTTATTTGAGTCTGTCTTCAAGTGCTACCTTCTCTGTGAAGGTTACCACTGTGCATTCCTGTGTCTTTTGCCTCACTATCTCTCTTGTTTTCTTGCTTTTTTCCCCCATAGCACTTGCTTTCAACATTTCTAATATATGATATAGGACACACTTTTATGTCTAAGCTCCATGAGTGTGAGGCTTTTTGTCTTTTTTTCATTGACGTATTTTAAACAGCTAGAAAAATACTTGGTACAAAAAGTCAATCAAAAAATATTTGTTGTAAAAAAATTGCTGGTATTTTAATAGGAATTGCATTGAATCTGTATATCAGTTTTGCTATATAGTCATTTTGACTAATTGATTCTACCTATCCAAGAACGTGTATGTCTTTCCATTTTCTGATGTCGTGTACAACTTCTTTCTTCAGTGTAATGTATTTTTCTTTATATAGGTCCTTAACTTTCTGGTTAGGTGTACTCCTTGGTATTTAATTTTTTGCTGGGCTATCGAGAATGGGATTATTCTTCTGAGCTCTTTCTCAGTGAGTTCATTGTTGGTGTAGAGAAAAGCTATTGATTTTTTAGTGTTGGTTTTGTAGCCTTCAATTTGGTTGAATTTATTTATTATTTCCAAAAAATTCATAGTGGGCTTTCCTGGTATCTTCTATGTAGATAACCATATCATTTTGCAAATAAGGATAGTTTGACTTCCTCCTTTCCAATGCAAATTCCCTTTAATTCACTTCATTGCCTGATTTCTATGGCAAATGTTTCAAGGACTATGTTGAATAAGAGTGGTGAGAGGGAACAGCCTTGTCGTGTTCCTGATTTGAGAAGAAATGCTTTCAATTTTTCTCTGTTTATGATACTTACAGTATGTTTGGTATATATGGCTTCTATGAGTTTGAGATAAGGCCTTTTTGTACCTGTTTTTGTCAGAGTTTTTATCATGAAAGGGTGTTGAATTTTATCAAAGGCTTTTTCTGTATCCATTGAGATGGTCATGTGGTTTTTGTTTTTGCTTTTGTTGGTGTGATGTGTTACATTGATTGATTTACTTATGTTGAACCAGCCTTGCATCTCAATAATGAAGCCCACTTGATCATGTTGTATGATCTGATTACCTGTTGGATTCTCTTTGCTAGAATTTTATTAAGCATTTTTGCATCTATACTCATTAAGGATATTGGTCTATAATTTTCCTTCCTGGTTAAGTCTTTGTCTGGTTTTGGGAGAAAGGTGGTGCTAGCCTCCAGGAATAGCTTGGTAGTATTCCTTCTCTTTCAACTTCATAGAACATTGTGAGAAGGATTGAAGTTAGTTCTTCCCTGAAATACAGAAAATATTCTGCTTTGAATCCATCTGGTCCTGGGGTTTTACTTGTAGGTAGAGCTTTTATTACTGCTTCAATTACTGTGTGTATAATGGGGTTGTTCAAGATTTTTATGTCTTTTTCAATCAGTTTTGGTGTTTTATATGTGTCTAGGAAGTCATCCATTTCTTACCAAATTCTCTAACTTCTGAGAATATAGGTTTTCAAAACAATTTCCCATTATCTGAATTTTTGCAGAGTCTATTGTAATTTTGCCCTTTTCATTTCTAAGTGCATTAATCCGTGATTTTTCTTTCCTTCTTTTGGTGAGTTTAGCTAGAGGTTTGTCAGTGTTGTTTCTTATTTCAAAGAACCAGCTCTTTGACTCATTTATCTTTTTTATTGTTTCATTAATTTCAATTTTATTAATTTCAGATTTGATCTGTATAATTTCTTCTATTTCTTTTTTGCTTAGATTGTTCTTATTTCTCTAGGTCCTTAAAGTTCATTATTAATGTTTTTATTTGTGACTGTTCTGTTCTTTAGATGTGTGCATTTATGGTTATGAATTTTCCTCTAAGTACTGCTTTCCTTGTGTTCTATACATTCTGATAAAATGTACTTCCTTCATAATTTCACTCTGTGAAGTTTTTGATTTCTTCTGTGAATCATTGTTTGGTCAGTAATAAGTTGTTTAGTCTCCATGTATTTGTGTATTTTCTTTTCTTTCTTTTGCTGTTAAGTTCCAGTTTTCTTTTGTATTCCTTCTAGGAATTAAAATAGAATCTTGGTTGCAGTTCATACTAGAGAGAATATTTCCCCTATGATATATTAGAGGTCAAGACAGTGGACTGAATGTTAGTACTAACTGAGAGCATTTAATGGCATGCTACATGCTAAAAATACATATGGAACTCTGTACATCCACGTAGGACTCAGAAATTGATATCCAAATGGAGATTAGTTAGCTCTTAATGGTTTTATAGTAGAACTAAGGATAATTCCTACAGTCCATGTTATTTTCAAGCTTTATAAATGTGTTTACAATAAAACAATATCACATTGCTACATTAAATGAACTTAAATCTATACCACATAAATATACTTAAAATAACAGATATGAAGGTAAATTTAGTTATTTCAGAATTTTTTTAACTTTCATAATTTATTTACTCACATTTCACTAATTACTAACATTCTGTAGCAATTCACTTACTAGGTCACTGATGAAAATTTATCCTAAGAAAACTGATTGATATAAAGATGACCATGTGAATGTACAAGCATGTACCTTCCAGTATTCAGCTAAGGCATTTGAAATTTAACTTTTTTGTCTTTCCAAAATTTACTAGTCTTTTGAACTACATGCTTGTAGTTATTTTCTAATGTGAACTGGTCGGTAAGGCCAGGTTTAAGAATAGCAACAAAGATATAGCAAAATATAGAAAAAATCTTTTGGTAAATACCCCAATAAAGGGATTGGTTGGATTCAGAGAAGAGGCATCAAGATTTGACTACTGTGACCCATTCAAGGAATAGGAAGCTGAGTTAGAGTGGTGACTTAAGTGAAATGATTTAGATGTGGAAGATTAATATGTTAAGTACTATGTAGTCTCTCAGACTTGGAAAACCCAGAACACAGACATTCTGTAGAACCGCGTGAAGTGATAGCCAGAGTTGGGGGAAGTGATAAGGAGAGGGTGGGAGGATCAAAAATCGGAAGGGATTATAAAGTTGATATGATACATACGTGTACATAATACCCAAATTCATTGTAAATGCTACATATTACATATGTATATTAATAAAAATAGTGGGGAAAATAAAATAAATATGTTTAGATCTTTTTGGTTGATTAAGAAAAGGAAAACTAAATAGAACTTGTGAAGAAACTAAACATCACAAAACAAGGGGAAAGAAAGGAGATGAACAGTATTTTAAATACTTAGAACAGAATAAAATGATTTATTATGGGTTTTTTTTTAAGATAGGGTCTTGCTCTGTAGCCCTAAACTCACTATGTAGCCCACGTTGGCTTTGGACTTTGCAGTTCTTCTGTCTCAGCCTCCCGACTGCTGGGATTACAGGTGTCTACCACTATGCCCAGCTCTATGTGGTTCAGAGCAATCTATCCCAGGGCCTTGCAATTGCTAGGCAAGTGCTTTTAACCACTGTGCTATTCCTCCAGCTTCTAAAATCATTTACTATGGAAATAAGAATAAAATTTAAAGACTATTGGTATCTACAGTATGACACAAAATATGACCTTTATTAAATAGGAATTAAATAGGAATAATAAATGCCAAGCTGTAATAGAAAAAGATTAATCCTTCCCCCCCTTCCTGACAAATAGCTCAACATAAAATTAAAAGGAAGAAGAGTGAAACAGGAATGACTATAAGGGAATTAGAAATAAGATAGTAGATTTATAATTTGTAAAATCAATACTGAAAAATCTGATAGTGATTTAGAGGAAGAACAAAGACACAAAGAACAGAGATAAACATCAGGAAAAAAACGAAGGACTGACACAAATGAAGAAAGATAGAGGGAAAATGTGATGATCTGGAGAGCAAAGCAAAATATTATAATTCTTCCTACGGCAGAAATCAGAATAAATGGAACATAATAATTTAAGAGAGTATAAAAATATTTTTGATGTCAAAGTGATTATAGCATACTGGATGTGATCACCTCTTTTCAGGGAAAATTTCATAAGACCTCTAGATATAATCTTTAAAAAATTTTATTATAAGGATAAGCAAAATCGTGGTGTTCCCTATAAGAGGAACAAAAATAAAATAATGAACCAATGTTTTTCTACCAAGAAAAACCTCAGTAGGGTTTTTTATTTTTATGTTTTAAGTATAAAATCCTCTGTATCTCAGTTCGGCCTCAAACTCCTGGCAAGTCTCTTGTGTCTGCCTCTCAAATACTGAGAATGTGGATGTGTGCTACCTTGCCCTGCTTCTGTGGTGTTAGTGAATTGAACTCAGGGCTTTTACGCTTGTTAGGAAAGTGCTTTAACTCCTGAGCTATTCTTCCAGCCCCTATGGTCTTTTAAAAAATTCATAATAATTTTATAATAATTAATTGAATATGTTTGGTTTTCTAAATAAAATATTTAGACATACAAAAAGAAGAATAGTATAGCAGAACATACTACATTTACCAGTCAGGTCAACATATATTAATGTTGAACTAGTCTTGTTTCACCTGTAACTCAGCTTGTTTTTCATATCCAGAGATGATTTAATTTTATTTGTAAACAGTTAAGCTTGACTCTCTAATTGGTGAATTGTCTGTTTTAGCATTCCTTAGTATCAATGGGGGATTGGTTCTAGGACCTACTGCAGATACTAAAATCTGAAATTACTCAAGTTTCTTATTTGAAAAGGCATAGTATTTGCATGTAATATAAGCACATTCTCTTACATACTTTAAATCATCTCTAGATTACACTGTATAAAACAGTTGCTATACTGTATTATTTAGAGAGTATATATTTTTGCTTTTTACTAGAGTTGTTCTTATGGTTCTCTTATGAAGAGATTATAGAAATTTTGTTTTAGTCATGAATATCAGACATTTTGTAGTGTAGGAAGTAACTGAAGATCAAGTGTTCCTTATAAGATAGCAACCTGGAAAGTTAGAATTTGATTAGATAACCAGAACCACTAATGGTATTACTGGTTAAGAAATTTGTCATGAGAATTAGACAATTTTTCAGTTGAGAGAGGAGCTGAGGAAATACGACCTAGAAAAGGAGTTGAAGGTTTGGAGAAAAATGACCAACCAGCCATTTGTAAGTATTAACACGAGTGGACAAGTTCAAGTTAAAGCAAATCTGGGAATCCAGTCTTACTAGCATAGGAAAAAAGAACTGCTTAAGAAAGTTATGGACAGTGTGTGATCGGTATGAAAATAGACAGGGACTAATGGAATAAAAAAAGGTCCCAGAAAAAAAATTCTGTGCAACTATAGCCACCTGATTCTTGTCATAGGATCCAAAAACATACGTTGAAGAGAAGATGGCCTCTAACAAATAATGCTGGGAAAACTGGATATCCACATATAAATATTGAAACTAGATTCCCATCTCTCACTCTGTACAAAAATCATTTCACAATGAATCAGAGAAATAAGAAGACCAGAAACTTTGAAACTGCTAAAAGGAAACAAGGAAAACACTTGAACCAATATACATAGAGGGAAAGTCTTCCTGAATAGGGCTTTAGTTATGTGGGAACTGATAGTAAAAAAATCAACAAATGGAGCTGCATCAAATTAAAAAAAAAAATGTCACCGCAAAGGAAACAATACAATTAAGGGACACATTAAGGGAGAAAATCATTACAAGGTACTTTTCTGACCGATGAGAGGGAGGAAAAGGAGCTATTGTATACTCTTCCAGATCCTGCCTGTCCTGGGGTGAGTCCTAGTGAACTGCCGCTTCTGGGTCAAGCCTTCTGACCAAGCCCCACCTCTTAACAGCACAGAGTTCCATAGGTACTCCATGATACCTGTTATGGTTTGGACTTACAGTGTTCCCCAAAAGCCTCATGTATTTTGATGTTGTTAAGAGATGGGTCCTGATTGGAGAGGGCAGAACGCTGGGGCTTGAATGTATATGAATGTCTTAGGGTGAGAAACTATCCACTAGACGCCATGAGTGAAGTAGTAGTTACAAAACTGTATACATGGCATTGAAAATTTATTTTCAGATATATTCTAATGTATAGAGATATCAGGAAATCAATTGGAAATGTTGGCAAACACCCGTAATCTCAACACTCAGGAAATCTGAGGAAGAGAATCACAAATTCAGGCTCATCTTAGGTAAATTAGAAATTTAACAAGGTCCCATCTGAAAATAGAAATGAAAAAGAGCCTTCTCCCAAAAAGAAATGATCTGGAGTGGTATTTCTCTAATGGTATTTGAGAAAGTATTAACTTTCTCAGTCTGTCTCTGAGAGTGATATGCTAAACACATTTTTTCTTTTTAAATTTAAGAGTGTTTTTGACTTGTGCTATTCACAAAATGTTTCTAAGTAGAGGAAATTAAGAATTGTTATAAGTAAATGAAATAATGTATATGTTAATTGGCTTGATTGTAATAATCACTTTGCAGCATGTGTGTATCTAAAAATTTGATGTGTACACTATGAGTATGTCTAGATACCTTCATTTGTCAGTTATCCTCAATAAAAAGAAAGAAAAAAGAAAAAAATCTGTGGAAGGCTGCTGAGAGCAGAGCTGAGGTCACTATAATGAGCAGGGCTGGTGCAAGGAAAACTTAGTGTACCGCAAGTAAAATGAGAGTAGCTAGAATAAAGGTGAGCAGGAATTCATCAGTACTTGCGTATTAAATTTCACTGCGTATAGTCACAATGACTTTTAGGGGTTTATGGTTGTGGTTTTCCTTCTTTTCAGTTTTCTCTCAACTTTTTGGTAAACTGTGATTTGAAACATACAGGGAAGCAGATTTTGTTAAGGAGTTACAGCTTAGTGGAGCTCCTAAAAGAACACTGTGGTAATAAGAATGAAGCCTATGGTAATAATTTGTACATAGCTCTTACTTGTGCCTTCACAACATGTTTGGACCCACTGTTGTATAAACCATTTTCATTTTGGTGATAGAGAGTACTATTATGTATGCTCTACTTTGTGGGTTGATGGCTTGGTCATTAACCATTTTATAATGGGCCACTGCATGTCACATGGAAATCTGTTGGCCAAGCATTCAGTATCTGCTGAGAATAGTAGCAAAACCAAAGGCACTCTCAAAGAAGAAAATAATTATCTTTAAAGAATGGCTTACTTTGCTCTAAATACTAAAAGTTTTCACTTCTCTCTGCTCATCAGATCCAGTCAGAATGCTGTCATTAACTTAGAAGAGAATGAATTAGAGCATGGGGTATCTTCTGGAATGGAGATCTGATAAAGAATTTTGCAGACTGGATTATGATAGAAGATGAGAGGTTATGTATCTCTGAGGAAGGGCAGAAAAGAAGGTAGTTTGTTTGCCCTGTCAGCTGAAAGAAATTTGGTGGTCTTTAGAAAGTAGAGCAGATAGCTTCTTCCATTTGCCAGGAAATATGTTGATTTGCTTGAACAGTGTAACTCTATCTTTAACTAGCTGTGATTGGAGTCACATGGGATTATGCTTCTAGTAATTCATTACCATTTTCTAAGAATCATCTGTATTCTGGGCTTGTATCTGGTAGATCAGCTGAGTACTTACATACTAGGAATAACCAGCTTTTATTTTTCAAGTTCTCAGGAGACATTAATTTTTTATTTCTTCAGAAATGTGACATTACTTTTAATTTACTATTTTAATAGGTAAAAGTTCTGGTAACTCCTATTTGGCTTTTTCGCTTGTTTTTTCTTTTTCAAATTCCCCATTTCTTATGTCCAAAATGGAAGTTTTGCCAGGTCCTGTCCCTTTTGGGGCAAGCCCTACTGATCTGCTGCTTTTGTCTTCTCTTTTGTTTTCTCTGTCTTGACATGTTTTCTCCCTTTTCCTCCCCCTTTCTTTAGTGGTGCTGGGGATTGAACCCAAGCCTGATACATGCTAGAGCAAGGGCTTTCCCACTGAGCTACATCTCCAGCTCTTTGTCTTTTCAGACTGTACATTTCACCTTGGGGAAATATCTATGATATGGGTTCATTATATCTTATTAGAAAGACCTTAGTAAAAATTGAGTTAATTTGACCTCTGTAAGTTCCCACCTTGACTGATTTTTTTCCTGGTTTTATTAATATGTATATATGTCATACATAATGTTTACATTGAACTTGAGTATTCTGTGCACTTATATATTATGTCAGAGTTACAGTCCCTTCCCCTTTCCCTTTTTGTCCCTCTGCATCCTCTCAATCTCCCCTAACTCCCACTATTCCCCTATTTAGTTCTACAAAATGGATATATTCTGGGTTTCTCTAGAGAAACCATTTGATATTATTTAACCTCTGTATCTGACTCACTTCACTGAATATGATGGTCTCAACTTGTGTCCATTTACCTACAAACTTCTGAAAACTGTCTTTATTGATGAGTAGTACTCCATTGTGTACCTATACCACAATTTTGTATCCATTGTTCTGTTGATGGCTAATTTGGTGTCTTCCACATTTTTGTTCTTGTTAGTTATGCTGCTATGAATGTGAATATACATACATCTGTTTTATATGATGCTTTCAACTCTTTTGGGAAGATTCTCAGAAGAGGTATCACTGGATCAAAGGGGATATTTATTTTCAGCCTTTTGAGGAGTTTCCATACTTCCCCTTCATAGTGGTTGTACCAGTTTATAATCCCACCAGCAGAGTAAGAGGGTTCCTTTCCCCCCAGCCTCACCAACACTGATTGCTGTTTGAGTTCTTGATATGCACCATTCTCTCTGAGGTTAGATGATATTTTAGTGATGTTTTGATTTGCATTTCTCTAATAGCTGAGAATGTTGAACATCTTTTTATGGATTTACTGGCTATTTGAACTCTTTCATCTGAAAACGACCTATTCATTTACATTGCCCGTTTATTAATTGGGTCTTTGAATTTGAGGGGTCTGTTTTTCTTCGGTTCCTTGTATATTCTGGTTATTAGTCTCCTGTCTGAAGAATTAAGATTTTTTTCCATTCTGTTGGTTCTATATTCACTCTTATAATTTCCTTTGCTGTGCTGAAACTTTTTAATTCTGTATAATCTCTATGCTATTTCTGGTCTATTTCTTTTACATGGAGTGTCTTATTAAGAAAGTCTTTGCGTACAACTATATCTTTTAGATTTTTGCCTAATTTGTCTTCCATAAGGTTCAATGTTCCAGTTTTACTATCTAGGTCTTTGATTCACTTTGATTTGATTTTGGTGCATGGTGACAGATATGTGTCTAGATTCATTTTCCTGTATATAGACCATGTTGACAGTTGAACCATAAAGCATCTATATCAGTCACCTTTTCCATTAAAGAAATGTAATACCTGATATCTGTGACTTAAAGGAGGAAAGATTTAATTTGGCTCATAATTTCAGGAGATTCGGTCCATGGTCAGCTGGTTTCCACTGCCATCATGGCAGAAGAGTGTGTGGTTGTGTAAGGCAGTTTAGTTCATGGCAGCTATGGATTAAAATGGGAACAGTGCCAAAGAGAAAGGGGGTCAGGGACTCATCGCCATAGTACCCATGAGCTTCCCCTGACTTATCCAAAAATGTGCTTTAATAACCCCTTGGTCATATCCCAACACAGTCAAGATGACATAATTGAGGTTATTCATCATGGCATATCAAATCAACACCCAAACATGTCTCCTGCAGATGCTTCATGTTCCTGTCATCTCTGATTTTACTGAAGACTCCACTGTACCTTTGGCTTAATTCCCATGGCTTCATATACTTCCCTCCTCAGGGCTTGTGGTCTGGCCTTCTAAGTCTTCCTTTGAGATAATGGGTGAAGCCTTGATGACACTTTAACTCTTTAAATTTTGTGTGCCAATAAAATCATAACCATATGGACAATGCCAGAGTCCACTGTCAGTGGGAGCAGTGGTTAGACCCTCTTGGACCCTGACTAAATGCCTGGATGGTTGAACATAGTGAAATGAATCCCAGTGAACCAAATTTTTAGGAGGCCTTTCTTGAGCAGGGGGCCTAGAGGATCTTTTCTCACATAAAAGGATCACAATTTTTTGTATCCTTGAGCTACAATGAGTGGTATCTTAATGATTTCTCACATGCCCTGTAAGCGTCTTTCTTTTTGTCTTTGCACATTGTACTTGATTTATTTTTAATGGGGCCAATCTCTTCAGCAGTCATACTGTCCTTTGCCCCAACTATATGTATCATTTCTTTGGGCTAGGACTTAAGTTTTTACAATTTTTCTGTTCTTATTTTTTGCCCCTGATTCTTACTATAAAACTATAAAATGGGCTAAAAGCAGACAGCAATACCCATGGCACAGTCTTAAGTGTTGGGCTATCTTGAAATTTCTTCTGCTAGATCAGTCTGCTGATTTATCAGTCCTTTATTTCATTTTCCTGCAAAGTGTCAGGACATGAGCAAAATGTAGACTTTTTTTTTCTTTTGCCTGAGTGTAACACATGTGGCCTTTAGTTTAATTGCCAGTGAAGTTCTTGTTCTGCCTGGAACCTCCCGAACCTGGCTGTTACTGTCTGATTTCCTATCAGCATTCTGATCTTCTGAGCTCTTACCTGAGTCATCTGTCAGATTCTGCTTACTGCATTATAGGCTGCTCTAGCTTGATTTTCCAAACTTGTTTAAGCCCCTCCCACAAGCCAGGTCCAAGGGTGCATGTTTCTTTGAGAGGGCAAGGAGAAATCTTAGTAATGGGGATCGAATCTACCACCCAACTGTATACTCAGCACCCTCCTTTTATTTTTGAGACAAGGTCTTACCAAGTTTCCCAGGTGGCCTTGAACTTGAGGTTCTCCTGCCTCAGCCTTACACCTAGCTGGTATTACAGACTTGTGCCACTCTGTCGGCCTGCCATACATGTAGGTGTTCTTCATTTGGAATCTGGCCTTTGAAAAACCAGTTAGTACTATTCTTCAAATGTTTATTATTTATTTCTGCTCTCAGTGAGTTTTTAAATCTTCCTCTGATCAAGAATAATAGTTTTAATAGTCCAGTGTTGCAGTGATTACAGCATCATTAGGTTAAATCAAATAAATCAGTAAGATTAATCAAATAGGTCAATAAGATTCTTAAGTCCATGTGACCCTTCTTTTTGTTTGTAAGAATTTTGTTATCCTAAGCGATCAGCAAGTATTTCTTTTTTAATGTTTTGTATTTTGCCAGATCATGAAGCATACTCTACCTCAGCTGAACTTTATTGTATAAACGTTTTCATTCGAGAGAGCCTGATTTTAGGTAGAATATAAAAATGTACATCGGTTAGTGAGGGGAGGGCATTTTGTCCCTTTGCTCCTCAACACTCATGTTAACGTGATTTTATTCTTCCAAAGAGGAAGTTTTCTCCCTTATTGGAAAAACTAGTAGACTTCCTGAGTGTCCTACAGTGATTTATTCATAGCCTGTTTTGTTTAGTGGCAAAATAAAAGAATTATATATTACTATTTTTTACCTTATACAAGAGAGCAGTTTAAAAAATACTTTTGGAGAGACCTGTAATAAAATTTTTGATGAGTTGTCTTTGGAACTCATAGTCATTACAGAGTATAGTTTCCTCAATTATCATGAGTGAGAATTTTGCATTTTTTTCTTCTAGTTGGGATAAGTTTTGCTTACATACTACTTTTGGTTTGTAAGCTAAATATTGTTCTACTGAAGAATATCTAAGCTGTTTTTATATCTAATGAGTTTACTAATGCTTCCCCAAGATTAGTGTCATCAGTACTCTTTTTTTTTTTTTTTTTTTTTTTGAGACTGTATCTTTCTTTATAGTCCAAGCGGGTCCTAAACTCACTATGGAGCCCAGGCTGGCTTACTCAGAGCAGTCTTCCTGCCTCAGACTCTTGAGTGCTGGGATTATAAGCATGTGCCACTCTGCCCAGCTATTATGGTGCTGGGACATCAAACCCTGTGCCTTGCTCTTCCTAGGTAAGTGCTCAAATCACTGAGCTACACTTCCAGACCTCACCAATAGTCTTCCAAAATTAATGAAGTTGGTGTATGATTAACTGATGACTTTCTGTCTTTTTTCTTTCCTTTTTTGCTGCCTTCTTCTCCCATGCCCTACAAGTTTCAATCATAGAATACTTGAAAAATGGACAAATAATCTCATGTTTTATTGAGTATCTTCTCCTCATATTTCATTGTAAATTGTATAAGAAGATTATTTGATCCTGTTCTACTCAGTATTCCTAATGCCTAAGATTAATATGTAGTAAGAATTCTGTACATTAGCTAGGTGAATAAATATATAAATGAATGGATTATCTTTTGGTTTGTTTTGAGGCAGAGTCTTGTTCTCTAGTTCTGACTGGTCCTGAACTCACTCTATAGCTTGGGCTGGCCTCAAACACACTGCAGTCTTTCTGCCACAGCCTCCCGAGTACTTAGTTTATTACCATGCCTGGTTTATGTTCTTTTTATGATTATCTTTATTGAAAATGTCTTTCTTATATATTCAGATATTTGGATTTCAAAATATGAAGGGAAGAAATTTTAACAGGAAGTAAAGAATATTTTTAGTATAAATACTAAACTAAACTTGATGTTTTTTTTAACACTTTAAGAGTAGCACAACAAAAAAATCAATTTAATGCCCTTTTTGAAACAACTTGATAATTCTAGATTAATAACCAGAATTATGTTTGACCATATGACCTTGATTTGTTCACCCAGATTAGTTTATAGTCCACCTAAATTAATCAGAGTATTTTAAGGACATAATAAGGAAATGCTAATATTTTTACAGTGAATATCAGTCTTAAGGATTTTAATTGTATCATGATATAGACTATGTAGGTAATAGCATTTTATTGTTTATTTTAAATGACAACTTAAGAATTATAAGAAATGAAGAATATTTCTAAGGATAACCGAAAATGATATGCTCTTAGATTCAGAAGTTATTTTAAGTGAAAATGTGTAATACGTTATAAAAGCCTGACTGATCATAAACACGAGGACCAAGGTAAGTTTATGTAATTTATTCAAACAGTATTAGTATGGACTATTCATTTAATTGTTGGGTAACCTATTTATAAACATTGTTATTTCTTAGGAGATTAAAAATCTACTGTCATATGGATCTTAATAAGGTAGAAAATAGTCATAAATTTGAATTTGGTATGTTATAAACTTTAATTTTTCTATTTATTTAGAAAGACTATTAATACTTGACTGCGTAGCAGTATTCTTAGAGAATGAAATGTTTCATAATGTCTTCTCAGCTACATCTAATTGTAATCTCTGTTACTGTTTGCTTAGCTTTGTGCCTATGTTGATTTTAAGGGTATTTTTTTCCCCTAGGCATTCAAAAGGACAAAAATAAACCTTCCAGCTTTTCTGTTGTCCTTGAGACTTTAAGGCGTACCTTGACAGATTACCAGAGCAAGCTGGAAGATGCATCTAATGAGGTAACACTTGCACTCTGTGGCTTCACACATATAGCCTTCGGCCCATATCAGTACGTTTTCCTTGCTTGTTACAAAGGTCAAAAAGATTGGAATGTTGAATTGACGGGTTCACGAATACAAAAATAATAAATTATCTGTCACTGTTCTTTCTTCAAGTGTGGCCTAAAATATTAATAGTCTCTTAGGTTTTTGTAAATCTTCAGGCACCCTATTATTTTCAAAGGGATAAAGAAAGATGCTGTCTCTTTTTGCACTTCATAATTTACCTTTTAATTTAAGGAAGTTGTGTAAGTCATTTAAGTTAAATATGTATCGTATTAAAATGTTGATGTGTTTTTTTTTTAACAGGGAATAGCTAGGGAAAATTAGTTTTTTTCAATATTTTAGTTTAAGAATTCTACAGAGGGAGAAAAGTGTTAAAAGTTTACAGAAACAAGTATCTGTTGTAGCATGGAAGCTTTTGTTTGCTGATTGAAAAAGCTAATGTTTCTATTATCTCATTTATAGTGTTTATTCTGAGTTGATAATTTTCTTGGGTATTAAAATGTTTCATGAGTACATGCTTTAGAAATTGAAAATTAAAAATTTACATCTTGTCAAGTTAGCATCTGAAGCAATTGCATTAAAATACATTTAGTTAGTAAAACAGTAGACTGTTCAGCCACTGACAAGACACATAGCACTGAAGTTAGTGCTTATCTCTTTCATGTACTGCAAAGACCATAAAATCATTATGTTCAACCCATTGGTAAAAGCTTATTTTATTTTAGTTAGCTAAAGGGAACAAAGAGAAGTGAGTCTTTGATATCTTCTATAATTGTTCAAAAGGAAAAACAAAACCAACCATTGAGATAATTAAATTTCTATGAAGAATAAGTACTGCTAAGTCTTTTCCTGAGAGACAAGATGACCTGTATTGTTAGTAGTTTATGAAACTCTGCTGAGGCCTGGGTCTGGAAGCTGCAGGGTAACTAGGAACATATTACCCACGGCGAATTGTTATTTGGGAGGATGAATGTCACATGATCCTCAGCACAGTTGAAAAGTCGACTCAGCAGGCTTTGGCTTAGCAGTGTGCTTTGTTGTGAACCAGTGCCAGAGACAGCAGTGGGGAGACCAAGGGGGTGGCTGCAAAGAAAGCAGAAAGAGCAGTCTGACAGAAAGAAGAATGAACTGTCAAAGAAAATAAATCACAAGTGGTGCAGGACCGACTGATGACCTGCCACAAGCCTTCCCAGTAGGACTGCATGTGACCGACCCTGAAGTTGTCATATGGAGAGTCCAGTGAATACCCTCGTGATGTATAGAAAAACAGTCTCCAGTTCTGTTCTTTTTCCTTTCCTTATAGATACCACTGCTTCTGGCATTTTGGTCCAGTAGGATTTTGAGAATAAAGTTATATTTGTTTACAGTAGGAGTGAAATCTTTTATCCCGACATCTAGTAAAAATAAAACAGTAACACCACTGACATTTTAAAGTTGAATGCTTTCCTTTTCTTTTTAGCCATGTGGGTTTGTGACAGAACTATGTAACCTTTCACCAAAAGAATGATTGTTATTAAAACTCTTAATTATCGTTTAAAAACTTATATTTAAGTAATGGCATAAAAAGCATTGAAAGGTTAACTTTTGAGTTACCCATCCTTGAAACATGTATAAAGCTAACTTTTCATTTTTTTTTTTAAATCAGCTGAACAGCATGATTGATGCTAAGGAAAAAGCATCTAATGAACTTGATTCTACCAAACAGAAGATTGAATTGCACACAAAAAATATAAAGGTACTATGATTAGAATGATTTTCTTCCTATTTTAAAATTAAGAAGCAAACATAATTAGGGAATATTTTAAAGTAAGATGTATGAAAATACACTTTCCTAGTTTCTTAAGTATATTTATTTTTTAAATTTTTTGTTGTTGAGCAATATAACTTTTTTCATTTAGAATAACACTCAAATGCAAATTATTTTGGAAAGTAAAAATTGATTTCTTTAATGTAATTATAATACCATACCACAGATAAAAAATGATTTGAGATTTAATGTTCTTTCTTAAGTACATAATACATATGTACAGAGTACATATTACATTTTACATAAGCACATATATATTTGGATTAAGTGTTCATTATTTTATGGTTAAACCATTGTTTTTAGTACTTTATACCTCGTAGCAGACTGAGACCACTACTGGCTACGATTCAGAAAAGCAGTTTAATTTCTGTGTTGGATTTTATATATCCCATCTTTGCAAAATTTGAATTGCTCAGTATTTTTGGAAATTTATTGTCTTGATTCAGTTTTCATTTGTCATGCACACATTTCAGTAGAATTTACTAAGGTTAAGGAACAAGTAGTTGGACAGAATTTATGCCACATACATGAAGTTTCTATTGGTATTTGGGACGTTAATGGAAAACAAGAGTTTTTATATTATCTATAAAGAAATTTATGTTTAAAATATTTTGAACTACCAAGTTTTTTTTTTATAATGAGTGGAATGAAAAACTTTCTTCAAAGAGCTTTTTGGAATAAGCCATGTTAGTAGCATTTTATGTGCATGTTCAAATATAACAATTTTTGTAATTTTTTACCTAAAGTATTATACTTACAATATATGTTCCACAAAATACTTTAATGTTTAGCATGAAAAGCAAATTTTTGATTCTTTTGTATTAAAGCTTTGAAAGTTTTGATCATATAATTTATATTGGTATTTCTTTATTTGATATCTCTGACAGGAACTTCAAGATAAACTAACTAATGTCCATAAAGAGTTAAGTCATTTACGTGCTAAGTGTGCAGACCGAGAGGCTCTAGTAAGCACTTTAAAAGTAGAGCTACAAAATGTACTGCACTGTTGGGAGAAAGAAAAGTCACGAGCAGCCCAGTGTGAGAGTGAACTGCAGAAGCTTTCCCAGGCTTTCCGTAAGGATGCCGAGGTATTACTGAGAGTAGTTAGGAAAGGCCTTTGTCTACTTTTGGTTTTACTTTTACTTACAGCAAGTGATTAGTTTTACTTTTATTTGATTTAATTAAAATTTGTTATGAGTTGAGTATTTTGAAATATTCATCATGACAGCTGCAAAATCAGTCACTTCATCACATTTTGCCGTCCTACTTTGTGAGAAAAGTAATACAGTTTAACCCTTCTGTTGCTTAGCCTATCTATTGTTTAGATCATATCTCAGGCTGTTATGCTTTTGAAAATAATCTTTTCAAAGTTCACCTGTTTGCAAGTGACAAAAATTTTTTTTCAGTAGTTCTGCAAGTTGGTCTGATGGAAAGATTTTTTTTTTTTTGTAATCAGATAGATGTGGACAAGCCACATAGCTTAGTCTCTTCACATCTCATTTTTTAAATTTTTAAAACAGGAGTAACTTCTGCTTTAATAGATGGTTTGCTTGTTCTTTATAATTATAGGGTATTATTAAAAACTTAGAAGGCCTGGGAGCATAGCTCAGTAGTTAGAATGCTTGTTTAGCATGACAGAGCCCTGGGTTCTGTTCTGCAACAACACATAAAAATTAGCCAGGCATGATAGTGCATGCCTGTAATCCCAGCACTTGAGAGGCTGAGTCAAGAGGATAAATTTGAGGCCAGCCTGCACTATATAGTGAGTTCAGGACCAGCCTGAACTACAGAGCTAGACCTTGTCTCAGAATAAATAAGTAAATCAAAAAATAAAAACTTAGGTAAAAGTTCCAAAAAAACTTAAAACTTCATTTGGATATCTTGATGAATTATCTATTTTTATTTATTAATGATTTAAAAAATATTTTCACAAAGATATCAGATTCTGTATGAGTCTGTGTTACTAACATTGTTATTTTTTACCTATGGGATAGAAAGCTAACAGCACTAATAGAACTGGTGTAGTCAGAGTTGTCTGGCATATTGAGTTCATTACCCAACACATATGAACAGGAATGCCGAGGGAGTGGAAAAGAAACATTCTTTCCACTCTTCTTACAGTCTGGGATTTAAATTGTGTCCACATGAAGAGGTTGGAATTGTTCTGCACATCAGATAGTGATTAAAGTACAGGAAATGAGAAGTCAGACCATACTGTAAGATCATCATGTCTACAGAGTTATGGTTGGGTTCAGCATGTGTGAATTGATTTTGGATCTTGTGATTCTCTTTTTACACCAAGTGGATGATTATCATGGTTGGTTTATCTCAGCCTGCGCAAAAAGTACATAATGATGACACAATGACTTATTTATCCTGAGGATGAACTTCCTTGAGGATAAATGCGATCACTTGGCAAAAATGTGGTAAAGGAAAGAAAACTTTAGTGCTTGAATATTGCAGTTTGATAGTTGTATTTAATAAGATTTTTATACATCTCAATCTAGTTAAAAATGTCAGCCTCTGTGCGTGGTGGTACATAGCAATAATCCTAGCATTTTAGGAGGCTGGGGCAGGAGGATTGCAGTTTCAGGGTCACCTTGGTTAATTTAGAAACTTCTTGAAACCCTGTCTTAAAAATTTTTAAAAAGGATGGGGTGCGGTTGGGGGACACAGCTCAGTGTATTGGCTCTGGGTTCAATCTCTGGTATCACACACAGAAAAATTGCAAACATTATCTTTAACTTCTTTTAAAAGAACAATGCGTTGGGCATTTATACATGAGTTCTGATATTTTGACTCAAATTTGTGGACTGAAGTAGAATTGATTTTTAAAAATGATTTTTAAATTATTTAGAAAAATGGAATAGTGTGTGTTCAGGAAACCAACTTTACAGTTTTTTAATTATAAAATCTCTGTATAAGCTACAATCATAAATTTTTGTTGTTGTTTTTTTGATGTAGAAGATTAGCATTTTAAAAAGTTTTCTCTTTTTAGAAGTTTTTTTCTATTGATCTATTTAAAACATTTTGAGGAAATTTATTGTGTCCACATAAATATTCTAGTGCATAATAAATGTTTTAGGTCACTTAATAATGGATAATATAGTAACTATAATGATTGCATATTTTTCCCAATTTTATTGATATGTATTAGTGCAAGATTTAAGGTTTACAATGAAGTTGAGGATTTTGTGCACATATGTATCTTGTCAAGGTGACAAAGACTTTCCCACTCTCCTTTTAATGATTGCATATTTTTAAAGGAATTTTTTTTTTTGCTATCTCTAGTTTGATGTTTCTGAAAATATATTTTGGGCAGCTATCTCCACTTTCTTTTTGGCTTGTTATTTTGTGTTTAAAAACTTACAGATGCCCAATGTGCCAAATACTATATAATCGTGTGTGTGTATGTGTGGGGGAAACAAATGAACCCTTCTTCCAGATCAGTCATATCACTGTCTGCTTCGCCTAAGGTGCTTGGGATAGATTTCCTATAAGTGGTAAGTAAACTGGGATCTCTGGAGTAGAAAGAAAGCTAAGTAATTGTATACGTTTAAAGTATAGATATTGGTATAACTTTTTTCTTCTTCTGAGTTGAGTGGCACTCTTCTCTTTTTGATCTTAACATATGTTTTGGTAAATATAAATATGAAATTATAGAAGTACTGCAGTGACTTCAACTTAGAAGTGTTTGTAAGAAACTAGTCCTTGTTTTATAGCTAAGGAAACTTAGGGCCTGAACAGGTGCTTTCTTAGATCACATCCATATTTAGTAGCAAACCTGAGGTCAGAACCGTGGTCTTCCAGCTTCTAGACCTCAGTTTGATTTTGAATTGTAAGTGCATGTAATTCCAAATATTCTAGCTCATGCTCAGTTTTGATTGTAAAAAAAAAGTCATTTAAATGGTAATATCAATAACTTCAGCATTTTAGATTTCTAGGCTTTAAAAATAGATTTTTCACTGCTTGTATTCTGTGCTTTACTTCTTACAATGATTATGTACAGGAATAAATTTGCCTTTTTTCCTTGTAGGAGAAACTAACCTTCCTTCATACCTTGTATCAGCACTTGGTAGCAGGCTGTGTGCTCATAAAACAACCAGAAGGCATGTTGGATAAATTCTCTTGGCCTGAGCTTTGTGCGGTCTTGCAGGAGAATGTTGATGCCCTCATTGCAGACCTCAACAGGGCTAATGAGAAGGTAACTGTCCTCAGGCACCAGATACCACTATTAAATTCAGTGACATTTGTCCACATCACAGTATCATTAAGAGGGGTTGACATTCATCTTATTTCAAAAAGAATTTGGATGTTAATAATTCAATACCATTAATTATGGCTTGTCTACAACTCAGTTTGATGCCATTGCTATGGGCATGTAAATGTGACTGAAGTCTGTATGAAGTCTCTAAGCTCCACTTTCTGTGCAGGACATGCTAATACTACTAGCCAGTATTAGCCACAGGGACCTAATTAAAAGAAAATAAATTAATCTTACTGATGAAGCAATTCAAAGAACTTAGTCATTTACATTAATAAACCAACTCTTTATGTTAGCATAAAATAGAAACATGATACAGTTACCCAAAAACATGATCTTAAAATTCTTTGCTTAGAAAATGTGAGTTCTTAAAAAAAACACTTAAAATTATATGTGTCTGACTTATTTCTTAATATACAGCATAAACTATCTGAGAAAACCCAATCCATGTTTTAAGGTGTAAGATGTATAATTTGTAGAACACAACAGTAGACTTTTATGGTCACTTTGCCATTTCACAATGGAATTCAGTCTTTATCCAAAAAAGAAGAAACCTGCTTTTGATGATAGGAAATTAAAATGGATTAGCAGATCAACATATATTACTCGTAAAGATACTGATTCTTATTCTTATGTGGTCTAGTTTCTGGGCTTTAGTTACAGTGACATTTGCTCTTAGAAGTCAGCAAGAGAAAAACTGCTGTACACGTTTCTGTAAAAGAATAATCTATCAAACTAATAAAACAACCTGTTATCAGGGTGAGATTTCTTACTGTTGAGAATTTTACCCTGATGGTGTTGGCAGACACAGCCCTGGGCACTGAGAAGTAGGACTGAGAAATAAGGAAATAAGCTGTGAGAAGCACAGATGCTGTTTGTGATTTGTCAGTGTATAGATAATGGGTTTAAAATTACTGTTAATTAAAATGAGTGTGTTTTAACCCTCTGAGATGGCATTTCATTTATAATAGTCTTTCATAGTTTGAAAACAGCATTGTCATACACTTTAGAAGATAGGAATTTTATTTTCATTGAGAAATGAAAAAATTGTTGCAACATTCTGCTTTATCATATGTAAAATATTTGCAGATTTGCAAATCTCATTTAAACACTTTCTTTCCTATTGAAATATCTGACTAGCTTGAGCTTTGGTTCCAAAAGAATATGTTTTTTCATTGTCTCAGGATCATTGATTGAAGAATGACTAACTTTATTAGAAAGAAAAGAATAAAAAGCTTGTCTTAAGTATACAGATGATGCTATTTTCTGCTAAGATATGATAATTTGTCCTGCTAATTTCTGTTTCTAAATAATATATCTATTAATTAAAAATTTTGTATGATCTTAAGGAATAAAATACAATTAACAAACTTTGATGTTTTTGCAAGTGCTGCTACAAAAGAAGTGGTGGTTGGTTAACATACTCATTCTCTCCTTTCTCCTTGTAGATAAGCCATCTAGAGTATATCTGTAAAAACAAGTCGGACACAATGAGAGAGCTCCAGCAGACCCAGGAAGACACTTTTAACAAAGTGGCAGAACAGATCAAAGCCCAAGAGAGCTGCTGGCACAAACAAAAGAAAGAACTGGAGCTTCAGTATTCTGAACTTCTCTTGGAGGTGCAAAAGAGGGCACAGGTATACTGTCTATGAAGAGCTGTAAAAGATGGATTACTCAATGTAGCTATTTCAGATGTTTTATTTGCATCTATTCCCGACTGGTTTAAAATTTCTTGAGAATCTCATAGAAATTGTTTAGACATACACAAATTAAATGTATGTGTGTTGCGTGAGGGACTGTCTTTCTCTTAAGTTTGGAAGATAGATTTTGGTTAGAACATCCCATAATGCACTGTTAACTTAAATGCTAAAATCATATCTCTTTTTTATTTATTTTTAAATTAAAAGGTTAAGCGATCTGGTAAGATATTATCAGTGTTAAAGTGTCCATTTTCCCATTTATTCATTTGTGGAGGTTCCCACTGATGAAAACTATCATTTTAATTCATTTGGGGTGAAAATTTGTTATACCTACTAATGTTATATGGGAACTGCTTACTAATGTTAGATAAAAACTGGAGTTAACAGTTATAGGCTTGCTTCCATAGTAACTGATTATGAGATATATCTTCTGTGTTTGACTGAGTATAGATATAGAGGGTTGTGAACCATATATTTTTCCCATGTAAATTGTCAACATTAGATTGTTAACTGTCAGTATCATCTCTGCTCATCAGGAAGGAATAACAGATAATTATGTGTACTTTTTTGATAATGAGTTTATTAATAGGTCACTATTGTTCCCAAAAAAGGTATTTAGGAATCAGAAGATTGTTCATTCTTCTTGTAATTTATTAGTATACAACTTCTTTATTTGGTCCATTCATGCTTATGTTGGGCAAACTTATTAAAAACTTTCTATGTAGATAAAATATTTATACATATGGATGAATTTATTTATTCTTAGCCAATAACTGAGTTTCAGAGTGCTTAAAATCAGACATTCTGTATTCCCAAATTTAAGGACTCTATATGAACTTGAACTGTGTGTATGAATTTAAATTGATCAGTAAATAATACTTTCTAAAAGTTCCTTATGTAGAAGTTGCTATATGATGTGTCCTGCATGCTCTACTACTGAAGTAAAAGACGCAAACAATTTATTTTTTAGAGGTAACACTGATACAGTTCAGTGCACAGGTCTAATTTGATGTATCGGACTGTGTAGATACCCTTGTATCACTACCCTACTTAAGATTGCAATCATTTTCATCATCACATAAACTTTTCTTGTGCTTTCTTTCACTTTCTTGTCATAGACAGTGATTGTTCTGATGGCTGTTATAGATTAGTTTCACCAGCTCCTGAATTTCTCATGAATGGTAAAATTAAGTATTTGGTGTTTGATAGCTTATTTTGCTCACCATTAATATTTAATATGATGTTCTTCATGTTCTTGTATGTATTTGTAGTTTTATTCTTCTTTATGATTGGGTAGTATTCATTTGGTAGTTATACTACAATGTAATTGATTGTGGGTGTAGACAGATTCGGTCTGTTTCATTTTTGGCTATTTTAAATGAACTTGCTACAAATATTCTTACACGAGTTTTTTTCTTTTTCTTTTCTTTTTATATGTTCCCATTTTATTAGTATATAAGTGTGAGACACAATGGTTACAATGAATATGAGAATATATATTGAGTCAACCTCACATTCCCTTCCTTTCTCTTCCTTTCCACTTTGTTACCCTCCCAGCCCTTCTGTCATCCCTCCTGATTCCCATAATCTCATTCATTTGACTCTTATTATTTGTTCTTTTGATTTCTCATATTAGAGAAACCATGTGCCATTTAACCCTCTGAGTTTGATTCATTTTACTAAGCATGATAGTATTAAGTTGTATCCATTTACCTACAAATGACTCAAATCTGTCTGTCTTTATGGTAAAGTAGTACTTTCTTGTGTACATATACCACATTTTTTGTATCCATTGGTCTTATGGTAGACATTTTGGCATCTTCCACAGTTTAACTATTATTAGTGTGATGCCATAAACATGGCTATATGTGTATCTCTGTTATATGGTGCTTTTTAACTCTTTTGGAAAGATGCCCAACAGAGGTATTGATGGGTCAAAGGGAATATCTATTTTCAGGTTTTTGAGGAATCTCCATACTGCTTTCCATGGTGGTCGTACCAATTTATATTTGTCCATGACCAATGTAAAAGGATTTCTCTTGTCCCACACCCTCCCAGCATCTTCTTAATAGAAGCCATTATTACTGGAGTACGATGGTATCTTAGCATTATTTTTGACTTGCATTTCTCGAATGGCTATGTTGAACATTTTTTCATGTATTTGCTGGTCATTTGTACTTCTTCGAAGAACTCTCTATTCATTTTAGCTGCCCATTTTTAAATTGGACCTTTGATTTTGAGGGATCTGTATTTCTTCAGTTATTAATATATTCCAGTTCTTAGCCCCATGTTCAAGTATAGGTAGTAAATTATTTTTTCCCATTCTGTCAGTTCTTTCTTCAATCTGTTGCTTTTGCTGTACTGAAACTTTTTAATTTGATATGGTTCCATTTGTTAATTATGGGAATTAGTCCTTTTGCATCAGGTATCCTACTGAGAATGTCATTGCCTACGCCTATATCTTCAAGAGTTTTACCTAGTTTTGTCCTCTGGGATGTTCAGGGTTTCCACGTTAATGTCTATGTCTTTGATCCACTTCAATTTGGTTTTAGTACATAGCATTAGATGTAGGCCTACGTTCATTCCTTGGCGTTCTTCTCCAAGCACCATTTATTGAAGAGGCAATCCTTTCTAGTTGCAAGTTTTTGGCCCATTTGTCGAAGATAAGATAGTTGAGGGTACTGAGGTTGTCTCTGCATCCTTGATTCTGTTTCCTTGGTCAACCGGTCTTTTTTTTTTTTTTTTTTTTTTTTTTTTTTTTTTTTTTTTTTTTTTTTTTTTTTTTTTTTTTTTTTTTTTTTTTTTTTTTTAAATCTCTGTTGCTTTGTAATATAACTTGATGTCTGGAATTGTGATGCCACTTCATTTTGTCTTGTTATTCAGGGTTGCTTTGGCGCTTCCAGCTTTCTTTTGGTTCCATATGAATTTTAAGAGTTTTTTTTCCAGTTCTGTGAAACATGTTGATATTTTGGTAGAAATTACACTGAATCTGTCTATCAGTTTTTGAAGTATAAACGTTGACAATATTAATTCTTCCTATCCAGGCACAGGGGATGTCTTTCCATTTTTAAAAGTCCTCTTCAAATTATTTTTTTTTTCAGGATAGTGAAGTTTTCAATGTGGTGGTCTTTAACTTCATTGTTTAGGTTTATTTCTAGATTTTTAATTTTTTGAAGTTACTGAGATTGTTCTTCTGAGTTCTTTCTCAATGAATTTATTGTTAGTAGAGAAGAATGCTGTTGCTTGGTTTGTATTGATTTTGTATCCTGCAACTTGGCTGAGTAAGTTAATTAGTTCTTTTTAAGTGGAGTACTTGGGATATTCTATGTAGAGAATAATTTTATCTGTAAATCAGGATAACTCTAATTATTCCTTTCTAATATATACCCCTCCTTTATTTCATCCTTTTGCCAGATCACTCTGGCTAAAAATCCCTAGTACTGTATTGAAAAGAAGTGGTGAGAGAGTACAGCCTTGTCTTGTTCCTGACTTAGGGGAAGTGCTTTCAATTTTTTCCCATTTAGTGTAGTTTTGACAGTAGGTTTGGAATAGATAGAGCTTTGATCAGTTTTGATGTAAATTTCTTCTATACCTATATTTCTCACTGTTTTTTTTAAATCATGAATGAGTGTTGAATTTTGTCAAAGGCTTTTTGTGCATCTGTTGAGATGATTTTGTGATTTATGTAGTATATTATGTTAATTACATTACTTGATTTACGTATGTTGAACCATCCCTGCATTCCTGGGATGATTGTGAATGATCTTTTTAAAAGATTTGTTGAATTCTGTTTACCAGTATCTTATTGAGGATTCTTGCATTCTAGGTCCTTAGAGAGACTGGCATATAGTTTTATTTCCTTGTTAGGTTTTTGTCTGGTTTTGGCATCAAGGTAATGCTAGTTTTCAGAAGTGAGTTTGGCAGTGTTCCTTCTTTTTAGCTGAGCAGTATTGGTGATAGCTCTTCTAGTATGCACTGGTAGAATTCTGCAGTGAATCCATCTGGCCCTGGTCTTCTTCTTTTTTTTTTTTTTTTTTTGTAGGTGGAGATTTTATTACTGCCTCACTTTCCCATACTTGTTATTTATCTACTCAGATTTTTTTAATATCTTTTTGGTTCAATTTTGGCATGTTGTGTCTAGGAATTTGACCATTTCTTCCAAATTTTTCAATTTTCTGAGGTATAAATTTTCAAAAATAGCTTCTAGTAAATCTCTGAATTTCAGCTGCATGTGTTGTAATTTTCTCTTTTTTATTTTTTGACAGCTACTTTTATTTTTTAAACAATTTTATTGTGGTAAAAATTTACATGACATAAAATTTTAACCTTTTATGGGTACATACATGAATTGCAAATTCTGTAACACATTAGAACCATAGGATTTGGGGAGTCAGTGAGCGTCTACTCTTTTTCATTTCTGATTTAATTGATATGGGTTTTTTTCTTTCATTCATTTTGTTAGTTTAGCCAGAGATTTATCAATCTTATTCTTTTAAAGAATCGGCTTTTTGATATGTATTTTTATATTTTTAATTTCAGTTTTATTAATTTCTGCTCTGATCTTTATGACTTTTCTTCTACAACCTTTGAATTCAGATTGTTCTTGTTTCTCTAGGACCTTGAGGTGGTTTTTGTGGTTTGGATCTGGAATGTACCCCAAAAGTCTCATGTATTTGAATGTTATGGATTATCTATGAAACCATGTGCTGTTGGTGGATTGGGGCCTAGTCTGGAGGGGAGAATTACAAGTATGTAAATTGAATTACAGGCATGTAAGTTGGATTATAGGCATGTAGTGGGGGTTTACCACACCTTCCACACCTGGATCCAGGAGGGGCTGATCACTGGGATGAGACCTGGAAGAATATGTAAGCTGCTTCCTGCCTTCTCTGGGGGCACTAGTCTCAACTGGCCTTGACTTGGCTTCCTGTTTGTGATGTCGTGAGAAGCTGCCTCCACCTCTGTCTCTGCCATGTACTTCCATGCTGCTGACCACCCCTGAATGGACTGTGACCTTCTGAAACTGTGAGCTAAAATAAACTTTTCCTTTTCTAAATTTGTGGATGTCAGGTGTTGAGTCACAGCAATGAAAATGTAACTAGGATAGTGGTGTATTTGCTAGAATCTGTCATCATTATGATGCTTTCGTTTTGATTATTTACACTATTGCTGGATTATTCTCCTCTTTTGGGTGTTTGATTTTTCTCTTGGATATTTTGTGTTAGTCTCTCTATCTCTACTTAAGATTTTATTAAGGATTCTCTGCAATGCTGGTCTAGTTGTCATAAATTTTTCTAGGCTTTATCATAAAAATTTTTAACTTTCTCCTATTTTGAAGGATGGCTTTGCTGAATATAATTGGGTGGGCACTTACTTTCTTATAGCATTTGGTTGATTTCACTCCACGATCTCCTGGCTTTTTTGAAATCGAGAAATTTGCACTTACTCTGATGGGTTGTTTTTATAGGTTACTTTCTGCTTTTCTCCCACAGCTTTCAGTATTCTCTCTTTGAGGGTCTAGGATTTGATTTTGCTGATAATGTTTTGTGGAGAGGCTATTTTCTGTTCAGGGTTATTTGATGTTCTCTGTAACTCAGTGTTCTTTTTTTTAAGATTTGGGAAATTTTCTGCTATAATTTTGTTGATCATATTCCTTATACCTTTTATGGTATCCTTCATTTTCTTGTGCACTTTCATAATTTCAAGGCTGTTTCTCTTTGAGTCATCCATCAGCTGTTGTAACCAGTCTCTTTCATGTCCTTTTGTTTTTCAGTCATCACTGACCATATGGTCCAATTTGTCATACTTATCTTCAAGATCCGATAATCTGTCCTCAAAATGCTCAAGCCTGTGTCTCATGTTCTTTTGTGTATTTTTCATATCTTAGAATTTGGCTTGGAACTATTCCAATGTTTCTACTTTTCTACTGAAATGTTCCTGCATTTCTTTTATTGCCTGTTCATCTGTTTATTTATATCTTCTTTGCAATCATTACTCTTATCTATTAAGACTGTTGTTTCCTTCATTAAATCTTCTATGAATTCATTGACCATTTCTGGCATTTATTTAAGCATATCTTGCTTGAGCACTTTGGCTACTTGTTTTTTGACTTCCTTTCCTATAGGTTCTGTTGCTCTAGGACTGACAATATCAACTTCTGGGGAGTCAGGAATTTTTTGCAGGTGATTTATTGCCTCATTTTCAAATGGTTTCATTGCTGTGGGTTGTAGATCAGTTAGTGTCCTTGGACTCTGTCTCTACTAGAAGATTTCTTCCATTAGATTATTTCTTTCTTTGGAACTTCCCTAAGTTCATACAGATTTTAATATTTATGCCTATTTTAAGTTTGCTCAGCAGTTAATCTTGGGAATCTCAATGACCAACCTTCTGCTGTTTATATAATCTTATCAGAGAAGTACAAATAGATTACAGCACTGTGTGTGGTCTAAGGGTAGGGTAATTGTTGACATATGTTGGAGATCTGTATCAGTGTCTGTGTCACCATCCACAATGTAAATTAAGATCTACAATATTAATAGTTTATAACTAACAGATTCCTGAAAGAACCAAGTAACTAGTTTAATAGTACAGCTGTTCTATTCTTGACATTAATAGACACAGTCTATATCATCAGTGTATCTATATAAACCCAACATTGTCTTATCAAAGGTTTCACTAATGTCGATATTATATCACTATTTAGTGTAGGCCTCTATATCATTTACTAAGGCTACACCAAACCACCAGAGGTTTTCAATCCTTAATAATGTCCAAGTGCTATCATCTCATAAATAGTGGCACAGATATCAGTTGTAAAACTTAATGCATACTGGCTATTGAGTTATAACAAATTATCAGCTCCAACAAGCATCCCGCTCTTATCATTAGAACTGGGTTCTATACTACTAATGGAAACACATATACAGATCATCTAGTAGTTAACTAGAAGAGTTTGTTAAAGGCAACACTATTGTTGAAATCTAGAAGGAGATCTAGCTTAAAGACCTATGTATATCTAAATAGTATGAAATTATTTATTCCCAACAGGCCAAACAATATACCTGTGAATTAACAATATTTATTGATAAGTGTGATGGGGGTATGGAGACAGCAGACTGAGTTATAGGTTAGCATTGGAAGTGTGATAGACAACGTAAGAGTACATCTAGGATAGAGAAAAGCAAGGCAGAGTTCCAACCACAGGTCAGAAGAGGGATGAGATTAGAATAGAAGCAGAAGAAAGAAGAAACAAAGATAGTTATGGGTGATTGGCATGGGCATAAAGAGCTACTTGAGTGAGAAAGAGATGCAAAAATAATAGATAACAAAAACAAAGAAGAAAAAAGAACAAAAACAATCAAATAGAAATTCACAGATTAATACCAAGCAAAACAAAACAAAACAGAACCCCACAAGTTCATCATAATTATGAAAAAACTGAAGGAGACCAAAGTTAAAAATTTTTTTTCTATTATTTGAATGGGCAATCTCTATAACCAGGACCTTTGAGTCTTTTGCTCAAGAGGAAGGTTGGATCAATTTTCTCTTTTTGCATGTTTAGTTTGCAAAGATTTATTGCTCTGGCTTCTCTCTTGCAGCTCCTGTTAGGGTTGATTGATCAAGTTGTCCCTGTGTCCAAAGGTTCGTAGGCCCCCCTCCCCTGGGCAGCCCATGCCCAGGTAAGCTGGCTCTTATTCTATCTGTGCTGCAGGGGTAGAGGTGAAACATTTGCTTTTAAAAATCTGTTCTCCCTGGGCTCGAATTCCTAGGGTTGTGGCCTGTCAGTGGACTGTATTTAGGGAGGGTTCAGAATGCACTTCTGAAAGGTCTCTCTGGGCCTAAAAAGCTTCTGACTAGGATCCCAGCACTGTACTTCTGGGACCTGATTACCGAAGCTCTGAGGGCTTGCAGCAACATGTAGAGCTTTCCTTATTTTCACAGCCAGTTGACTCAGTTCCAGCATGCTACAACCAAAGGCTCTTCTTTTCTGTGGCTCACAGCCACAAACTTTTGACCCAGCATCATCCAGTCTGCTGTCCTGGATGTAATTTTCCCGTGGCATTTTCCACTGTGGACCACGGAGTAGCTGAACCCTCCCGCCTGCCTGGCCTCAGGACCTGAGTGTCTGGTCTGGCCTGGACTAAGGCTCTTTCCTGTCCGGGTTGTCTACTCACTTGTCTGGTCTCTACTGCTTCTTCACAGATTCTGTGATCACCACTTAGGTCTGGTTGATTCTCTGCTTTTCGAAGCCAAGATATGGAGAAACTTCCTTCTCACAATCTCTTATTTCCACCTGAATTCAAGCAGAGCCACACTGTTGGAATGGCTTTATTTTGACTCCATCTTGACTTCCCCATACAAGTTTTTTTTGTCAACGTATGTTTTCGTTTCTCTTGGTTAAGTACTAATACTACAGTTATCAGGTCATGCATGGGATAGATGTAGGTTTACAAGAATTTCTGTTGTTCTGCATCTATTGCAGCGTTTTGGTCAGTCTTTTTGAGTTTTAGGCACTGTAGTGATTTTAAATGGGTGTTTGACATATGTCTATCTCTTTCATACTCCCTCCCTTTTTTCTTTTTCCTTCTCTCCTTCCTTTCTTCCTTCTTTTTCTGCTTCCTCTTCTTTTGGTCTCACTATGAAGACTAGGCTAGCCTTGGTCTCATTATCCTCCTACTTCATCTTCCCATGTGTTGGGAATACTGGCATGAGCCACTCTGCCTCCCTGGAGTGTGGTTTCAAGTTATATCTTCTTAGTGATTAATGATGGTTGAGTGCTTTTCATATGCTTACTTGGCATTTGTGTATCTTCATTTATAAAGTATGTTTTTGAGTTTTATAAATTAAACATTGAGGTGTTTGTGTTTTTATTATTTATTTGTAAGAGTTCTCTTTTAATCCTGCATGCATATTCTTTGTCATACACAGACAGTCCTCAATTTGTTATGATTTGACTTAGGATTTTTCAACTTTACCATAATATGAAGACAATATGCATTTATACAAACTACTTCAGATTTTGGACTTTGTTTTGTTTTGGCAGTAGTGACATACAGAATGACGTTGTCTAAAGGTGCTGGGCAGCAGAGGCAGTGTGGTGTAGTTTCCCGTCAGCCACGTGTTCTTGAAGGTATACAACTAATATTCTAACAGCATACTGTATTACTAAGCTATGATGCTTATTAAGTTCAATGTATTAAATATATTTTCAATTTAGGACATTTCTAAGTTATGATGTGTTTATTGTTATGTAAGCCCACTGCAGGTCAAGGAGTGTAGGGGTCACCCCATCCTGCGGGGACCGCAGAACAGCTGAGGAGGGGTCGGATGACAGAGTAACACACTCTGGGAGCCCATTTCAGTGAACACAGTCTTACTTTGTTTAGGAAGTACAGGGACTTAAATAGACTAGGATAATGCGGAAGTTACCTTGGGCCAATTAGCAAAGCCTTAACTAGCGGGGTCGCCCAGTGTGAGGGAAGGAGTAGAGGAAGAAGACTGGGACTTGCCAACCAGGAGTTTGTCACTGGACAAGGTGGTGGGAGGTGTGCCTCTCGAATGCCATCTAGCATGAGCTAGTGGTGAAGTGCTTCTACCGGGTTGTCCTGGACTAGTGCTAGATGGGCTTCAACCCAGCCTGAATCCCCTACAGAGGAGCATCTGTACATATGTATTGCAGATATTTCCTCCCAGTTTCTCATTTATATTTTCATTTTAGTGTTTCTTTGATGATCACATTTTAAAATTTTAATGAAGTCAAATTTGTAAATTTTATGTTTTTATATGCTAAGTAATCTTTTGATCCCTAAGATTAAAGATAATCTATCACTTGTCCTTAACATTTCATAGTTTTAATTTTTATTTATACTTTTGTGGTCAGTTACAATAGGGTGTATGACATAAGGTAGAGGTGCACCCCCCATTTGCACATTTATTGTTTCCATGTTGTTTGTTCAGTGCTGTTATTCCCACACTGACTAGCCTTAGAACATTTGTTAAAAACAGTTGACCACATATGGGAAGCACAGATTTTTTTTTGTCCATCTGTATAGTTAGGCCCTTCCCAAAATGTTTTATCAGTGGAATCATCAGTATGGTCAGGTTATTATTTTTTTTTCACTTAGAAAAATAATTTGGGATATGTTCGTGTTTTTTATGTATCAGTAGTCAATTCCTTTTTAATTTTTAGGTAATAATCCATTATATGGCTGTATACCTGCTTTTCTCAGTAGTTGTTCTTAGGATTTGAATCTGGACTATGCCTCAAAAGCCATATATATTTGGATGTTGTGAAATAGCAATGCATTCATGTGATGTTAAGAGATGAGCAGATATGTGGGGCTTGATCTGGAAGGGTCTATGCTAGCTCTACTCTTCCTTCCTCAGTCTACTTCCTGTTTTATTCCCCATTTTTTATTAGTATGCATTTGTGATACACAATGGTTACAGTAACTCGAGAAACTTGTGTAAATACATATCTGCTATGGTTTGGATCTTGAGTGTCTCTCAAAAGCCTCCTGTATTTGGAACTGTGTGTTTTGGGGAGGTATGGCTTGGCTGAAGGTGCAGATGCTTTGGATTTGACCTAGAAAGATTGTGCCACTTTGTTGCAGTTGGAGGCACCCAGACCAGAGATTTCAGGTGTTTGTTGTTGATTTGCAGGTCGGGAAGTAGGGGAGGGGCACTGGAGGGGTGCCCAACTGGCAGTTTAAAATGATTAAAGGAAGGAAGAAGAAACATTCTTACAGCTTCTTTTTGGGAAGGTTCTGGTCTTGCCTGAGTCTGCAAACTTGACTTCTGTCTCTCCTGCCTTCTGTCTGCAGTGGAGTGAGCAGCTCTCCCTCCTCTGCCATGTGCTTTCACCCTTGCCAGCTGCCTGTGAACAGCTGCCTTCTGAAACTGTGAGCTAAGTAAATCTTTCCTCCTTTAATTTGTGGATGACAGAAAGTTTGCCAGAGTAGTGAATACGTGAGGAACACAACATCATATCAGGTTCACATTTCCTTCCTGCCCCTCTCCCCTACTCCTTCTCCACATATCCCCCTCCCTGCCTCCTCACAGCTCATTCATTTGACTTTGTTATTTATATTCTGGGTTTCTCATATTAGAGAAATGGTGTAATATGTGATCTTCTGAGTCTGATCCATGTCACTAGGTCTCAAGTTGTATTCATTTTGCAATAAATGATTCAAATTTATCTGTGTTTTTTGGCAACTCTGCTTCCTTTTGTGATGCCATGAACAGCTTTTCTCCAGCTAGGCCTCTACCAAGCTCTTCTGCCATTACCAGCTGCCCATGAATGGACTAAGATCTGAAAATATAAGCTACAGTAAACCTTTCTTCCCTGAAGGTACGGGTGCAGGGTATTCTGTCTCAGCAACCAAAAAGTAACTAAGACAGAAATTAGTACCAGAGAAGTGGGGTTGTTACAGTGACTTATCTGACGGCGTGGTTTAGAAGCCTTTGGAACTGGTATGCAGGAGTAGTTTGGAAAATTTTGAAGATGTCAGATAAAGAACTCTTAAAAGCTATTAGTCAAACTTGATAAAGAGATTTCTGGTTGGAGCTCAGAAGGCCAGAATGCCATGCGAAGTGAGATTAGAAAGGCAAGGCTCATGAGGTTTCAGATGGGAAGGAAGACTATTGGCAACTTTCCTAGAAAACATGTGTGCTGTACTCTGGCAAAAGATGTGTTGGCATTTTGTCCTTGTTCTAAGACTTGGTCAGAAACTGAGATTAAGGTGGTGGACTAGTTAATCTGGCAAAGAAAATTGTGAGGCAGTCCAGTGTTGAGCTGTCACATGGGTTCTGCTTTTGGCTTTTAGCCAGTTGTGAAAAAAAAAGCAGGAAAAATGTGAGAGGAAAAAGATTTAAAAAGTTTGCAGTTTTGCCAGAATGAAAGAGGATGCAAAATTGGGGCAGAAGAGTTTGTGATTGTCGAAGAGATTATCATTGAAAAGAAATTATTCTCAATCAGGGCTATAGGAGAGATGCCATAAGGGTATCTCAGAAATCAGTAAGACCCTGCCCTTTATCTATTTAAAAGTACAAAGACAAAGGACTTATGTTTAAAAAGACAACCCCAGAGCATTTAGCAGGGCAACCTCAGAACTTGAATTCCTAAGGAGTTAAGCCATCTAAGAACTCCAGGACCTCTGTAGCCATGGCTCAAGTGGGCCAGACTGCTCCCAAAGGACTTGGGTTTCAAAAGAGAACCCCAGAGCATTTAGTAGGGAAACCTTGAAATGTGAATTCCTAAGGAGTTAAGCCATCTAAGAACTCCAAGATCTCTGTAGCCATGGCTCAAGTGGGCCAGCTACTGCTCTAGCCATTGGCAGACCTTGGCATCATCCACATGGTGCTAATTTCACAGGCATGCAGAATGTAAGAGTTGTGGGGTGAGGAAGGCTTCTATCCAGATTTCAGAAAAAGGTCATAGAGGCAGAACCTGTAAGGTGAAGCCACAGATGCAGTGGAGACCCCAGAAATCTGGAGATGCCAAGAGTATGCACCATTGTCAGCTAAGGAAGGTCACAGGCCTTGAGCAGAGCCAACCTAAAGGAGAAATCATGGAGGTTGAAGCATGGAGGTTGAATGTTTACCTTGTTTTACTGTATGTTGGAAGTGTTAACTTTTCTTTGATTTTCTTTGACTTGGACTTTTTAGCAGTGCCAAAATTGTTAAGACTTTGGCAGCTCATAGGTATGGACTAAATGCATTTTGTCTAAGGAGGTGAACATTAGTCTTCTCAGGGTCAGTGGTGGAATGTTATAGTTTGGATCTAGAATCTCTCTCAAGTACTTGGATGTTGTGGAATACCTGTGTATTCCATGTGCTGTTATGGGGGTGGTCTGGTTGGTAGGGGCAAATACTTGGGACTTGACTCATAAGGAACTGATCACTGGGGCCTGACATGGAAGAGTATGAGGTTGCTCCCTCTTTTCTCTCACTGTGCTTTCCTGTTGGAATGCCTTGAATCGGTTTTTGCTTTCTGGGCCTCTGCCAAGGCCTTCTACCATTGCCATTGGACCAAGACCATCTGAAACTTTGGGCCAAAGTAAATCTTTCTTCCCTTATGTTGTACATGTGGGGTACTGTATCCCAGCGATGGAGAAATAACCAAGATAGTTGCTGATGGCTTTTAGTTTGTTTTTATTGGTTTGGCAATTATGATTAAAGATGTATTAAACATTCATCAGGAGGTTTTTATGTGACCATAAATTTTCACTTCTCTTGAATTAATATTTGGTAATTGGTTAATTAATACTCAATATGATTTCAGGTCTAAAATCAGATCTAGTTTCTGGGTTATATGGTAAATGTATATTTAACTTAAAAAATTGTCAAATTGTTTTCCAAAGTTGCTGCACCATCTGGTGTTCTCCCTAACAATGTGGGAGAGTTCTGTATGTTTGGCATCTGTGCCAGAATGTGCCAGTATATGATTTCATCATTTTGTGTTTTTCATTTTGGTGTTTCCAGTAAGTTTGTAGTGAAGCTGAACATGTATTTCTATGCTTATTTGCCATCCATGTCATTTTGGTCATGTATCTATTGACTTTGCAGAATTGTTTACATGTTTTGAAATTTTCATTTGTCACATGTTAATTTGAAAATATTTTCTCCTATCTACTGAGCAGTATTTCTACTGAGCAAACAAACATTTTAAGTTTTGATAAAGCCCAACTTTGTGCTTCTTTCTTTTATAGATGTTATTGATTCTTTTATAGATTACACATTGATTTTTACCCCTATTATGTTCTTTTGTTTTATTGTTTTAGGTTTTGTGTCTAGCTCTGTGATCCATTTTGAGGTAATATTTTTTTATAAAGTTGTAACGTGAGTTGAGTCTTTTCATTTTTGGCATTTGGATGTTCAGTCATTTCAGTACCACTTGTTGAAAAGACTTTTTTTTTTGGTGTGAGTTTAGTTGCCTTTATACCTTTGTAAAAAACCAGGCCATTATATTTATTTAAATTTATTTTGGAATTTGTCTGTTCCATTTATGTGTCTAACATTTTTCAATATTACACTAATTGAACTAATATCAGATTTTATTAAATCAGTGAGTCTTCCAGTTTTCTCCTTTTTGTATCAGTGTCTTGAACTCACTTTATTCCAAATGTTAAGTAAGCTATAGCAGGTCACTTCTTGAAGTGAGAGAATCAGTCATTGCAAATGCTAATGTTTTAGTAGAAATGCCCACTGAAGACTTTTCTCTGAAGAATTTGTTACACTCTGGGCTTTGATCCATTGTTTTCATTATTTCTAAAAGTATATTTGCATTACATATTGGCATACATTCTATATATTGCATATGTATTTAGATTTTAATCAACTATTACTGAATACCCACGAATTTATTTTGGTTTGTATTTAATTAAATGTTATTATAAAATGTATTATAGGACTTACAAATTTTATTTTAGAAAAATTGTGATTCTACAGATCTCCTTTCCCTGAAAGCTGTAGTGCAAAGAAAATATTTTTATTTTTTATTATGTACACACTTCTAGAATCTATGTTGACAAGGACACGAGGGGGGAAACTTTATAGTTGTTGAATAGGATTATTTATTGTAGAGATGGTTTGATGTTAGAATGAACATGACCATTTCCTGGAAAACAGATAGCTTATTTATAGGCTTCTTTGTTTAATATTTGTTTATTATAGGAATATGGTTTAAAAAGGAGTAAAAATAGTATTTAGAGTTGTATTACCTTCACATGAAAAGATGTATTGGAGTTTTGTGTAGACTTTAGGATGTATAAGTTTTAAACAGTATAAATGCTATAAGATAAATGAAACTCGCACATCTGGCAGTGTGCTTTTAGTATCATAGCATGTCTTAAAATGTGTTGCTCACATGGTGAGGTAATTCTTGAATTTAAATACATTTGAGCCTTCATGTAAATGTATCTTTAGTGTTTATTTGCCCACTGAAGCATCTGGGGTGAGCGCCATGTTGCATTCCTTTACTAACTTTGCTTTTATAACCTTAGTATTTGTCTTTTTATTTCTTTTCTATCTGAAAAAGATTAAATTACCAGAAAAAGAACTTAATTTCTAGAAATAAAGAATTTTCACTATCACTTAAGTAAATGTAACATTTGATATAATATTTGTTTTAAAACTTTAGCTTTATTTGACATTTTTCTAAATTCACATGATTTTAGAATGGAGATAAAAATGAAAAATTTAGGCTTATCATACTACATTTGATGTTATTTCTCTTCTCTCTTGGTTCTGAAAATACCTCCAGCAAGAAATATGAGTTAGTCATAAGAGTTATTACATGTTGAAACTGGTTGTAATTCTAAAAGAGTGCAAAGGTAAAATGGAGCTTGTTGATATTGCTGGAGATTGCAAGTTATGTTTACTGGCTTGAAACTGATTCATGAGGAGTTAGATACAGTTGTGTGCATATCAAAGTTTGAAGGACTGTGAGTCTGTGTGAGTAGATCTCCCTCTGTCTCTCTCTCTCTCTCTGTCTCTTTCTTTGGAGCCTTCCTTTCATGTTCAGTGACATTTAACATTTAAACACTGATTTTTTTTATGGTTTTGGGGTTACACAGGTCACATTTCTTTTTTTCCCCCATTTTATTGATGTGTTTATATTTGATACATAATGGTTACATTGAAGTTGAGCATTTTGTACACATATATATTACATCAAAATTACAAACCCTTCCCCTCTTTCTGTTTGACCCTCCCACACCCTCTCATTTCCCTCTTGTTTCAACTATTCCCCATTTAGTTCTATGAAATGACTATATTCTGGATTTCTCATATTAGAGAAGCCATTTGATATTTAACTTTCTGCATCTGACTCACTTCACTGAGCATGATGGTCTCAAGTTGCAGTGAGTGGATATCTCTAATGAAATTTTGAAAATCTTTTTTTCCACATCATTGCTTCAGAAGTTATTCTGTTAATAATACTTCCAGTGCCATTTTCATGTTACTTGATAGTTATTTTTAATGCTTTGCTTACCTTTGCATGCTTTCTTTTTTGATAGTCTTGCTCTATAGTCCACGCTGGTCCTGAACTCACTTTGTAGCCCAGGTTGGCCCTGAATTGGTCTGAACTGATTAGGTAGGCCAAGTAATCCTCCTGCTTTAGCCTCCCAAGTGCTGGGATTACAGACATATACTATCACACCTGTTTTATGTGGTGCTGGGAAATAAACTAATAAGCTGTTCCTCCAGTCCCTGAGTGCTTCCTCTTACTGAGCCCTACCACAGCCTTGTAAGATAGGTGATTTCAACATTATTTCTATTTTATAAAAGAAAAGCTAAGATCAGATAGCTGATAACACTTGTTCAGCAAGGAGGTTCTGGGATGGAAATAGAATGGGGATAACTTTTGCAGACTGTTGAGCACGTTATTCTGCATTTAGAAATTATGAAGTGAATGTTATGGACTACTTTAATACTTTATCATCACCCTTCTAGTCCTTTTTACATCACACTGTAACACTCTTTCTTTTAGAAACTTTTGGTTATGAAGTAATTTGGGATATGAAGTAGTATTTGGAAATAGGTCTGATGATATCTATGATTCTTGATTAATTAATAATTAAACATGATGATGTAAAGAAAAACTATTTGTACTTCATTAGCCATCCATACAAATGGTAGTTCTGTTAATTTGTATTTCTGTTAGTTTTTCCCCTCCACAAAAATAACATTTTGTTTTAAATAAAGTAAAACATATAATACACTATAAAACAATGTATTCTATAATTAAATTGTATAAAATACATTATATTTTAAAATTGCTATAAGAATAATATCAAGGTAGCTTTTACATAACTAATATTAGTAAAATATTTTGTATGTTATAGAGTAGATACATAGGATGTGTTTTATCCTGTGGCACTATAACAGAGAATAACAGTGAAATTCAATACATATTCTTTCCTCAGCAAATGTAAAATTTAGTTGGTAGGCACATGAACAGTTAAATAATGATTATCACAAGGTGTACACAGTTGCCAAGAGGATGCTATAAATTTAGAAGAAACAGTGGTCCAGAGTTTGAGAAGTTGTTACACAGGTGACTAGAGCTCACCAGTGCCTTCTTTCAGGGATCTGAAAGCCCAAAAGGAAGGGCGATATGAAACAGATCAGAATTGAGTACTGCTAAATTCTGTTATAACAGTGCGTAAATCAAGCATCTTCTCTGGATTGGTACATTTATTCTAATGGAAGATAACTATTTTTGCTTTTCTGGAGGCGTGGCTTACCTAAAAAGAATTTTGTAATTTGTATTGCTTTAGAAACAAGAGAGTAAAAGTGGGCATATACTATTTTTAATCCAGATTTATGACTTGCTAAATTTTCATAAGTTAGTGTTTTTAAGTAAGTAAATCATTTTAGAGTTAGAGTGTGTTCATTGTGTGTGGGTATGCAAGAATTATTAGATTTTATGTTAATTCTGTGTTCAGATTTTGAGGAGCTGCCGGACTGTTCTCAGAAGTTGTTATACCATTTTATAGCCCCATCTGTAGTATCTGAGGGTTCCAATTTTTCCACAACATATACTTTTTTTTTTTTTTTTTTTTGAGACAGGGTCTCACTCTGTAGCCCAGGTTGGTGTTGAACTCATTATCAAGCCCAGGCTGGCCTTGGACTCATGGCAGTCTTTCTGCCATATACTTGAACAGAGAAAATTTACATTGTAAACAGTTGGATTGTGTTTATGATATTTTTCAATATTGCCATTGCAAAAAGATGAGAAAAATAACTTGTAAAATAAAGTTTTAATTTTAAATGAAGTGCTTTGATGTCTTGCATGTCCCTGCATGTCCAGTTTGTATTCTATGTCAATATGAGGAACAAGAACTCAGCAAGCAAAAATAATTAAAATAATAAAAGAATTTTACTCCTTAGTGAAGTATCTTAGTTTCTGGTCTGAAGTTTTAAAGTTCACAAACTTTTTAAGCCAACAGGGCACATTGAAAAATTTGTATTTCAGGAAGGAAGTACATACCTTTATTAAAGAAAGAAGCTGTCCTTCCCATTTTGCATGTGCTTTGAATTTACCAATGAGAAATTGAAAATTAAAATTGTAGAGTACTTTTATGATAAATCTATGTAAAATATATGTATCCTTAGTCTCCATTTTTAAAAAATTCTGGATAAGAATTTTTTGGAGGAATTTGAGAACATTGTTTTCTGAAATTAAATACACTGAGAAACAGGTTATTTCAGTATTAAAAGAGTTTTTGTCCTTTATATAAGTGATGTTCCTTATGTTTGTTTAAAAATATTGACTATTAATCTCCTTGGGTGGAGAACACTGAATTTTTTTAAAAATTGAATTTTCTCTGTTGTTGTTCCTAGTGTCACCATCAAATAGGCTTTTTTTTTCCAGAATAATTAACAATAAATAAGGCAGTGCCTCTGAAAGTCCCTATAGAAAGTCACGGTTAATTTTGACATGTTGATAAGTTCTAATTTATATATGGAAATTCTTGTTTTTCTCTCTCTGGGTCTGCTGAGGGTTGAACTCAGTTCTTTGTGGGTGCTTATATAGTTGCTGTACTATTGAATTTTCATAACCCCCTCTCTGTTTTACATTGATTTTAGTTTCTCTCCTTTAGTTTTAAAAAATTTCATTATGCATTTAGTCAGTGCCTACTATGAGTAAAATATTTTGTTAAGCAAGAGAAACAATTTTATCAAGCGTTGTTTATTAAATACCTATGGGATAACAGACTGTATTGTAATTCTAGGCCTCTAAGAGCTAGCAGTGTATGGAGAGAGAGGGAGAAAGAGACGGAAGTGGTGTGTGTGTGTGTGTGTGTGTGTGTGAAAGAGAAAGAGAGAGAGAGACTGGGACTGAACCACTTTATTAACAGTGTAAGAATTAAATGCGTAAGTGACCCTTAATTAACTTCAGAGAAAACCAAGGTCAGTGTGAATAAGAATGATAGTAAAAAGTGTCAACAGAATAATGTCGTAAGAACTTATTCTTTGCAGGGACACAATACCTGATGTCCACAGCTTAAGGGAGGAAAGGTCTATTTTAGCTTACAGTTCCAGAGAGTCTCAGTCTATTCATGGGCAGGGTACAATGGTAGAAGAACATGGTGGAGGCCTCGCTGGAGAGAAATTGTTCACAGCATGCTGGTCAGGAAGCTGAGGGAACAAGGAAGGGCATATCTACTGTATACCCTTCCAGGTCAAGCCCCAGTGATGATCTGCCCTTCCTGGGTGAATCCCCATGTATCCAGCCCTTCTCTAGTAAAGCCTATTTCTTCTTCTTCTTCTTCTTCTTCTTCTTCTTCTTCTTCTTCTTCTTCTTCTTCTCTTCCTCCTCCTCCTCCTCTTCCTCCTCCTCCTCTTTCCTTCATTCTTTCTTCCCCTCCTCCCCGCCTCCTTCTTCTTTTAAGACAGGGTCTTGCTGTGTACCCTAGGCTAATCCTAAACTCACTATAGAGCCCAGGGTGGTCTTGGACTCATGGCCGTCTTCCTCCTCGGCCTCCTCCTGAGTGCTAGGATTACAGGTGTATACCACCATATTCGGCTTTATGTGGTGCTGGGGAATTGAACTCAGGGCCTTGTGCTAGCAAGACAAGCAGTTTAACCACTGTGCCATTCATCCAGCCCCAAGGCCTACTTCTTAACAGCACATGGAAACCATAGATATTCCACAACATCCACATATGTGAGGCTTTTATAGGCATTCTGATCCAAACCATAATAGTGAGGAACTGAAAAAGGTGATTAAAGATTATTGAAGATTATTAAAATCAGAATGGTTTTAGAGGTGATGAAAGAAAAAGGACCAGGGTACTAATGTCTTCATAGTAAAGGAGCATCTCCTTTTTCTTAAAGTTGAGGATAATCAGGGAAAGCCAAGTGTTTATAAGGGATCTAAGGGTGGCCTGTGGGATATTGAGACTTGAGTGGAAGACTTTGGCTCAGTGAATACAGCAAAATTTGGCAGTAGGTTAAGTAAGCCCAGATGAAGGACCTTGGACAAAACATTTAACCTTTCTAAGTCTCACTTTGATTATCTGTGAAATGGTACCAGATTCATAGTCTAGTTAGAGTTTGAGATCTGTCATGTGGTGAGATGAACTGTATCTTTTCCATAATAAGCGTACTTTACTTTTATCTCTCTTTCAACAATCTATTTGATTTTGGCTTTGCATATTGTTTTGAAATATGTAAAATGTGCTTTACATAACTCTTTCACTGTTTTGCTCAGAAAGTTGTCTTTGTTAGAAACACATTTGTGTGCAAGACACTGAAGTTCACGTTTATCTCCATTTACTTAGCTATTGCCAGTCCACCTTTTTATCTTCTCGGGTTTCCTATCATGTTTCTTTCTTCTTTTAATTGAACAGGTGGGATTGATTTTTTGGAGAGAGTGTGGAATTCATCTTTGTGATTTCTACTTTCTCTCCACGTTCTTACCCCTTTGTAACTCTCCTGCTACTCCTGGCAGTCTTTATTACTTTTTGATTCTCTTACTCAGTTACGACTATAATAATGTTTCAGGATTTTTTGTCTTCTTACAGCTCTACAAATAAAGTTGAATTCCTTAGCTTAGCACATAAGGCTCTCAGTAATCTGTTACCCACCTACTTCCCCAGTTTCAGTCATTTTCTCTTTTCACCAGGCATGTTGAATTATTTGTACTTCCTTATAATGCATTTTCTTGCTTTTTGGTCCTTGCCTCTCTGCTTTTTTCAACCTACAACCCAAGTGTCACTGTCACTTTTTTTTTTTGAAAGATTGTGTTCCATGAGAATTATCGAGTATTTGCTCTTTTCAAGAAGTTCACCTGCCTCTACTTGCCCATTGCTTCTCAGAGTCAGGGTTTTTTGGATGTGGGGTGAAAAAAAACTTTACTGGTGTCTCAGCTTGGCCATTAGTGAAAATATGACTGGGACTGTTACGTTTTGTATCTGAAATGTCCATAAAGCTGGTATGTTTTAAGTTAGATCTATAGTACAGCAGTTTTGGAGTGGGACCTTTGGAAAGGTAATTGGGTCACGAGAGCTCCAACTTCATGGATTATTCCACTGACGGACTCATAATTTGATGGCAGTGTTGGGAGGTGATGGAAGTTTTAGCAGGTGGGGATATTCCCTTGAAGGGTACAGCTTGTGTATGTATTTCTCTCTCTGCTATGAAAAAACATGTTTAAAGACAGTGTTTTGTGTTCCACTGACATTCTGGCGTATATCTAGCATGATATTAGACCATAGTAGTTTACTTGTGTGTTTTCCTGGCACATGGAATTTAATGAGTCAATCAATAATGCTTATTAAATGATAAATGAGTAGTAAGGGAAATTAGAATCTATTTTCTTTTAAAATTTACTGTTTACATCAGCAGTACCTTTATGTCTACACATAAGATTTCAGAGATCCAATTTATTTTATAGTGATTAAAATATCCCCAGAGTTAACATTTATTTTTAAGCACAGTGGTTAAAACAGTTGCCTTGCAAGTGCAAGCCCTAAGTTCAATTCCCCAGCACCACATAATGCTGGGTATAGTGGCACACACCTGTAATACCAGCATTTAGGATATTGAGACAGGATTGTCCCGAGTCCAAGGCCAGCCTGGGCTCCATAGTGAGTACAGGGCTGTCATGGGCTACAGAGTGAGTCCCTGTCTCAAAAAAATTTTTTTAAAAGTAGAATTTTGAATTTTAAGAACCCTGATTAGACAAAAAGAGTAAGAGAGTTTCTGACGCCTACCTCACTATTAATATTTCCACCCTCACTGGAGCCACTGTCTGTGTGGCATTTGTTTTTTGAAGGTAGAAAAGAAACTGAATTCAGGATGTTCTGAGTCAGCCTTTTTTTCATCAGTAAATGGCAGACAGTCAAGTACTATTTCTTGTGTCAATGATTTAACTCTTCAGTTCATTTAGGCAGAAGGTATCATCAGTTTTTACAGGTAGGAAAGCCTGTTGTATGAAAGATTTTGTGTTTAAAATAGAAAATAAAATTTATTGTCAAATGCAAAAAAGAGATTATCCTGAGAAAGGACATTCTTTTTTTGTGACGTATGTGTATTTATGCACAAGTATATAGGAAGTTTAAAAAATGCTCTTAAATTTATGTGTTGTATTTTATGTAAAGCTTTCATGTAAGAGAGGATTTTAAAATCAACATATACATACAGAGCTAAGCTATTTGGCCTACTGTTGTTCTATGTATCTTGTATAGGATTTGGATGTTTTCTAACATCTATCATGCTAAATGGAGGAAGTGATGTCAGCAAAAGTTTATTTTTTTGTATAAAGGGAAATTAATATTGTTGCATAATCAGATGTATTGACTTCACTTATAGAAATTTCAAGAAATTGCAGAAAAAAACATGGAAAAATTGAACCATATTGAGAAGTCACATGAACAATTGATTCTTGAAAATTCACACTTTAAGAACACATTATCAAAGACTCAGAGGGAACAAACGTCATTGTTGGCAGCCTGTGCATTGATGGCTGGCGCGTTGTGTCCCCTCTACAGTCGATCATGTGCCTTATCTACACAGAGGGATTTTCTCCAGGAACAGGTCAACACTTTTGAAATGTTCAAATTGGAAATTAGAACTCTAGCCCATGCGTTGTCAACAGTAGAGGACAAGAAGCCAGAGGAAGCCAAAGTGAAGAAAAAAACTTTCAAAGGATTGACTCGTGTATTTCGTAAAGGGGTTATTGCGATTTTGGCAGCAAACAGACTCAAGATTTTGGGCCAATCATGTGCTTCTCTTTTTACATGGATGGAAAGCTTCAAAGAAGGCATAGGCATGCTGGTGTGTACAGGAGAGCCCAAAGACAAGTGTAAATTTCCAAGTAAGTTAATTTATGCTTTTAAAAAAAATCTAAGTTGCGTGTAAGTAAAGTACAGTTGGCTATTATAACCTTTGAAAAACCATGTCATGTCAAATCATACACGTAGTCCTGTGTTTATATAGATACATATGTATGTATTTGTGTAAATGTGTAAAAATTTATGTATTTTTATTGATTATGAATGTGTTATTGGGGATTAAACCTAGAGTCTTCACATTGAGATACACCTGCAACCCTTTAAAAATTATTATTACTGTTTTTATTTTGAGACTGAGCTTTGTTGAATTGCCCAGCCTGGGCTTGAAATTGTTACTACCTTGCTTCAGCCTCCCAGAGTGCTGTGATTGCAGGTACGTACCACCATAACTGGCTAAATGTATATTTTCAGATAAATGAGGCCTTGTTTTTTTTTACTGGCATTTAACTAAAATATAAGGAAGCAAATATGTATAATTCCAACATTATCTACTTTCATTACATTTGAATCCCATTTTTTTGTAATAAAGTGAAGAGTTTATACGATGATTTTTTTCAGTTAAGGTAGGCTATAACAACTATATTTAATTAACAATTTAATTTACTTTCACATCTTTTGATTAAGAGTGATGAGAATTAAAAATCTACTGAGAGATATATGAAAACGATAGAAATGTAAATTTCCAGCTACTGTTTTTTGAATGCTTGACTATTCCAAGGGAAGAATAGATTCAGTTGTTAAATTTTAAAAAAAGCCAGGCTATTAACTCAGGTATGGTGTTGCTTGCCTTTAATTCCAGCCCTCTGAGAGGATGAGGCAAGAGAATTGAAAGTTGCAGCCTAACCTGGACAATTTAGTGAAACCTTGTGTCAATGATAGAATTTAAAAATGGCTGGAGAGACGGCCCCATGGTGCTAGTGACAGTGCCACAGTTCTTCAGCTGTTCGGGCTCATGGGCTCTCAAACTGATTATGAGTAAGACAACTCATAGTCCAAAGGAAGACTCAAAGCAAGTCAAACTTTATTGTAGAGAGAGAGAGAGGACAGAGAAAGCTCTCAAGGGGAGCTCGAGAAGGTGTTCTCGACTGAGATATCCTGCTCCAGATGGTGAAGATGAACTCTTTATAAAAAAGTTTTTATCTATTTAGCTTTCTTTAGTGAGCCAGCTGCAGCTGAAAAAAGTACACTTGCCTTTTAGCTGAATTTACTGTCTTTTGAAGATAAGGAAGGGAACGAGGAGTTTCTCACTCTCAATGTGATCCTATATCCTTGGCTATTTCTCAGAGCGGTGGACGGGGAGCTGTAACTTGTATCCGTTCCCATGGCCACTGCAATACCCTGCCCTGGCCTTTTGATCAGTCCTGTCCTATTCTCCTGTCTGTCAGTGGAAAGGTCCTAGGCTTAATCCCTAGTGTTAATGAAATGAATTTCTTCTTTTTTTTGGTGTTATCATACAGTGTCTTTTTTTTTAAAAATAAATTAAGTCAATCAAATCTAATATTTCTTATAGTTTTATATACTAGGCAGTTTTCTGTGTACAAAGCTCTATTGGTTTCTTAACTAACATTGCTATGAGCTTTAAATATGGATTTTCGATAACTTTTGTAGCATTTCATAATGCTTTTTTCTTCTATTTTTGTAGAACATCAAAGGGAGCAGCTGCGTTGTTTACAAGCACTCAGTTGGCTTACCAGTTCTGACCTTCTTGCTGAAATAATCAGTTCCATGGCTGACTTACAAGAAGTCATTAGTAAAACAGGTACAATTTTCTCTTTTATGTATTTGCAAAATACCCTTAAAATCAAATGCCCAGAAAGTCTTCATAGTACAAGTTCTAATCCTTCTAGAAGAAAATGCATTTGTTCTTATCATTCTTTTATTCAGTCATGGAGAGCTTGTTAAATGTATTTAATATTTAATGATGTAAATTACTGTAAAATTTGATGGCTAATTTTTTAAATTTACAGGGGAAGTTAAATTACCTTTTTTGGCAATTGTATATCATTTTTTTCCCATCTGCCATTTGTTTTCCAATGGAAAGCTCATCATTAGTTTTTTTCCGAACTGACTAATTCAGGTGGTATTCTTTTAGTTTTGTTCTTCCTTTACTTTTACTTCTGGTTGTAAATTTCAGAAGCTTGAGGAATAACTAAACCAGTAGAAACTTTCTGTCTCTTTCGGTGATGTATTTTTATATTTTCTAGATCAGTTTAGATAGAGTGAATATGAATAGTCTTCTCCTTTCCATTAGATGTAGACCTACCTAAAGCCAGTGATTTCCAAAGTTTTGAAATTCAACTTTGTAAAATTTTAGATTACATTGTATATTTGTGTTAAAGTTTAGTGAGAACTGTTTTCTCTGTGCTGGAAGAAATCTTGATGTACAGTTTCTGTTTAAGCTATGTCATTGGCCTGATTTTGGTCATTTCAGATACATTGACAGTAAAAATTATTCTTATTAAGGCTTGTCTACTCAGTGAAGTGCAGTTATAAATGAAATGATGGTGTGGGATGTAATTAAATTCTTTAGATAATTCTATGTAAATATGAAACATTCATTGTGATTTCAAATATCTAAATTCAGGATTTTTTTAGAAGGAAAATTTTTAGGTCATTGATGTTGATGAGCCTTGTATATACTTCATGTATTGTTAGAACCTTAACATACTGGTTTTGGGTCTGAAATAAAAATTTAAATTAAGATTTTTGTGATACCAGTTAGTAATGGTTTTTGAATTTAGTTTAGTAAGCAGATGATTTGTGTGGACACTTGGTTTCTTAAGCTATCATCTTGTTTACATTAATTTATTTCATATGTTTTTTCTTTTCACTGTGATACCCCCCCACACACTAGGTGATAAAATAAAAATGTGTGCATTGGTTAACAATCCAGAAAATGTACACAGTGGATATATAACAAAATGACAACTCATGTACAAGTTTAAGCAAGGCTGAGATGAGGAAGTGCAGATTCTAAATGTTGTAAGAACCCATAGCAAGTGTGGCCCACTTCATTATGAGTACAGGGATAGCTTCAGGTAGAAAATAGTGATTTAACTAGGCTGAGAGAATGATGTAAGTTAAAGAGAAGTAATGACATGGCACTTACATGAGGGAAGTTGGCCCAAGCACAGATACAGAGGTAAGAATAAGCATAGAATTGAAAGAAGAAATGTTAAAAGATTAGAATAGAAATCTATGCCTCCTGGGGCTAGCTTCAGTTAATGATTAATAAAGGATATTTTATTATATATGTAGGAGGAAATGTGTATAGTTTAGGGACAAATTATAGAAGTTTTAAAAATCAGGCAGTAACTCTCTCATTCCTCTACCCCCACCCAGTACTCACATTCTAAAACTTAATATCTTGACACAGTGGTTATTACCACACACACACACACACACACACACACACACACACACACGACCTCTACTCTCAGATCTCAGAGATTCCTCCTGTTCCTAACAGTCCATCACCCCTCTTCCTGCCCTATCTCTCATGTCGGAGCCTTTTCATGCAATTATTTTTGTGAATCTCATAAGAGGGACCTGGGGGCTACCTTGGGTCAGTAATGCTCAGTGAAATGGACCAAACACAAAAGACTGACAATCTATGAGTGTCCCTCTTATGAAATTCACAAAGCTGATTTTGATATTAAGTACTGCTAATACCTGTAATAACTTGAAGAAATAGCAAGCTCTGGGAAACTTATTTTTAAGGAGGGTTTTTAAGTGTTTGTTGGCTAAGAAATACAAGGAAAAGAATAAGTGTTTAGAGGGAGAGAATAATTGACATATTAGAGTCATGAGGAGCATCAAAGGCTATAATTTGTATAGCAAGATAATTGACTATTATTGGACAAATAAAAAAATGATCACTGCAAACTTTCTACAGCGATAAATTGCCCGTGTGGTCTTACAGAATGTGTTTTTTTCCAAACATAAGAGATTTATACATTATCTGTTTTCTAGTTGTAAAATTTTTAGATATTTTAGCAAGAAACATGGGAACATTTTTGCGGATACTTAAAGGTAAATTAAGTGGTAATTAACAGGTAATAAGGGAAATACCTTTAAGTGAAGCCTTACCAGCTTTCATAGCCATGTTGCATCTATAATTTAAGTATATGAGTGACCTAAATCATTAAACATTATTTATTTATAGTTGCAAGAGCATTAGCTTTGAGCAAAGATTTGATATTGTACCCAACTCTGGTAGTTACCAGTTTTGTGAAACTCTATTAAGTTTGTGTCTGTTTTTGGAATTTAATGAAATAATACTGTTACGATTTGGATAGGGAATGTCTCCCAAAAGCCTCATATATTTGGTTATTGTGAATTATCTATGAATTTTGAGTGTGGGTGGGAGGTGGAGTCTGGTAGGATATGACTGATTACTGGATGGGTGTTGGATGACTGAGTATGTAGCCTTGAAGGGTACACTTATCTCAGCTCCTTCCGACTGCCATAGTTCTCTTCTTTCTATGCTCTGAGCAGCTGTTGTCTACCTAGCCCTGTCTCACCATTGCTGGCCATATATCAATGGACTGAAACCTTGAAACCATGAGCTAAAATGAACCTTTCCTCTCTTAGGTTGTGGATATTGGGTATTATGTCCCAGCAATGTGAAAGTGACTAAGACACTTGGAAAACATCTTATATAGTACCTTGCTTATTGGTAGGTGCTAAAAAGTTGCTGTTCACTTAGCATAAAAATAATATGTAGCATGAATAGATATACACACACCTCTTTATATATTTCAGGCTGTTAATTATTTTTCTATCCTAAAATTGCAAAAGTGCTCCACAAGGGAGGCGACGTTTTAGGAGAAAGTAGGAATTCTGCTTACCTTTGATTATTGCTTCTGACTCCAGTTGTGTAACTTGGTTTCCTTAGATAAGAGCTTTTTTTAAAAAAAAGACTAAATTAACTTATGAAATGCTTAGAAGAGTCTTTGTTTACTAGTTTTCTTATTTAAAGTATTGTCTCTTATTACTTAATGTATTATATAATAAATAAACTTTAAAAACCATAAGGGTAGATCAAATAAAAATACATTGATTGTTGAGATAAATATCTTGGAATATGGGGGAGGTTCCCAGGTCCATGGACTTCTGTATATTAAGAATAAAGAAGATGGAGTCTAAAAATAATGCAAGTAAAAGTTTATTGAATCTAACAAAAGAGAAAAGAAAAGTTGTTGGCTGAGAAGCCAGGACACAATTCAAGAGCTTCTGTTACAAAAAGAAAAGAGAAAGAAACAAAGAAAAGCTTTTGGTGAGAAGCCAGGAAACCCGAACAGGGCTGTCTGATAAGAGAAAGAAAAACACAGAAAGGCTTCTGGCTAAGAAGCCAGCAGAGGTCCCAAGCTTTTCGTTGGAGTAGGTCTGAGGACTCTGTGTGTGGACTTAGTGCAGGACTGGAGCTACGAGATGGCTCTTATTTTTGGAGCTGTGAGACAGCTGGAGATGGATGGCTCCTTCTTGTTCATGTGACTGGAAAAAGCCAGGGCTTCCTCAAGGTGGAGGACATGTAGCTGCTTTACCAATTTCAGGAAACTGAAACATGAACTTCTTTGGTTGGAGAAACTAAAAAACAAACAAACAAACAAACAAACAAACAAACAAAACACACACAACTGAAAAAATAGCCTTGAGATGGACGGCGTTCACCAGTATCCTACTCTGCAATTTTTCTTCCCTAAACTCCTGCCTGTCATTGCCTTATGTTAAAATTTCAAGGCAATTTATATAGTATAACATAGAGCTCTAATTTAATAGAAGATATTTTAAAAATAAATTATTAAAGATGAAGGGAAAAGTCTTCTGAATATATTGATAGTATATGGTGGGACAGGATACCTTCTCAGTAATTAACCAGAGACCCCACAAAAGTTGCTTGCTCTAATAAGGTTTTTCCTCTTCTAAATAATAGAAAGTCTGGAAGAGTGTAGAAACACAGACTGCCTTTATACTCTGCCATCCGAAGCATGTTTGTATTTGTGCTTCCTTAATTTTAAGCTGTCTGCATTTAATTATTAGCACTGTGTTTGGGCAGGAAGGAGAAAGGTAAAGGTAAAGTGAGAGTACATTTATAGGGTGTTGGTGTGAACTACAAACGTATAGCTGCTTAGGAAAACAATTTAGCAGTTCCTCAAAATGTTTGATGTAGAGTTGCCAATCGAGCTAGGGGTTTGTCTTACAAGTCTGATTCTGTTGAAACTTCCTTGGTGCTGGGGTTAGGAGTAGTTGTTGTTGCATTCAATATCAGGAAGCTGGGTGCTTGGCTTCTTTTCATTTTGTTTTGCTTTATTGAGACAGGAAGGATCTTGCTTTGGAGTCTCTGCTGTCCTTGAATATGCTATGTGGCCAGACTGCCCTCAAACTTTCTGTCTATCCTACTGCCTCACCTCCTAAGTGCTGAGTTTCATTAGCAGTGTACTGCCAGGAGTATACCCCGGAGAAATGAAGACATATCCAGACAAGAACTTTCATAGATGTTTATAGCAGTAACTATGCATAATATTAGAAAAATGGAAAAAAAAACCCCAATGTCCCCTAACTGACGAGTGGGTAGACGTTCAACTGGCGAAATGTAATTAGACCCTAAAATTTAGTGTTGATACATGTTCCAACATGGATGAACCTTGAGAATATGCTGAGTGAAAGAAGCCAATTACAATAAGGTCACATATCATATTATTTCAGATGTCCAGAGTAGGGAAATGTAATGACAGAAAGGAAACCAGTGGTTGCCTGAGGATGGAGGGGAGGCTGAGATAGTATGGAAAGTGACTGCTAATGGATATGGATGTGGCTTGGGAGTGACAGAAATATTAAAAATTGATTGCATAATATGTCAATGTACTGAAAACATTGATTTGTACATTTTGAGTAGGTAAGTTGTGTGTGTGTTAATTGTGTCTCAAGGAAGCTTTTACAAAATGTAAAGGCATCTGGCTCCTAAATATATCCCTTTATATCAGAAAGGGAAAGGTATTCTCAGAAGTCCACCTAGCAGGCTTTTATTATTTCATTGACATGAGCCAGTCACATGGTTATCCCTAGCCATCTGGAAATTGGCAAAAAAAAAAAAAAAGACTTATAAGTAGTTTTCAGCTGATTAACCGTGTCTCCACTACAGAAGATGAGCATAAAAAAAAAGTATCTCTTCTTGTCTCCAAACCTAACACTCTCTCCCATTTATGAGAAAATTCAGAAAACTTGAAAAAGTTCACAAAACAACAATAGAAGCAAAAATATTTTTCATCACCTAAATTACTCAGGAATGTTATTTTTAACATTTATTTTCTCCTTTTGTTTCTTCTTTCTTCTCTCCATCTGTCCATCCTTCTGCCTTTCTTTCCTTCCTTCCCTTCTTCACTCTTGTCTTCCTTTCTTGGCTTGTTGAAAATTAAAGCAACTGTAAATATCAGGACTACATATTGATAGTGAAAATTGTGACTTTCTCTTTTAGCCTCAGGAATGCTATGGTGCATGGGCACCAATACCCAGTAGTAGCTTCTAATATATTAAGCATGAACAGCATCACTTCTTGTATTTTGTCCTAAGGCTTAAAAAATATAGTAAGTAATTATTTTTAAAAATTAAGTGCTTGTACATTTAGAATAAATTCTGAATTACATTCCTGAGATGTAGTAGAAAGAATTTACTCTTAAATGTGTTGAATTTGCAGGAGAGCACTGATGAGAATTGGATCTTAAGATATGAGTCTGAGCTCCGTTGCTTGCCATTTTTGTGAAACTGACAGATCACTTAATCCCTTTTCAGCCTCCATATTTCCACTAACATAAATTGACCAATAAAAGTTTGTAGCTAATACTATTGTTAGAAATAAATGTAATCTACTAAGCTAAGTCTTTTGTATATATGTCTTATAAATTTTCATTGTTTTATCTCTTTCCTGTACTCTGATGTCTCAGTGGAACTAAACGTATTATTTTTTACCTTTTTGAAAATAGAAGTTCAGTAACAGCAACTTGAATTACTGCTTAGAAAATAACTGGAAATATTTACCCCTGCTATCTTCTTAAACTTTGATGATGTATTTATAGGCAGTGGGCAAAGACCCTGGTTTCCTTGTTGCCTTTGTAAATACTGGACAGGTGGCAACCTTCTTGCTTTCATTACAGTGTTGCCCACTTCAGATAAATTACCTCTTATAGGTATCCAAATGGTGTGCCTGCAAGAGATCATTTACCTCAAACAGGGGAGAGTGTTACTTCCACTCAAGGGCTGAGATATCAATCACTATGGGAATAAAGAACCCTTTAGATAGTTGAACTTTTTGATATGAGTAGTACAAAGGAGAAGTTTAAAGATAGAAGTGAATATACTGATTTGCTTTGGGATATGAGTAGAGATGGATTTAAGCAGAGTGTTAATACACTTCATATATATTTTCTCTATAATTGAATCTTAATTATCCAGAAGATAAATGACTCAAATATACCCTTGCTTGTACTTCTCTAAACTTTCATTCATTGTATACTTTGAGTTACCTTGCTAGAGGTCATAGCTACTCTTTCAGGTTAAACTGAGAAGCCTGTGTTGAATTTATTCACTTAAAGATTGAGGTTTCATATTTTGGAAGGTCAAAGCAATATGAAAATATACGTGTATTATTAAACAGTTATTGATAGATATTTAAAATATTTAAACTAGTGAATTTTTAAAAATAATAAACTAATAAGTGTGGTTCGTGGTCTAACAATATCTTCATCGAATTGGAATTCCATGCTACAAATGTATACTCTCACACCCTCCTTTCAACCTACTTAGTCAGAAGACGCATTTTTACAAGGTGTTAGAGTGGCTCATATGCACAGTATAATTTGAGAAGAAATGTCCTAGAGGAGTTTGTTATTAATTTTCCTCATATCTGCAACTGAAGTAAATACAATCTGACCATGTATTAATATTTCTGGGGCTCAAGTTTCTAGTGTTTGTTTTGGAGATCTACATTTAACATTTAGTATTTGAGAATTTCATGGTTGTTTTTGACTTTTTGCTTTTCCCATATTTGTCCAAGATTTTTCTTGTGAAAAATGTTAAATATACAGAAAAGTTGAAAGAACTTTGCAATAAACAGATTTTTAAAAAAATTAAATATTTTACCTTTTATAATTTTTAAATGGATGAATTCACCTTCAAGAGTGTTCATGACCTTAAAATTTCAATGTCATAGCTTTTATAGAATATATTTCTTAATGCAGATTTAAAATAATGTAAAACACAAAAATGATTTTAGGAATCATAGATGTGGCATTAACATATTTTGCTATCTATAGGTAAATTTCAGGTGACTTTTAAGAGCCTAAAACATTTTTAGAAGATTAGGTTGAATATACAGACGCTTACTAACATAGCAACTTAATTTTCTTTTCAGATTTTAACAAAAGAAAACATTTTCCCTTAAGTCTATACCAAAATATTACATTTATATTTAGATTTTTTTACCTCTACCTTTTTTCAGAAAAGAAAAAGTATTTTTCTGCAAAACATGATTTATAAAATCAATTCAAATTTAAGTAAAAGAAATTGGGAGCAGAAATTTGGGTGTAAGGATTAAGTTGCCAGTACCTTTAAAGAAAAACTAAGGACATTATATATATATATATATATATATATATATATATATATATATATATATATATATGTATGTATAATCAAATGGTTTCTCTAATATGAGAAACCAAGATCACAATTATTTCATAGAAGGGCCTTACAATTTTGAAGAACTGTTTTGCTAGTTTATGAGGTCTTATGCATCATGAAGTCTAAGGCCTTATGAACGACATCTAAGGCCTATTTAAGGGATGCTCTGTAAAGGTAGTTTGGATACATTTAGGAGGTATGGCCTGCCCCACATATATTGTCCAGAACATGGGGCAAGGAGGTATGACCAACCATATTCACCATAAACCCAAGTATTTTTTTTTTGGAGAGAAGTCAGTTTTTCTTTTCCATCATTCCAAAAGTAGGGATCAGAAACTATACTGATCTGGTTACAGTGTTTTCTGGGAATACATCCAACAGTATGATTTGAAACATGAGGAACGTGAATGTGATACTACCCCAGCAGCTCATACATGAATACTTTTTATCTACTCCCATCCATTGCACACAGCACTGCCAATCAAGGGTAGTTTACTATTGTGTTTTTGTGTGGAAGCACTTTAATTACTTTTCTTTGTGCATTTTAGCGAGAACCGCTAGTGGCATTTTGGTTCCAGTGTTGGAGTGTTCTCCAGAGTTTTTGGTTTCAGGGTTTAAGCACCAAGGCAGTCCATCTGCTGCTTTTAAGTGTAACTCAGTACATACCCAGCAGCAGGAAACAGCATGCACCTAGGCAGGTGTGTGTGCCCAGGATAAAAGAGGTTCCCTCCATTACTCTGGACAGAACGGCAAAACAGAGAAATCATGAGAGGTAAATCCCATCCGCGTAGGAGGGTGCAGGCAACCTTCTTGTACTCCGTGACTATAGCAGTGGTGTGAGAGGCTTTCCTGGCTGATGATAGCAGACTTGTGTTCCCTGTGCCTTAGGCGGTGAACATCCTAGTACTTTCACATGGAATAAGCTAGCCAGAGACACAGCACCAGTAAACCTTGGAAAAGAGTCTCGGATGCCGCGAAGGGTAGGAAAACATAGGCAGTCATTGGCCAAGCATTGACCTATGGTTGTGCATACAGCTTTTTAAAAAAATCTGTGTCCTTGGGGTTTTAAAAGGACTATCTATGGGATATTGGTGTCTAGGCAGACTGGCTCTGTCCTTTTGACTGTGTTCCCTGGTCCAAAAGGTGTGGGGGCAGCAAGAAGCAGTATATCCCCTTGTGTTCACATTAAAGTACCTTTCCCCCATAAGACCAACTTTAATCCCATGGGTGTTTTAAAAATTTCCCCATTTTTATTAATATATAAATACATTAATATGTTGTACATATACATATATACAATACATACGTTTACATTGAGCTTCAGGATTTCGTGCACATGTATAATCTTGTCAAGTTATAATCCCTCTTCCTCTTTTTGGTCCCGCTGCACCTTTGCCATCCACCCTAAACTCACTGTCACCTCCACTGGGTTCTATAGAATGGCTGCGTTCTGGGCTTCTCATGTTAGAGAAACCATGTGATATTTACCCTCTTGTGTCTGACTCACCTTGCTGAGCATGATGGTCTCAAGTTGCATCTGGTTACCTGCATAACTCTCTAATCCACATTTCTTCATAGAAGAGTGGTGTGCCGTTGTGTACATGTACCATGATTTTTGTGTCCATTGTTCTGTAGCTGCGTATTTTGGTGTCTTCTACATTTTAGTTATTGTTAGTTGTGCTGCTGTGAACATGGGTATACATGTATCTCTTTTACATGTTGCTTTTAACTCTCTTGGAAAGATACCTGGAAAAGGTATTGCTTGATAAAATTGAATATTTATTTTCAGTTTTTTGAGAAATCTTCATAATGCCCTCCATCGGGGTTGTGCCAGTCCTACCAGCAATGCAAAAGGATTCCTTTTTACCTCACAGCCTCACCAGCATTGATTACTGTTTGAGTTATTAATACAAGTCATTCTTTCTAGGGTAATATGACACCTTAGTGATGTTTTGATTTGCATTTCTCTAATTGCTAACATCTTTTCATGTATTTACTGGCCTTTTGGACTTCTTCATCTGAGAACTACCTGTTCATTTCCATTGCCTATTTTTTAATCAAGTCTTTGCATTTGAGGGGTCTGCTTTTCTTCAGTTCCTTGTATATTCTAGTTGTTAGCCTCCCTCCTGTCTGAGGGATAGGTGGTGAAGATGTTTTTCCCATTCTGTTGGTCCTCTTTTCACTCTGATTATAATTTCTTTGCCATGCAGAAACTTTTCTTTTTTCCCACTATTTTTATTAATATACAAATGTAATACATAGTATTTACAATGAATTTGGGTGTTTCGTACATCTATGTATCACATCGACTTCACAATCCCTTCCCATCTTCTACCCTCCCATCCCCTCCTTGTCCCTTCCCCTGGTTCCAGCTATCACTTCGTATGGTTCCAAAGAATGTCTGTGTTCTGGGTTTTCCAAGTCCGAGAAACCATACAGTGTTTTACATATTAATCTTCCACGCCTAAGTCATTTCACTCAAGTCACCACTCTACCCAGCTTCCTACTCCTCTAATGGGTTTGCAGTAGTCAAATCTTGATATCTCCTCTCTGAATCCAACCAATCCCTTCATTGGGATATTCACCAAAAGTTTTTTTTTCCATATTTTCCTACATCTTTGTTGTTATTGTTAAACCTGGCCTTACCCACCAGTTCACACTAGAAAATAATTATAAGCATGTAGTTAATTTGGGAAAGAAGAAAAAATAATAAATAAAATTCAATTGCCTTATCTGAATACTGGAAGGTGCATATTTGTACATTCACAAGGTTATGTTTACATCAATCAGTTTCCTTAGGATAAACTTTCATTAGTGACCTAATAAGTGAATTGCTACAACAAAACAAAGTTAAAACTATATCACATTGCTACATTAAATGAACTTAAATCTATACCACATAAATAT